>VZTF01003064.1:476948-778849 GCA_013397755.1 Cnemophilus loriae
TTTTTTTTTTTTGAACCTGGCAGCCTTAGTCAATAAGCCATAAGCACCGAGCTAAGAAGAACTGCTGTCATCAGACAAAAAGGCCTCCAAGTCCACATCCCTAACAACCTATTTTAATAACAAGAGCAATAACGGGATTTATTATGCATGCGGCTTTCTGCAATCATTTCTGAAGAGAAAATTAGTTTGAAGCCTCAGGCGACAGTTGAACTCTCAGAGGCGCCTAAAATAAAATAAGGGGGGGGGGGGGNACTGGCAGAGCACGGTCTGGAGCGGGAGCTGGCAGAGCACGGCCCAGCACTGACCACCAGTGGTACAGCCCCAGAGCCTTGGTTTACTGTACGGTGAAGCGAAATTCCAGAGGGGCTCTGTGCCAAGGAGTTAATCTCAGCTCAGGCAGGGGCTTAAAAGGAAAAGAATAAAACACCAAAAAACCCCAAAACAAAACTAAACTAAACTAAACTGAACAAAAATGGAAAGAAGAAGAAGGCAAGGGCCCGGTGAGCTGCTGGAGGCAGGAGGTGTGAGGGGCTGGCCGCAGGTTAGGGGTGGGAAGGTAGGAACACTCCTGGAATGGCCTGTCCTGCATGGATGTTTGCCCCCAGGACCCACGGCCACCGCAGCCACACCTACCCCTTCACAACCACCAAAAAGTGCCTCTCTTCCCAACCAGCTTCAGGTCCACCTTGAAGCAGAGGTTTTTAGGTGCTGGCATCAGCCTGCCCTGAAAGACCTGCACCATCCTCTGCTGAATGCAGGGAGAGGGAATGAAGTTTGGGAATGGGAGTAGGGTACTGCTCCAACTCACAACACTGACTCTGTGCTTTTGTCTAGCCAAGAAGAGGTCGAACTACAAACTGGTTCCTCTCAGACATGCTGGATTTTCCCCCCAGTTTGCACCTGCAGAGCCCATGCCCAGACCCCACCTCTGCCTGTTCCTGTGACACATGAAGGGATGTGAGGGGCTGGAGGTAGATGATGTTTGGGAGTTGGGGTGGCTGAGACAACCTGAAGCACAGAAGTTACTTCACCAGCATGATGCTGGCAGCTGCTTCCCGAGGGGTATCCCGTGCAGCCCAGCACTGTGCAGGGTGGTGTCTGTCTCCAGCAGGGATCCAGGGAAAACACGGTATTGCAGGGAATCAGAGGAAGTCAGCATTGATGGGCTCAGGTGCTGCAGCTGAGCCAGGGCCAGGTGCCCCCATACCAAACCCTCCTCTCTCCCCCACACACCCAGGGTAGGTTTGCTTTCCCCTGCTCCCGGCTCGGCATTCCCATTTCAGACAAATCCTTGACAGAGCAGCAGGACTGGACGCCGATCAGCGCACAATTGTGCCTTCTAAATTCTAAAATAAAAGCAACATCGAGGGAAAAGAGTGTGTTCGTATTTATGTGTCTTCATCAAAGAAAGACCAAGCCAATCACTCTTGTGTATTTAGGACTCCTTTTAATTAATAGGAAATTTTTTCCCCCTTCCTGAGGCAATGCATGAACTTCACTGCTGGAAATGCTGCAGACCCAGCTGAGACCAAGCATCTCAAACCTGCTATTAGGTGCTCCTTGCTTTTGGGGCTCTGGTTTGAGGACACATTACTTTACTGCAGCTCTGGAGTCTGACGTTGCCCCTTTCGAACTGTAAGAGGTGGCCAAAGAAAATAACATGTGGTTATTGTTCAAAAAGTCATCGTACCAGAAAAGTACATGATCACTTAAAGGCAACATCAGAGAGTGGGGTCTTCTGCTGGCTTCATCCAGGGCTTGGCTAACCAGCTAATTCCATGGTGATATTTATGGCTTGTATACAGAAAAGAAAATGGTCTGGAATCCTGTGGCTGTTTGGTACCCATGTCTTTAATGTCTGACTGCTTATTCATTCTAAAAAGTGGGATTTAATAAGACAGTTATTGTATGTTATTTAAATACCAATTGATTATTAAAAACATCTTTATTTATAACTGCAAATTATAAAGTACTTGGGGAAGTGCAGCCAATCAAACCAGTGGACTGCCTGATGAATATCCTTTTCTAACCCCATCATTTTATATATAGAAAAGAGGTTGACTTATGCAGCAGGAATAAAACTAACTTAACTGCCTTTATGGGTCATTTCTTTCTTTGATGAATACTTGTAACTCTCTGTAATGGTAATAGCACCTTTGCTTTCCAGCTGAGCAGAAAATAAACAGTCCTCACTGTAGGGGCTCTCCTGCCTTTTGGGGGGCTCCGAGCAGGGGTAAGCAGAGGCGGATGAAATGTTCTCTGCTTTAATAATGCATGCCAAAAATGTTCCTGAATAAGATCCCCTTTCCCGATTTCCTGGCAAATGCTGCCCAGAGGGTCCTGCCAGTGCCTGAAAAGAAAAAAACCACTTGTCCTCCACTCCTTGGTAGTCCCACCAGAAAGCTGGGCTGATAATGGATAGATCTTCTCTAGACTTTTTTCACATCAGTCTTTTAAGATTTTTCTCTCTAACATACGTTCCTGGTCTTTGGTGGCTTTTTCACCAGAGAGAATAAAGACATGTTGCAAGCCAGAAGAAATGAGAAGTGCTCATCTCATCCCTCCCTTCCCTGTAGTTTGGTTTCTTGATTTGTTTCACCTTTTTAAATTTCTTCTCCTGGTTAAGATTAATGAAGGGTTGGAGGGAGTAGAAAAAAAAAAAAAAAAAAATTAGGTTTTTCCTGCCTCCTTTTCTAAATGCAAAGTGCAGCTGCTGTTGCAGAGACAGGTTCTGCAACTCCAACAAGCACTCACAGCACAGCAGGCCTGACTCGCAGCCAAGAAAGGGAAAATCTGATATGGTATTTATGTCTCTGTTTAGGGAAATTAACCCCAAACAAGGTGGTAGCTGAGAAAGGAGACAATGAAACAGGAGAGAGGAAACTTGTTCTTTAAGAAAATAAAATAAAAGAGAAAAGAAAAAGGAAACTGGTTTAGGTGGGCTCCTAAATAAATAACAAACGCTTTGAAATCCTGTATCCTGGTGGCTTTACAAATTACCTTTGCAAGGAAAACGGTTTGTTTTTCCTTTGTGAGCCTCGTTAACATCTGAGGGTTACACACCAAGGTGTCCTATCACCAGCAGGTATCAATCAGCACAACTCCCTAAAATCACTGTAACTACACCCACTTGCACAAGCTCCAGGCCCAGGAGCAGCAGACGCATCCCTGGGAGGAGTTAAAGCCAGGGCAAGCACCAGAGCCTACTGCAGCAATGTGCTTTTCTTTCCATAGGTCTCTCTTTTTACCTTATTAATTCTTTTAATTTACTGACGTAATTTTCCAAAATTTATTTTGATTCACTGTTACAAATTATTTGCAGTTAACAGATCTATTGACTCAATCACTCTTCTATTGTATCTTTTTCCCTTTTAGTGTAGCAAAAAAAAATCCATTCCTAAACAAGACAAGATCTTTAGAAAGATCTTCATTATATTTCGATAGCAATCTCACTTTTGTTGAAAGAAAATACATCTGTTTATTAATTAAGAGGAATTTGCTTAAGTTAGTTCCGCTGAACAAACACTTTGTTTTACCACGAGGCCAAATACTTTGAATTTTCCTGTGCTGTGGAGTGAAGCTCTGCTGTTACTGAACTGAATGCTCTGTAACTCGCAGCAAAAGCAGGAGTGGGCCAAGTCTTGCAGATTTTATGTACAACTCTGTAACCTTCCAAGTATTTCTAAGATACCCATTCACACCAGCGACTGAGCTCCAGATGAATCAGTTATTATGAATACTTGGTCTGTTAAACCTCCTTTTCTCTGCCCACAGTCAGTGAAAAAAATCTGTTACAGTCTTGCACTTTGCTCAAAATTTCATGCTAACAAATTTCAGTCTGGCCAACCCCCCATTTTTTTCCAAGTTGTTGGCATTTATATAGCATAATGCGAAATTGGTAGTATAGATCATTAATGTCATTTCCCATCTGTGCCACAGCACAAGGAAGGATGGGAAGAGCCCTCTGCAGAGGTCTCACTGCACATCTAACTTTTTTGGAGTGAGATGAGCGAGAGAATATCACCCCAAAAACTAGTCCGAGCATCAGCTCAGGATTTTCCCCTGCAATGACGAGAAAGAGTTTCTGCCCAAGTCCACCATAATTTGATTGGTTTTGTCCTCATTTTGCTGAAAGAGTTTGGTGTCAGAATGAGCTGGACGAGAGGCTGCTCATCCTGCCAGTAATGTGGTAGCTTTAACAGACCCCCAGAAAAAGAAAATAGTGCACATTGTGCCTGGAAGCAGAGCCCTCGTTCCAGCAGGGTTGTTGCTCTCGAGAGACAAGGTCCCAGCTTGAACAGGGTTTGGACCTTGACCCAACCCCTGCATCCAGCCAGGCTGGCCTTCAGCAGTGCTGGAGGAGGGCAGGATTTAGAGCTGGGGCTGGATTTTATAACTCTGGTTTGACTTCAGGCTTGCGTGTGAGAGGCTCTGGATGGATTTATATTGCCCCGCTGCGAGTCTCGGCGCCGCGGTGTGGGGGGCTCTGCACAGGCACGCTGTGCTCAGCCAGCTCATGCTCTGGCTGCTTTATGGGCCAGGCAGAGCCACCTGAGTGCTGGGGCAGGCGTTCAGGTGTGTGTTTTTGGACAGCTGACCCACACTTAAATGCCATTTACACTTATTAACAGCAGCACGGTGACATCTGGTACAGTAACTCTGGAGGATTATGTGAGGCAAAGAGTGAAATAACTTCACCAAAAGGCAAATGCTGGAGCGTTCCCTTTTGTGTATTGAACATTCCTGTAGGCTCTCTACTTGCTCTTTTCAGACAATGCTTTCTTGGCTGGCTGGATTATTGTATATCACTTCTCTAACCTGCTGTATTAATTTCCATTGACTGTGAAAAGAACTTGTCAAATAAGGAGGAAAAAGGAGGGGGGAGTCTTTTAATCCATAAGGCACAGTTCTTAAAAGCACCTTGTTGTGTAGTAGCTGCACACAAGTGAAGAATTTGTCAAGAATACAGGGCTGCTGCTAATTGTCTGAATAAATTACAGCTTTGGAGCCTGGAAGCCACAAATCATGTCATTGTAGCACTAAGCCATTCCTTTATGGAATTGGTCTTTTACAACCTGGAAGAAAACTTTTTAGAAAACTGCCCTGCAGTAAAAATTAGAGAGAGAGAGAAACTCTGTGTGTGTGTGTGTTTGTGTGTGTGTGTGTGTGTGTGTGTCCACGGGGATGTGAGCAGGGCAGCTCTGCAGCTCCCAGCAGCCTTCTCAGAGAGCAGGGCTGAGCTCCCAATCTGCTCACCTTCAGTCATCTGAAGCAGCCAGACCACAGGTGAAGCCCTTTGGAGTGCTGGAGAAATAAGCAGGACTAAGAGAATTTTTCTGTCCATGGCAGGATGGCTGGCGGTCACTTCTGCAGGATGGGTGTCAGCTCATTCCTCCTTGGAGCATTAGGGCAATCCAGCCTCAAAAGAAAATATTAAAATATGTATAGCAAAGCACGTGCTACAGATGCATATGACATTCGCTTTGTTGCAGAGGACTTGCAAAAAGCACTATTGATTATTTTACCCTTAAGATTTAATTTTTTTTCACAAGTGTGGAGCAACAGGTTCATGTTGCCCTTGTAGTGCACGCACTTGGCCATTCTGATATTTCCTTCCAGCTTTAGCTACAGCCTCAAAAAAAGGAATAAAGAGGGCTTTTTTTCATTTTCTTCTGAAGTATCTGGGTTCAGACTGTGGGCTGAGTCCTGCTCTCACTGTTGTCATTTGAAAGACTCCTACTGAGCTCAGCAGCCTTTGGATGCAGGCAAGTCCAAGTGCAGTAATCCAGTGTGGCACGATCTTTAAAGGGGAGTTTAGTTCTGTGTAAAGAATGACTCCTCGAGATAATTCCCAGGTCATACTGTGAACTAGACAATAAAGTGGAAAGTGCTCCTTGGAATTTCCTTAAGGCAACCTGAAGCTCAGGCTCCTTCCCAGTTTATTAGTAGTGTTTGGCAAAATACCTCAGGCTTCTTTGCAGCCCACAGTAATTGGTTACCAGACACTGGAGGACAAGCTGCCTGATAAAATTCAAAGTCTGTAATGAGGCAGACAGGCATGATAACACAGCAATAAATCACAGCCGTTGGGGCATATTCCTGGGATGGCTGGCACAGGGGTTTCAATCAGAAGTCAAGAAGGCTCCATGTCACACTCCCCTTCATGGTCAAATCTCCCTCTGGATCCTCTCCAGGTGTCAGGTCAAAGGCAGCACTGAGGAACTAACTACAGATGAAATGCCAGACAGGAGATGTGCTCAGACTTGTTCTACAGAGGATGCACTAAAAAAAAAATAGTTATTATTATATACTTCAGGAAGTTTAGCTCCTAGACCAACTATCCATTAGTGCACTACATGAATAATTAATTGCAATCCTGGTACTTGCCTGGGATCATTCTCTGCACAACCCAAAAGTGACGTGGGATAAACACACAGTGCTGATTCAGTAAGTTGAGGAAATGCTCAGCAAAGCTGAGGAAAAAGTCTCAATGTCATCAGTGGTCCCAAATCCTCAATATCTGCTTGGGACCAGCAGCTTGGGGACAGGGGGTTTGCACCAACAGCTGCTCTGCCCACACATACCCCCACCCTTCCCTGTTTCAGTTTTTTTTTACTCCATGGGTAGGCTAATCCATGTGCCAAGGGTAATTAATGAGAAGAAAGCTTTTTTTCCTCCAAAACCACAGCAAATCATTAGCTTTAAAGCAGAATGACTTGTTTAGTAGTCCTGTTCATCAGGACATGCCTTTCCCTGCCAAAACTCCTTCTAAAACATGAATCCTGTCCCCAAATCTGGCAAATCATAGCAGATTTCTCCATCACTGCTTGTTTATAGAGTTTCTTCCACCTTCCTTGGAAAAACTGAGTAGGCAAAATGCTGACATAGCTGAGCTGGAATGAAGAGCAAATGTGACAGTTTAGACAGAGAGAAGCAGATGGCTGGATCCAAAAGTACCAGCCTCATGTACAGGGGTCACAAATTCAACTCCCATTCTTGGGTTCTGTGGTTTGACTTTCAAAGTGTGGAAAATTCTGTGTTTGAGAACAATCTTCAGGCACTTACAGACACTTTTGGATGTGCAGTGCAGAGCAGTCCCTGGAGAGCCCAGGTGCCAATAGGCTCATTCACTTTTATTGCTGAAATTACAGGATGAGTTGAGCCCAGCCTCTGATGATGCCAATATTGTTTAATGTTCTGTATTATGGATTTACCTGAAGGTGAGTGATAGGCTGCTCAATTTCTTGTGTGTTTTCTTTGATGTTCAATGTTTTCTTGATGTTAATCATCACAGTCCTTACACAAGGTATGGCTTTACAAGAAAGGAGCTCAGTGGGGAATATCTGCAGCACAGATCTGAGGAAAGCAGCAGAGTTTCAGGCTATCTGGAGCCTGGAAGTAAGCAGGGTGTTGAAGCAAGTCCAGAGGAAGCCATGAAGATGGTCCATGGATGGGCTGGAGAACCTCTCCTATAAAGAAAGGCTGACAGAGTTGGGGAGATTCAGCCTGGAGAAGAGAAAGCTCTGGGGAGACTTTATAGAACCTTCCAGTGCCTAAAGGGGCTCCAAGAGAGGGGGGAAGGACTTTGGATAAGGGCATGTAGAGATAGAACAAGCTTTCAGCTGAAAGAGAGTAGGGTTAGATCAGATATTGGGAAGAAATCCTCCCCTGTGAGGGTGGTGAGGCCCTGGCACAGGGTGCCCAGAGAAGCTGTGGCTGCCCCATCCTTGGAAGTGTCCAAGGCCAGGTTGGACAGGGCTTGGAGCAACCTGGGATGGTGGAAGGTGTCCCTGCCCGTGGCATCTAGCTGGAAATAGATGATCTTTAAGGTCGCTTCCACCCCAAGCCATCCTGTGTTTCTGTGATTCTATGAGCTTCCTACACACCCCTAAATGAATTCAGGTCTCCCCGTACTCTGTGCACCAGGGTGAGGTGCTCTGACACCACGCAGGGACACTGAACCCACACAACACTCCCACACCTTCGGGCACCTTTATCCCAGTTATGGAATTTTTACTGTGGGGTGTAATGGTACCTTTATCTCTGGCCTCATTTTGGTGCAGTGCAAACTAATTCTTTTGGCAGATTTTTCCACTGTCAGTGGGGGTTTGTGTGGTACATTACCAATGCTCCTCGCCCTGATGATGCATAGCACTAATCCATCACTAGAGCAAGGGTGTGCTCTGATGATGGATTAAAATAATTTATCATAAGAACAAGGGGCTATAATGTAACACCGTCAAAAGATGGCACCATGCAGAGACAAACAGATCAACGAGGAAATTCAGTAATGCTCATCCAATCAAGTGGATCTGCTGCCAAGAGGCTCTTCTACAGCAAAAGTTTGGCAACCTACAAAAATACCATTATTCTCCTTGCTGAAACAACTCCTTGCAGTAATGGCAGTGATTTAAGGGTTTTCCTTTTTGAACAACGAAGGCAGCCCTCCCATTGCTAGCCACCCTTTTTTGGGACTGAATATTCCAGGTAAAATTACAGATCCTTTTTGCCCTCTGCGAGTCCTAATTTTTCACGTAATGAAATGCAAATAAAACAGGTATTTAAGCCATCAGTCCAAAGTAGGTTTGTTGCAGCATGGTTAAGTGACTGAGAGAGGATTTAAAACACAGGAGACATGGTTATAGTCTTAGCTTTCTCTTGGAAGCACTACATCTGTAATTCAGCACTTCATTCCTGTCTAGTGCACATATGCTTAACTGTAGCCATATGTTTACATGGATTCTTCAGAACTCTGTTAAATTAAGGATTAACTGAAACACCTATTTAAATGCCTTCCTGGACATAAGTTTATGGAATCTGGACTAAAAGCAAACATTGTACTAAAAGTTTAAGAAAAACTCCAAAGAATCTATTTCACTGCCCATGGACAACCATATTTTGAGCTGCTGCTAAGAAATAGATTGTCAAAGGTCCTCCATCAGGTGAAATGCAATAGAAAACGGATCTGCTGAAAGAACAGAACCAATAGTTCACAGAATCATAGAATAAATCAGGTTGTAGAGGGCCTCAGGATGTCACTCACTATATTTCTGTCTGGAAATCCAATAGTATATGGATAAATAAAAAAAAAAATAAATAAAAACCAGAGTGATCTGAAACTTTGCCTGTGATTCCAGAGTACGTGCATCTAATGAAGGAGGCACTCCATAGAATGAATAAAAGTACCTCTGTGCAACATTGATTTTCCAGTCTGAATGACAGTGGTTGCCAGTCTTCCTATTACTGTAATTGCTGGCTAAATGAACTATAATTGTATTAAGTGGTAAGTCTGAAATATGTATGTACTGTAAAAAGGAGCTCAAGCATTGCAGGCATAAAAATTTGATTTGCAGTATTTGGAATAAGTTCTGGGGGGAGGTTGGTTTTACTGAAACTGGTGCTAGAAAGTGACTTAGAGGGGTCTGGGTTTGTGCAGGGGATGTGGAGGGGGATGTCAACAGGCACCATTTCACTCACCAAAAATTGTAATTACTTACATAATATCAAACAAAATCTTGGTGGATTACACGGTGCTTAAGATTTTTGCTTCCTCTTTCTGCTTCTTTGACTGTTGCCACTCCTTTTCATAATGAAAGAATTACAGTAGTTTCAACATGACTTTTCATCTCGATATGAGAAGTAATGGTAGTAATATTTTTGAAAGTCAAACTGAACTGTTTTCACTTATCCAAACGAACTCCTGCAGCAGTTGGATTTGCTAAAATTTGACATTTCAGAATCATAATTTTTTCTAATTTCAAATAGAAAAATTGTTTCCTTCCTGGGCAATTTAGGATATGTTTGGGAATATTTGTGGATGCTGTGCTTTGGAATGTGACTGAAAAGAGTATTCGTGAGGCTGAAAACATAGCAGAAGGTGACCAAAATGCTGCCTGTGAAAATTCTGTTGAGAAATCCCACAAAATGGTTATAATATTCTCATGAAAATTTTCTGAGTAAAACCCCATAAAATGTCATTTCTCCTCCTATTAGCCTCACGCAATAGTGGGTGACCACATTCCTTGCCCAGGAGGATTTGCTGCCAGTTTTTCCAACAATAGTGCTACAATACACATTATTTCCAGACTGGAAAGAAAAATGGATCTTTGTGGAGAAATGCAGCAGAATTCCAGCAGCCATGAAAGGAAGGGCAGCCTGGCCATTGTTCTCAGGGATCTTGGCTGAGTCCTTGACACAGTTGCTGAAAATCTTACAGTAACATTATTGTAAGCAGCAGGGAAAAATAATCTACCCTCAAAATCTTGCTCACAGTTCCTATTTCACCAGCAGCAAATTGATTGCTTGGCAGGAGAAATACCCCCCTCTTTTCCTGTCTGGGGGCACTGGGAGGAGCTCTCTGCTCTGCTCAGGGCACGAGGGGCTCCCAGGTCTGAGCCACCCGCACAGGAGCATCCAGGGCAGGGTTGGACCCAAGGCTGAGGCTGTGCAGCCAAAACATTCTTAAGGCAGGGCAGTTCTGTGCCTGGGAAACAGCCCATTAGGGCCACTGGAGCAGAGATGCCAATTAAAGCAGTCCTCAGGGTGACCTCCACCTCCCAGACAAATGCCAGCCCAGCACCAGGAATGCCAGGCTAAGGGAGAGAAAAATGGAGCAGCCGGCTCCAGGGTGAATTGCACTTGGGCAGCTGAGGGATCTCCAGGAGCTGAGCCTATCCCCAGAGACTGCTGCAATAAAGACATTTCCTCGTTGTCTTAAAAACTCTGTTTTACCCGAATGTGGTGGAAAATTTATTTCATCATGCTCTGGGACACTCGGTGATGTTAAAATGACTTTGCTAACAGGATCCAATCCTAATCCCTGAGCAGGAGAGAGGCTGGACATGCTTTCCTATTTGCACATTAATATTGAGCTTGTTTATCCAAACTTCCTGTCCAGGCAATGCCTGGGCAACCTGGGTGGATGGATGGATGGATGGATGGATGGATGGATGGATGGATGGATGGATGGCTGGATGGATGGATGGATTTTCAAGAGGAACAAAATTCTCCAAATTAACTACAAGCATGGATTTTAAGTGCTGTCCCTCCCTTCCTCCCTTCCCCCTACCTCTTCTTAGTGTTTAATTGAGTCATCTGTAAGCATTTTGGTAGGTCAGGAATGCAATTAAATAGCCTGTCTATCGTAAAATATTTGAGCAGTAATACCTGATAAAATCATCATTATCTTGGAGTAATTGACCACATCAGATAATTAAGGTTCCTGAGGCAAAGCTTCACCCCCAAAGGAAGTTCAGTGATATTAGAGCAGAGTCAAGACTGTGTTAGTGTTTCCATTATAAGCCTTATGTTTTAGAGCTGTGTAATTCTATCAGTAAAATGGCTGTAGTCTGAGAGTGTAGTCATGATTTGATCTCTTTTTTTTTTTTAATAACATAGTAAGAAGAATACAAAGTATGTTGATCTAAGAGACTGAAAAAATCCTGCTGAAAAATGAAGTTTGAATAAGGCTCTGCTTAAAAATAGAACACCTCACCCCATTCCCCACCCCACCCCCTGAGAATGGCAAAATTACATCCTATCTACAACCTGGTGAATATTCAGCCTAAGATGCGTAAAATAATTAGCCCAGCAGTTCTCCAGTGCTGTGAATGCCTTGATAGTTTGAGAGAAAGATAATTCTGACCTTGATGCCTTCATAGTTCCAAGTTGTTTTTTTTCCCAATCACAATCAGAAGTCGTCAGAAGTAAAACATAACACAAGAGAAGCCTCTGGTCTCAGCTGTAAAAGTAGGACAAGTATTTCCCTCTCTTCAGACATGATGTAAGCAACAGCTTTGTCACAGAATCAGTCACAAATGAGACATCCCTTAAACTTCATTCCACTGTGTAGAATGATAACTTTTCAGCGTCTGGTAATTAACCATTTAGGGATTTCTTCAGCTATACACCACCTTTGGATCAGAAGGAGTCTTGTAAATAACCACCATTTGTGTCTCAGTCTCTACTTCCAAACTCAGAAAGGTGGCAAAGCTCCCAGTGCTGGCATTTGAAGACTGTTGCATCCTACATCTGTACTGCTAAGTAAGAGCAGCGAGGCATGAACACAAAGCCTGGATGGATTCTTCTAGGATGATCCTACTTGAGCAGGGAGTTTGGACCACATGACCCACTGTGCTCCCTTCCAGCCTTACCCATCCTGCACTTCTGTGACTCATCTCTTTTTTTTTCCCAAACAGAGGGCAAACATGTTCCACTGTGATTTAAAATAGTTTTTCGTACTAAGAATTGAGAGTTCAGAGCAGGATGTTGGGTGTATTGGAGCCTTTACATTTCTGTGCAGTCACTGGTGGTGTTGCTGTTTTGTGCTTTGCAGTTTCTTTTCTCTGGAGTCACTCTCAAACCTCTTTGATTTTTTTCTCTCAGTACCCTACGGGAATATTTTTTTGCTGCACTTGTGTTCTGATCTTTTTTTTTTCTGAAAAGTGACTTAATGAAAAATACGTACCAGAATGCTCCGTGTGAGTAGCCTCCAATGCTGAAGATCAATAACAGTTTATTTGATCACTGACAGCAAATGCTCTTTCAATTAAGCAGGTCACATAAATAACTTTCTGGTTCCAACATTATTTGGAAAGGTTGAGTATAAAATAAATGGGATTGGGTTGGTGCAGACGTCCCTCAAAAGGACTGGAGTAAAAAGCCACCTAAGTACTTGGATGCTGATCCTTGCTTTATCAGGCTGTCCTAAGACAGCCAAACTGAGTTTAGAACCCTGCATAGGCTACACTTTTGCATAGACTGTCATCACTTTGCTGATTTTGAGAAAGATGGAGGTTTCTTAAAAAATCTTTTAATCTGTTTTTTTTTGTTGGTTGTTTCGGCAAGAAACACAATATGGCGCATCCCAAAATTAAATTGCATGCACGTGCATATGTTTTTACCCCCCTCTTTCTCTAATATAACTCCAAAACATGCCCCATTCTGCCTCTGGGAGTTATTTCATCCTTACAGGTTTCTCTCATTCTTATGGCCACACTTGACTGTATATCTGAGCCTGGGAAAGAGTTTATACTCACAGCAACATAATTTCACTGTGTGTAACTAGAGACAGAGCAACATTAAAAATGCCAGGCCAGGTCCAGTCATACCTCACTGAAATCAGACAGTGCTGTGCAAGTGAGGTCAGCATCCTTATCATGAAAACATATAGAACAATACATGAAAATACATTGAATAAAGTGGAAAGCTACAAATGACATTTTCTTGTTGAAAGCTTGGAAAAATAAAGTCTGCACACAAGAAATAAAAAGAAATCCCTATTTCACAGTGGAGACCTGAACTAAACAGTGGGGATTAATGATCTGTAGGAGTGTCCAATATTCAAATCAAAATCTAGAGTCAACTTTTGTAGTTATACTTAATTGAAAAATATTAGAGGCCCAAAACTTCATCAAAGCACTTTTGGATATTTGATTGTTCACAAAGCAATAGGGATGATCTTTGTTTCAATTGAGTTGGCTCTGCAAATGGTGCTGCTGTCCTTACCCCTTTAATTTTTCCAATACCTGGTTTCTGTGGAACAAGTTGTGGGGGGAGAAACAGATTCTGCAGCTGCTGAGAAAAAGATCAGAGGCACCAACCTTGTTTAAAAATTCCACAATCAATTTAGGAAAAAAACAGTAAAACCCCAGGAAACTTCCCAACTTCACTAAGAAGTCCTCAGTTCAAAGATAGCTGTACTAGGAGGAATCCACAGGATCTGCCTGTCAATAGGTTTCTTAGAGGAAGAAATGTTGAGGGTGGTTTTTTTTTCTTTCTCTGCCATTGAGAAACAACTTTGTAACTGCAGAACAAGGTGAAACTACTAACAGGGGCTGGTGGGAGAGGAGGAAGGGAGTTCTTGTCCTGAGGATGACTTGCCTCTGTGAACTGCTGCTGTTGATCTCACAGCTGCTGAAGGTCAGATGGAATAACAGTTTTCCACATCTTGGGGTCCATATCTGGAGGCTCTGAGCACCCCCAGGTCGTATGAAGCAGCTCACTGTGCTTCAGACCCTGAACTCTTGCTTGTTGTAATATGACTTTAATGCCATCCCAAGAAGTGCTAAATGGATTTAACTCTGCAAAGTCAATACCTTACAGGCACAGAGCAGTAGGTTTCCAAAGCAGCCCCTGGAAAAGTTCCATGAGAATGCAGAGCTGATACACTCCTATGATTTGCTTTTATTGCCTTACTTACAAAAATACTCGTCAATATTAGAGCACCTACAGGTTTAAATTTCCGGAACTGCTGTGGTGGGCACTGGGGTTTGGCTGTCATAACCACGGGGACTGGGGCAAACTCCAACCTGTGCACCTTATTCAGCTGCACCAGGGTGAAATGCTGGTCCTGGGCTCAGTGCTGGCTTGCCCAGGGCAGAGGAAAGTCAGCATGCACAAGGCAAGCTGGGAGTGTTGATCCCCTCAGCACATCCTCCCCACTTCTACCCATCTGCAGCTAGCAACAGTAATGTTTAATAGTCACTGCTGTGTTTGTCTTCCGGGATTTAAATCCCTTTCTAACCCAACTGGTACTTTCGGACACGAGTTTCACCCCTCAATAATCCACTGCATGAACCAAAACTTTTTTTCCCCTTTAATTTCAACTCTTATGTTATGAGTAACAGTGAGTAATCCAGCTATGACTACGATTCATTAGCATGGCAGGATTGCTTGGAATATGAGGAAACCAGTCTTGAATCCTCTTTTGAGAGCCACTTATCCCAAAAGGCTTTTATTGTTCATGAAAAACCAGCTCTGAATGGCAATGCACAGAGACAACACTTAACTTTCCGGCGCAGGAGTGTGATCTTCTTTGCACAAATGCATGTGGGATGAGTGCTGAATAGAAGCAAAATGAGCATGCAAATCACCCCATGCACCAACTGGTGTTTCAATGCCTGCAGAGCTGGGTGTTCGCACAGGATCCTGCTCGCATGCCTAGCTCCAGGGAATTTGAATGCTGAAACGGGCTCGGTGCCAAAGTACATATTCACTTTTGCACATGCCCTTCAGAAAAAAAACAACCTTCCTGAGGATCAGCCTGGTGTGCTGAATAGCACACCTGGCCATCAGGCAGGAGGTTGACTCCAAGCTCAGTCACTCACGGAAGCTCTGTCGCCTCAGTTTCCCTCCTTCCTCTCTGCTCTATTTTTCTAGTTAGACTGTAAATTATTTTGAGCTGGTGTAATGTCTTTTTACGTGTTCACACTACCCTAATCCAAATCATAACGATGACAATTGTATGCAATTGATGGGCTTTTCTGAAATTTCCCTATCACTAACTTTTATACTACCCATCACAACCGCAAATTCCTAAGGTGACAGCACCTATTGCCCTGCCATTATTATGCATAATAATAATTTAACTAAAATAGCATCAGAAAATGTGCATTACACAAAATGAATTTAAATTGATTTTTTTTTTCCTCGTTTCTCAAAGCTTATTACTAATTGGTATTTTTAGAGCAGAGATTCATTTTCATACACTAAAATTAATGGGCCATATCAGCGGGTGTGAATCAGGATAGCTCCACTGAATTCAATGGGTCCTTTATCATTTACTCCAGCAGAGAATCTCACCTACCATTCCAAAGAGCATTTTATTTTTTGTAAGACACAAAGTAATTGCATTTTCAGCCTTATGTCCTGATCCTGCAAATAATTGTGCAAGACATTAAATTTATGTAGATATGAAGTGCTGCCGATGCCACTGCAGCTCCTCATGTGAAGAAGTTAGAGTTTTGCAGGATCAGAGCTTAAAATGCAAATGAAAACACTGCAGAATCCAGTGTGTTCCCAGTAATATTTTAAGAATGGCAGCACCTAATATGCAGCCCGTTCTAATACCAAAAATTACTGCAGATTATGTTGTACAATAAAAGGGCAGAAAGCAGATTTTTTAGGTGGCTTAATACTTTTTGTTTACTATAAAAGAAAGTCCAGTCTTTCTCCTGGAAGCTCTGTATCCCACACTGTCTGCAGCAAGTCTTTGAAATTCAGCAGGGGGACAACTCTTGGATTAAAGATGTGGTTTTTTTCCTTAGCCCCCAAGAAATTCCAACTGTAGTTTTGCTGAGACAAAGTGTTTTGAAATAGCCAATTCACTTCTCACTAGAAAATTTGGCAATGAGTGCTGATTGAAATAGGAATTTGGAAGACTTGCTCTTTTCTTCCCCCCTTTCCAAGAAAAAAATCCTTTGCTGCTGGGTGTCCTGGATGTCAAATGTGATGTGTGTTAGCTGATGTGCTAACAGTGCAAGCCTGAATGCTGCTGATGGTGCACAGAGGACAGGTTACCACAAGTTCTTTACACAACAAGAAAGCAACCCTTTTAAGGGATGAACAAGAAAGTTTTAGGTCTCAAAATTTAGCAACCGAAATATAAGAATTAATATAATTTCAGGATCCATTATTAGCTGGCCAGCTTACAACAATACTACACACACAGTCTTCAATACCAGGATCACACCCACTCCTCCTTCTCACCACTCATGAAATACTGAGTGTGTCTGATGAGCACAATTAACATGGAATAGGCTTGAGTTTACCACAGAGACAACACTTTTTCCCCCCAGATTTTGTATGTAATATATACATTACCATGTACTTTTTTTCTGCTTTAAGGCAAATTGAGTTTGACATTTATACAAGAAGCAATAAAACTGATGCAGTCAAAGTATATTCCTAAAACAAGTTCAGTAATGTCTCTTCCAAACTACATTTGAGTTAGTGGAATAAATGCCTTTTCATGTTTGCAGTTGAAGTACTGGCTAATTCTGCCAAATGGTTTTTGGAAAATTGCCTTCAGAATTGACTTTCCCTGGGGAAGATTTGCTCCTGTGGAAAGAGGAGATACTGGGAAAATTTGAAAGAGAGAGAAAGCAAAAGGGAAGGCAGAGGGAATAGGTTAAAGGCTAACTTTAAACAGGTGGCTCTAGTTTTTCTTTGCCCAAATTGTTCTATAATTTTTTATCCTAACACTTTCTGGTTAACTATAGCAAATTTCATTTTAGCAAGAGTAATTCCATGCTAATCCACCTTTGCTCTTACCTCAGCTCAGGTTGGGTGTTTTGCTCTCTGGGCTTCCCAGTTCTCAGGAGGAAATTCGGGTTTGGGAGTCTCGTAATTCCAATTCAGCTTACCTATCTGGGAGTCCTAAATCATTTAGGATCCCATGGATTTGCTTCCTCCCCGTTAAAAAGGGGAAAGATGGGGACTTCTTTCAGCAAGCAGTTGGTGTTAGCTGGCTTGAACAGAGATGCTGGTTTGGACTCCCATTGATCACTCAGTTTTCCTCCCCCATCTGAATATGTGTGAAATGGGTGTCCTTTTCTCCAGCTGTCATAATCTATTTTGCTACCTGAAAGAGAATGTCTGCATAAGACAGAGCAGTAGCTACTGAAGGATGCTTTAGCTCATATATAGCCCTTCTGGGCTACTTTACAAGTTGGCAAGCTCTGGGAATCAGCAAGTAGTCATCGTTCAGGGAAGGAATCTGCTCTATTTCATGTGTGTTAAATGCTATTTCCTAGTCCATCTATGGATGACCTGACTGAAGGAAACATATTGCAAATGTATGTGTCATATATAATCAAGCCCAATAAATATCTCTGGTAATACATAGCATTTCCCATCTTCCATCTTGGAGGTGAAGCATAAGCAGAATAATTCTTGCACACGTTGCACCACGATGTCTGCAACTCGATGGGGAGAGCTACAGCAAAGAACATTCCAGTGAGAATTCCTAATGTCACTCTCTGCACCATCATTTCTGCTCTGCTGTCTTGGGTCATCCACACACAGGCACGTCCACACTGCCCAGCTGAAGGGTTTGCCATTTGCACCATCTGCACTTGCAGTTCCCGAGCACCCAGAGGCTGCTGTGGCTGCAGCTCCAGACTCCTGGAGATTTCCTCTGAGGCGTCGAGGCACATCTCCCTCCTGCTCTTCAGATCCCACAGAGGGGACTGTGCCCACCCTTGGACGCTGATCCTCTGCACTTGACATCTTGGGGTTGGGATTGCACCCACGAAACTGATACGAGGAGCTAGGAAAGGAGGAGGGAGTTTATTTTTAAGTTGCACCAGGCAAACAGCTGCAGCATTTTCTCCATGGCAGAAGAGCTCTCACAGGACACAGGGAGGCCTGTCTTATTGCCTCCAAATTTCTCCCCTCCAAAGAGTTTCAACCTTTCAAGACTCCCCCTGTGCAAACCTCCAGCTCATGTGTGCTGGTGAACATAACTCTAGAGTGTCATGGAGGAAACCAGAACTACTTTTATTTTTGGTTGAGTAAACATTTAGCATTTAACAGTCAGGTGTTTATTTCACTTCCCAAACTGCCTCCGGCTCCAGCAATGCTTAGCATGATCCTTTTCTCAGGGAGGGGGAGAAGAAAGGGGATTGAGTTAAATGCTCTCAAAACGGAGAGGCCTGAGGAATCACAAACTTGTATCCACTGCCACACATCCCACCTCAGCCCCCCTCCTTCCTTGCTCCAGCCCTCCTTGGAAGGAACCTGACAGGAAATATTTTAGAGGTAGAGAATTTTCAATGAAAATATTATTTCTCCATCTGCCCACGCTTCCGCCCTCGCAGGTTGTATGGCTAAGTGACATTTAGGAATGTGTATCCTGCAGGCCGCTCGGTCGCCTGTCTTCTCACATGTTGCTTTCCCATCAGAAGCACATCAAGGCACCAGGTCCTCCTGCCTCCCCAGTGTCACAGGAGACACTCGACCTTCCGGAGCACGTCCGAGCTCTTCGGGTTTATTTCTAACCTCAGTGGCTCCTGTAATTGAAGGGGATGGCCCCCTCTCCGTGAGCTCCCCACAGCCTTCCTGGGAGGTGCAGGGAAGGGTGGGGTCCACCACTGCTCCAGAGCTCTGGGATAAAAACCCAAAACCCCGTGAAACCTACAGAAAGTTGGCTGATCTTACATGTGTGGAGCTATTCAAACCAGATGCTCGCATGCCTTCCTGCCCACGCTACCTTACCCACACTGATCCGTTCCTAGCCCAACAGGAAGCTTCAGTTTTTTGTACCTCGAGCCATTTTCAACAAAAGTCATAAGATGAGAGGGACACACGTGTGCTGCAATGACCTACAAGAGGCTGCAGTCAGCAAGTGACTTGCCTGCTCCTCCATCCAAGGGCTGCCATGTTGCACTTTTTTCTTGGGCAGGCTAAATTTATCCCAGATGGCTGGGAAGTGTTAAGGCAACATGGCTTGACAAATAATGTGTGTCTAAGAGGGAAGAGGAAAATGACTGAGGTTAATTTGTGTTGGGAATTAACACTGGGGAAAAAATGAATATTATTTTGACACATTTCAGCTGTGCCACCACCCCCTTTTTGAACTGGGTAATATAAAAGAAAGCGCCCGTGTCTACTTCTGTCTTGCTCTTCAGCCATGTTTCTCTGGTCAGAACCACTCCGTGCTCTACCTCAAATCTCCTGTGTTTAAGCCCCTCATTCCTAAATCTTGGCTTTCAACCAGCACTCTTATCCCTGTTTCTAGCTTATTCCAGTCAAATCTTACCAGTGGTTTTAACAGGGACATGCCAAATTTAGTACACACAGGCCTCTCAGAGCAGTGGTCACAAGCAAAGCCGTAGCAGATTAGGGAGGAACTCCTTGCCCAGAACACAACTGAATCCATCCAGTCTTGGCAAGAGGAAGGTCAGGTCCAGAAGTATTTTTTGCCTTGGTGTTACTGGAATAAGAATAAAAGTCAAAGTCAGAGGTTTAAAAAGGACTTCACCGAGGCAAACTAACTTTTTTTTTTTTTTAAGCTGAACATCTCAAACCATACATAAGTGGGTTGATTTTTGAAGAGTTCTGAAAGTGCCCTGAAAATAGTGAAATCTGCAACGTTCAGCTATTGACTATAAATTTGAAGCTCAGGGCCCAACAAGCCAAGGATCCTAATGAGGCAGAGAATCTGGGCTACCGTTTTGATAGGCTCCAGGAAAGCTGGAAATATTGAGCCCAGACTTGCTAAATAATAATCACTTTGCCAATGTTTCTGTTTATTTTTCCTTTAACTGCTGATTGCATTTCTTAGCCGTTTATTGCCACTTCTCCTCAAGTCCCTTGGCAATTACTGTCTTACAAATCGAGCCTGGTCACACTCACACCTGACTTGACAACATAAAACGGCGTGAAAACTGCTAATAGAGGAGTTAACAAAACATTTTAAAAGTTCCCACCCCTCAAATTACTAATTAATTATATATGAGGCTCAAATCCACAGCCTTATATTAGCACGGTTCCATGGCTTTTCACTGGTCAGATAAACCAGTGAGATCAGAGTCAGTGTTCCATACACAGAGGTTAAGCTTCCACGACATTTTTCCATCAGCAGTGAATTCACTGCTGCCTGTGCATACCCTGAGTGCACGGTGCAGCTGCCATGCTGTACACTGGACCACTGACATTATTTTGGTTAGAAAAAGACAAGAAAAGGGTTGGTTGTTTGCACCCCACAGGCTGATGCAGCCGCACAAAGAAGCAGAAATAGCTGTGGCAGAGGGGTGGGACCAGAGGAGGGCTCCTGGGGGAGCTTCTCACCCCACATCTAGGCTGTGGCACTTTGCCACTGTGCCTGGCTCTTTCACACCCAGAATACATTAGCCCGTGCAATTAAATATACAGGAAAAACACATGTTAACAATTTTCTTACTGCAGACTTGTCAGATTTTTATTTATTACTTTTTACTCCCTGTGGAACGTGATTATTCATTGGTAAGATTTTGAAGCTTCTTATAATGAGTAAGGAAGAGAAAAATCCCTTTGGTTTTGTACACAAGTTCATCAGAAAGGTGATCAGCCACATAAACACATACCCCTCTACCCCTTCCCATACCCATGCATTAGCTCACAGCTGTGTGGATATACGCTTTGAGAGCTGAATAACCCATTAATCTCCATGTGGAAAATCAATAAATTGAAAATAATTAGCTGGGTATGAGAAGAAGCAAAGAACCAGACAGCTGTTATTTAAAGCATGACTTAGGCATGTAGAAACAAGGTATAACAAGACATACAGGGAGCAGAGAAGGGAGGGGGGAAAGGATGGGAGGATTTGAAAGAAGGAATGGGGTGGTGAACGCAGAGGCGCTGAAATGTGTGTTTATGTATAACCCATTCTAAGTAGCTCCATACCAGCAGTGTTCTGCAGTCAGGGCTGTGCAAGGATCAGCAGGGCTTAGGGAAAACGCAACCCCCTGGATGAAACTCCTCTCTAACAGGGCTGGAAGGGCTCCAGTCGTCACCAGCAATGGAAAAGGGAACACAATTCCAGCCACTGTCAACAGACATTGTCATGATTTTATTCATCTCCAAGCAGGCAGACAGCAGGGGCTGCCGTGGGAGTGCAGGAACAGCAGCAGGATGGGCACGGGGATGGGCCACAGCCACCCCGGGCAGTCCCAGCAGTGCAGACACTGAACGGGGCAGGCACAAAATGTCCCTCTCCTCCCTCCTGTTCCGTGTCACACCGACTTGGTGACAACTGCTGAACAAAAACTCTCTGAGAGAAACAAATTAAGAGAACGAGAAGAATGTGCCTCACCAGTGGGGAGACAAAAACAACAGCACGCTGAGACAGATCAGCAATGCACCAAACTGCTCCGAGCTCAGCTATGACAGATGGTCTCATGAAGGGATATTCCAGCTGAGCTCTTGAGTGCATTATTTTTAGGCTGAGATTTAACACCCATGTCCCTGGCCAAACCAAGGATTCTAGGGGCAGTTTTGAGTACTGAAGCACCAGAAACTTTACAAATTATTTTGCATTTTCTTTTTGGTGGAAGCTTCATGGGATCCATTATGAGGAAAAATATATAGGGCCTGAACTAGAAAACTGCTAGACAGGGTACAGCTCCTAGAGAGAAACAAACACAGAGGAAATTCCTCGTGGAGACAGAGATTGTTTAGAGGGAGAGATTAAAGCAGAAGCACTACAGGCCGTACCCAAGGATGCCCTGAGAGGGATAAATGTTAACTGGAATATAGAATTTCATTTGTTTGAAGAATAAAGTATCTCACCTTCCTTGCAAGTTGCGGATCAGAGCATGAAGCAGGTGACCACATCTGCCAAGAGCCTGAAACAAGACCTTTGAGGGCATTACACACTTAATTATCATTTAATTTAGCATTAAATTTAGATTTAACTTCTCCAGGAAATCCTACCAAGACTCCTGTCAGTCCACCTGAGATGATACAGCAGTGATGAAGCTCTGCCTCTCTCCAAGGGGACTCCTGTGGTCACTCACCACCATTTCTGTGCATGGAGAGACATAACATGTAAGGGGATTCCCAATTTCTATATTCAGCTAAGCATGAATATGACAGCTGGTACAAAACTGTAAAGAATGAAGGATAGGAAAGGCATCTACTTCCAAGGCTGCTCAAAACTCAAGAGTTTCTATCTTGAGGCTGATACAGCTCTGAGCTCAGATTTCTGGCTCTGAGCTTCTAGCTGGAGGCTGTATACAAAATGGGCCTGTCACCTTTCCCTCTTTGTATCTTCAAGCACTGTTGAGCAAGTTCTACCACATGCAGGCTCATTAATCTGTTTAGATTAAGGTCAGGAAAGGAGCCACCCAGCTCTGGGATGACTTTGGAGCCGTGCTTGAGGAAAAGATCCAGAAGCAGTTGCCTAAAAATTAGTGACTGTCCTCAGCCATTGAGGGAACCAAGTTTTCACGTCCTGGTATTGCCATATCCCAGATCTGTAGAAAAGGCTGGATTTAATGCAAATTGTCTTGTTAGATTGGAGTTGCTTTAGCCATCTCCATGCTCTGCTTTCTCAGGGTAACAGTGCTTTTCTCCTCTATGAATCTCACTTTCACTGACTGTTCAAAGCCTGGAGTTTTTCTTCCACAGCCCTTCAAACCTCTGAAAATCACAGTCTAGTTCTTGCAGACCTCTACAAGCATGACATTATCTAGGGCTGTGAGGACTAATCCCTTCTATTCAACCTAATGAAAAGCTTTCTAAATATAACCACTACCTTCTCGTTACTCTACACTATCAACTTCTCCTTGCAGATTTAATGACACATCTATGCCATTTCTCCTCGTTTATAGGAATAATCTTGGGGCCTTATCAAAATGTGTTCGCTACAGGGCAAAAATCAGGTTTTTTTCTGTAAGTGCAAAATTCATGCCTTTAGATGTAGCCTAATGATGGGAGGAGAGAGGCAGCAATGGCACGGTTCAGATCAAATTGCAAAATCAGGGATCTTGGGATGGTTTTTTTTTCAACCACTTCAGCCACCCAGACAAGGGAAGGACTCCAGTTCCAGGTTGTGGGTTAATGCTTACTCTGGGGCTGTTTTAGATAGCGAGAGGAAGGGGAGGTATTTCATCATCTCCACTTTCTAAGGATTTCTAATTCCCAGGATTTTTCATTTTATTAGGTAGGATGACAGTTCGTTCTGCCTTTCTTTTGATATCCAAAGCTAATGTATTTGCCCTTCTCACTCAAAAGTCTGTATGACTGCACTCGTGTTAAGGGAACAGAGAAAAACTTGAATACTTCTGCTCTGAAAAGGCTGCTTTTAATAGTTTGGATGGATCTATTTGACTAACTACAGAGAACAGGACAAAAAAGATCGGGTTACAATAGGAAATAAAAGGACTCGTCAGGGAAGAAGAGGATAAAAAGGGCAGCTGAAATATAAGGATGTGCTAGTTCTCCACTCAGATTGTGCTGTAGGAAATCAGTAAAAATGCAGAAAGAAATCCAGCAGGCTCCAGAGAGTAAATAAACCTGTCTGTGATATGTGAGCCTCATCAAACATAAAAAACAAGGACTCAGAAAGAGGAGGTTGCAGTAAGGACTAGGATGACTCAGGCAAGTAGAAGAATGACAGCAAAGGCTGTATCAGGCTGAAGAAGAAATCTGGCCAACTCCAGTCAGCTAAAAAATTGTCCCTCAGCCCTCCTCCCTGCCTGAAGAGAGGCTGCTTGGGGGCCAAAGCAAACCTGGGGTTGGGAAGGCTCCAGCATCTCTGCTTGGAGCAATAACCATGTCCAGGATTATCCTTTTACTGTGTTTCTACTTCACTGACACTTCAAGCCACGAAGAAAAAATAAAATAGAATTAAATTACATGAGCAAAAAGCCTGGGTTGGAGAAAACCACCAGACTTCTGCTTCTGAAAAGCTTCAAACTCCCCCAGTGCAGTTGTGTCTGGGTGACAGAGCCCAGGACATGCTGGAAAGAGCTCCTTGGGAGTACAAGTCCGGACAGCTTTGCCAAGCCTGGGGAGCAACAACTGCACTCCCTGAGCAGTTTCTCAAACAGCAGCCAGTGCGAGGCTGTTACTGAACATACCCTGCTCCTGCCTGCAGCCCCTGGGCAGCAGCACGGCTGCAAGTAGAGTCTTGTGGTGGAGGGAAGAGAGAGACGGGAGAGCTCCCAGACTGACAAGCAGGTTTTGTGGTTTTGTTTAAGATGCTGAATCAGAGTTTCACCCGGAGGGGGGGCAGGAGGGGATGGCTCACGGTTGGCAGGTGCCTGCAGGAGCACTGGGGCTGGCCTATCTCAGAGCCTGGCACACAGCCCCGCTTGGCTGGTTTCTGGTGCTCCGAAGGGAGTGAACGGCACTGTCAGACCCGAGCGTGCTGGTTCTTGTCGTGTGGCCCTACCAGCAAGGGAAGGCTCCTTTGAACAAATCTGCAGCAATTTGAAGAGATAATGAAATTCAGCATCCACCCAGGCTGCTAAGCATGCTGAATTGTGAAAGGTTCAGAGCTTAGTTTTGTCCTGCCAAACTGTCCCTTCCTGCCTCCAAGAGCAGCTTCTGGCATTGATGGCACAGCCCAGGTCCCGGCAGTCACTTGGTGCGGATGAACAGTCGCTCTGTATGACCACAAACGGTACAAACACAAGCAGCAGTTCTTGGTCATCGAATGCAGAGAGGAAGAGTGTCACACAAGCCTGTTACCAGCTCAGAAACAACTGTGCCACAGTCACAGAAAACACTGAACATCCAAAACGGGGATGGATTCCCACCAGAAACACATCCATATTCTGCCCACTGCAGAGAGCACTGGAAAACTTCTCACCATTTGGCAGCACTTCAATTATTGACTGCAGTGAGCTGGTCTGTAATTTCCTGCCTTTGCCATGGCTCATTCTCGTCGGTCCAGTCTTGTTGCACCATCGAGGGACGTAGCTGTGCTTCCTGCCCTGTGCTGCAGTGCCAGCTCACTAGATGGTGTGTAACGATGCGGTGCTGGGGCTACGGAAATAAATCAGGGACACGCTGAGAAGGGGAAGGAGAAATAAGATGGTTTAGCTCAAGGAGGAGAAGGTTAGAGCAGGAGCAATGCCTTCAGGTCAAGATCAGGTGCAGGAGCAGAGCTGATTGAGGAAAGCCTTCATAGCTCCCAGTGACTGAATTATGCCAAGTTTAAACCAAGCTTCTTGTGCCCTCACTTCCCCGTGTATTAAAATTCACCAGGAAGATAAATAGTTACTTCATTGCCATCTGGTTTTATTCTGCTAGATAATGTAATCAAGGCTATTCTATACACGAGAAATATCGCTTAACTAAATATCATCCAAAACACAACCTACGGATTTTTGAAAGTCACCATTATTTGTTGACATTTGAGACTGAAGCAGCTGGACCAAGACAGGGCAGGTTACAAACCAGGCATTTCTCTGCCCTTTCACTATGGCTTGAAAACTTCCATGAAAGTTCTTTTTTTTCCCTTAAAAAAATAAAATAAAAAAAAAGGTAGCTGCTGAAACAGAAATTTCTTTTCTGCATTTTCTTTGAGAAGCCACAGTTTGGATTTAGGGATGATTTATTTTCCAGATTTCAGGAAACTGAAAAAAAAAAAGAAGAAAAGAAGAAAAGAAGAAAAGAAGAAAAGAAATATTTGTGTTTGGGTAAAATCTTGGGTTTTTTTAATGTAATATCTCCTCCCTGCAAAAATAAGGCATAAATACTGCAAATACTTTTTGCATTGGCTGAAATTTTCGTTAGGAACTAACAAGAACATAAACGAACACGTTCTCAATCAAGTTCAGTGACTTGCCCAAAGCCACAAGGACAAAACAGCAAAGCAAAGCACCGAGCACTGAGATCCAAACCCCACGCTCTGCTCCGGCCACTGGGCCTGGCAGATCCCAATTAGCAACAAGGACACGAGATCCACCAAAGATAAGTGGGCCCAGCTGAGTGTCTGACTCTGCTAAATCTGCCTCAGAGTGGTTATGTGGGTGGTGCAGAATTTGTCAAACAAGATGTTCACAAAGATCTCCCCGAGCACAGCCAAGAAAAAAATGAAGACAACCCTACCATAAAGTGACACATAATTCAGCCGAAGTGAAACACACTCATACAACAGTGGAGAATAACTCATTCCCCTTAGGCAAAACTCATCCAAAAAGCTAATAATGAAACCTGGAGGACTCCAAACCATTATTTTTACTTTGCTGCCCAGTAGCAGGGATAGCTTATGTGGTTAGCAGCTGACTCTGGAGTTTTATTCTGGTTTCTACCACTAACTCCCTGACTGATCTTGCAGCATCACTGTCCTGGGCCTCAGTTTACTGATCAGTGTGATGTGGGTGTAGGTCAGTTACAGAACATTTAAGTCATACATGCAAAATATCCAGGATGAATAGGGGTGGGTCTGGATGTTGAGGCACATGCTTCTGTACCTGCTTTCCAGACAGATCCTTGAAACCGTAAAGTAGCTCACATGCTTCAAGCTTCTGCAAGAAAAAGGAGAGAATACACCTGCAAATATCTGGAGTGCAGAGCTCAGATTTGCTGGTGTCAGTGGTTATGACTCAGAAACCATGGGAAAGAGGTCAATGCCTTAACAACGGCCCATTTTAACATGCACTGTGCTCTGTAGTTTGGGAATGGAATACAAATGCAACTCTTTCTTGGAAGGTCATTGAATTGAGCTGAACTGACCCAACCAGTTACTGTTGGCTCGTGGAAAAACCGTGGACAGCAATATTTATGATGATTACCCTGACAGGCTGAATAATTGCTTTGCAGCTAAAACGCTAAAAGCAATGGAGCTGGGTTTTCAAAAGAAGTGTTTCATCAGAGCTTCCTAAATGAAATAATTGTGGGAAGTAACTGGAAAATGGAGCTGGTGGCTGGATTTGTGTTAATATATATGTGTGTATATATATGCACAGATATTTCTGTATCCATGTGTAAAGCAGTGCAAGTCAGGAAGGAGAATAAAGCAATCTCGTTAGACTGAAGGATTCTTCCTGAATGTGTTTATTGCTACCACTGTCATTAGAATTATTATTTCAGTGGTAGCAATTATACAACTAAAAATATTTTCAGGGACCAAAAATGTAAAAATCAGATGAGTAATCCATGGGATAGAGGACTCAGTGTAGTCTATAGAATGAAACTACCGCTTTTAATATATACTTTAAGAGTTAATGAATAGCAAAAATAATGCCATTTTTTCCCTCAAGTGTTTGGGGCTAAAGTTAGAATCTGTGCTTTTTGATCAGTTTCCTTACTGGTTATGGCCCCTACAATGTTACTGCACCCTTTAACCTCAGCAGCTTCACACATCCAACACCCTAAATGTTTGCATTGGAGAATTAAGAAGGAGAACTATTGCAGTGAGTCACCTTCTAAACATTTCTGGCGTGAGGATGAAACCTTGGAAGGCCCATTTTCATACACTCATGCTGTGAAGAAATCCCTGCTTACGAGTTACCAGGTTATCTTTGCTTTAACTGCTAAGTTAGTTTAGCTCCTCTTGGTTCTCAAAGGAGCTGAGACTTTTAAAAAATAGACCATGTTGGGCAAGTGCTGATTTGAAGCTGGTTCATGAAGATGAATTCTTTGGCTAATGTATCTTCAGGATGTTTAGATGATGAAGTTTCTAAATTGCCATGTTCACACAGGCACCACAACTGCCCGTGCAATAGTGGAAAATGTCCATGTGAGTGCTAAGACGTGGAAACCATTTCTACAGCAGGTGCATGAGCAATGCACGTGTGTATTGGCATGAACACCTCCATGAAAATGTGATCCTCCAGGCCCAGCCAGTCTGAATAATCAACAGCCATCTTCATCCTCAGGTACCTCTTGAATGCAATGGCTAAGAATTTACCACAGGCTCTTATTAATGCAAACCCAAAGCTTGGTCCTGTCCGATCACACTACACTGCGGCAGCCCTCCAAGGAGCACTTCTTTTCCATAAAGGGATTTCCTTCAGTGCTGGCTCACAGACCACTCTCTGCTGTGCTTTAGAGCCACCCTCCTCAGCAGCTGCAGCAGCAGCTATATAATCACTGCTCAGGAAATAACCATTGTCTGAGTTTCGGGACAAGAACCACTTCTGTGCACTCATGAACGCCGCAAAACCACTAAGTAGTCAAGTTAAACATAGATACTCTGGACACACATGTGAGCCAGACTCGATGTGTTTTGGGGGTTATTTTTGCAGGTTTTAGATTTAAGAGTAACCTAGGTTACTAAAGTCTGCTATGCCAAACTCTGCTCTGGTCCTTGGCTTCGAATGTCATGCCCAGCTTCCTGGGCACTTTCAGAACACAAAGGAGAAATATTCCTCTGGTAGATTTGGCAGGAATCTGTTTTATCAAAGCCAACAGAGGTGAGGGGATAAAGGCAGAGCTTTCCAAATTTGGGTCCAGAGGGACCCAGCAAATCTGCTCTCAGAGATGGAAATACAGAAACTTCCATGGGTGGTGAGTAAATGGCACAAGAGCTCAGGATGACTTCATCCTTTTTTCCCATTATTACCAGGTATTCTGTAATAGCACTTGCAGGCTATAACTAAGGCTGGGACCTGCTGTGCTTGCACTTGTATGGACAAGCAAGTAGACACTGCTCTTGCCCTGAAAGGTTTAGACAGAGATCGTGAAAGCAAGAAGATTTCAGGCTTAAGGACAGTATGACAGACAAAAAGCAGCAAAAGAGGGTAGTGAAGTGACTTGCTCAATGCCAGGAATACTTTGGAAGTCTTCTTCTGTCTGTTTTGCCAGTTTAGACACTCATGGGCTGTCTCAGATAAACACCAAAGCAAAGTGGAAGTCAGTGGAATTAGGAGCAGAGGCTCCTGTGATCACTCATAGACCACAGAGTTCCTAGATATCACCTACAGTTCTTTATCATTCACAATTTTAAGACTAATTTTTCTCAGTATCTCTCTGATTTCCTGCTACACCCCTTGTGAAGAAATCAGACATTTGGAAAATTGTAATCTAAGTAGCAATAGTTACTCCACATCCTGGAAGTGATTTTGATGTATCTGCAGATTTTTTCTCTCTGTCTCTATCATGACACCTGAGAGCATTTGCAAATCAGTTAAAAACATCATCCCATATCAGATATGAATAACTATGAGTTCCTTCTCACCCATTCCCATCCTCGCTGGAGGCTTCCACTTCCCAAGGCAGGTTTCTCAGGAGGAATCTGAGTGGATAGCCAGCCTTGCTGGATGCTTTGAAGGGCAATACAGATCAGCCTTGCCAAATCATTAGGGAAAGCAAGGTGTTGCTTAAGCTGAAGCTCCTGATTAGGAAATGCCTTCCCCCACAGAGGTACACGCCAACCCCACCCGCACACACGGAGTTCAGATCACTCAGATTCAAGATTGCAGTTGATCTCAGCATCTGCAGAGATGAAAGGAGCTGCAGCAACCAACCCATGCTGGGCTTCGTTTAGGGAGATCCAAACTGGGAGTTTGGATTTCATTGCAACTGGAAACAAACTGGTAACCAGTCCAGCCTGCCAAGCAATGCAGCAGTTAATGAATGCTCCCATAACCTCCCTGCTAGGTTATTCCAGCAGTGTGCTCTGCAGCTTGCTAAGGTTTCTTTCTGGAAACTTACACAGCACCAGCTTGACACAGTCCCAGTCCAGAGTCCTGGGGAAAATAAATTACACAACTGGGCTGCCACTAACAGGTAACACTTCCTGAGTTGCAAACACGTGCTTCAACCTGAAAAAAATCTTCAGGTGCTGTAGAGTGGAGGGACACACAGAAGAGGCCTTGGAAAACCTTCCACGGGACTCATTCGCCTCTGCCATCACCACCACCATCTTCCTACACATCATCTATGCACCCCGAGCAAGTGGGATTCTCACCTTCCCACTGACTGAACTGATGGTTACTAATCACTGTCGTGATTATTTCACTTCAAGTACTCTGAGGTTAAACTCCACCTTATAAAATACTTTGTCTTTTTAATGCTCAGTGCACTTCTGGAATCACCTCAGTGTCTGGACACCTTGACACATTCTCCAGACTTTTCACGCCGTGACATCCCTTGACATTCCCTATGACATGTGACCCACATACATGCACCTTACTTACAGACTCTAGGATGCTGCGTCCCCTCTCATCCTGAAACTCTTGACTTGGTGCGTTCTGAAGTTGGCAGCTAATTCAGGATCCCAGTTCTGAGGGGTGCTGAGAAATGAAGGGCGAAAATACAGAGGAACCTCACTGCAGCAGACCTAGGGGGTTCCCCTGACTGCAGATTTCTTAACAGAAAAATGTCTGTTTTTCTGGGCAGGCCATCAGGAGAGGCAAAGAAAAAACACTTCTTCTCATCCCACTCACTTCTGTGAAGGAATTTGGTCTGTACTTTTTGAGGTCCTGAAGGATTTAGAAATCTTTCTCACTATTATATTTTGGACTGAGAATATCCCTTGGTTCTTCTCTATTTCTTTCAACAGAATTCTTCCTGTTTACATAAATTAAGGATCTGGCCCCTGGTTTCCAACTCAACCAAGGAGGACTCGAGTACAATGAGACAGATTGTCCTCGCAGGATTTTGAGCTGTGTAGAGAATCCAAAGTGCCAGAAATCTTGTGGGAAGGACTGTTTTTAGGGAAATTCCACCCCATAGTTTCCATACGTGTCATATAAGTAATGTCACCCCAGACTATAAACCTTCTGGAATCAGCCTGCTGCATTCAATGCTTCTGGCTTTTTTTTTTTTTTAATATATATACATATATATAATTTATTTTTCCTTCTGCTTTAAACTCCATTGCTTAGAATTAAATTGTGACACTCGTGACACCAACATTTCCCGTTTCTGCTGGAAGTGTGGAAGGACAGGATCTATCTGAAGCTGGTGAAAAAAGTGCCACTGAAACCTTTTGTAGTTGTGGCATGTGGTGTGCTACAGCCAAGTGACTTGTGAGGTGCTCTGAGGGCATCTTTTGGAGCTAAACTCTGACACTTTAACTGGTTCAGAGCAGCAGGAAGCTGGAGACTGAGATTCATCTCTGGATCTGTCCTCACTGCAAACTCTGAGCAGTCGGTGGTGATTTTGATCGGATGAATTCCTCCTATCAGGAAGAAAGGCAACCTATGCCGGTACTTTAATTTAATTTCAATTTGCTTTAGCAGAGATTTATAATTATTATAAGGAACGACTTTATAATGTAATTCAGTGTTGTCAGAGTAGGTTAGCTTTATGACCTGCTTTAAAAAATAAATGCGGCTTTAATTAAAACAAAACCAAAGAGAGAAGTACAGTCTTGTACCAACATGTTGCTGTCAGCACCCTGCTAACTGTCCGAACTGAGCTGCAAGCCTCCGCTCAGAGGCTCCTGTGCCAAAAACAAAGCTCGTGGCACAGTTAAAGGTACCGCTGGCTTATTTTTGATTTATCGCTCAACTTGGTATTGCTGGAGGTTTTCTAGGAACAATCATGATGACTGCAAAAAATGAGACACTAAAGAACAGCCCCGTTTTGTAGCTGACAACTCTCACAGAAGCAAGGCTGGATGCAGCAGTGAACCCGACCCTCTTTCGCTCAGCGTTTCCATTACCTGACATGGAGCCTCTTTCGGTTTAACCCAGTACGAGATCAGAACCCCAGTCATTAAATTTAGCCTTCCCAGCTGCCATCTTTCAGGAGGTAAGACGATTTTGCTTCTACATAATGGATGTCACAGAGCTCATCTTCAGTACACGCTCACACTACTTGTAATTTTCTGTATTTGCATTGCCTGACATGAGGCAATATTAATGCTATATCACACTGAAGGCTCTCTGACATCAGCAAATAGAGCCTCCACGCAAACCAGAGCCTCTCCAGCACCACTCACAGCCCCCTCTTTATCCTTGTGTCTCCTTCACAAGGTCAGTGATATTAGGCTGACATATTAAAACATTTTAGTATCACTTTATCAGAACTCTTCATGTCTTAGTGTTCATCACACATCAGGATCCGGAGAGCTGTTGCATGGCTGACACTAAATGGCTTGGTTAGGTGGTCGTATCATATTCTGGAGGGTAAAATTTCACTCCCTAGAAGTCAATGGAGATTTTGATTTCACTAATTTTAGTTTTAACATTAATAATTCTATTGATTTCCTTCATATTGGCTTCAGAGTTAGAGAATTATCTAGCTCATAAACTACATTTTGGGATAGGGATTTATTTTTGAATTATGTTTACTCTGTCTTGATAAAATGATTCAGAAATTGGATGAAAATGCAAACAGGCAGCAGCTTTGAGGAGGATAGCAGGAAGGAGAAACAAACAGGTGAGGGACAGATTGCAACCTTTGCCTCCCAGCCCTCTGTGCAGTATTTTATCTGGATGCTGAGATACATATGAGAGTCCACTACCATGGATTTTCCAACAGGGGGTCTCAAGGAAGGAGTCTGCTGGAGTTGTCAATATTAACTGAGGCCATGTGTGGGAATGTAAAGCCAAATATTTGAGGGATAATTTATGGCAAGTGAAACGTCTTCTCTAGTGTGCATTAAAAGAAAATCTTCTACAGAATACATGGGTGAAAGGAGTGAAAAAGAGGTAACACAGTAAGATGTAGCTCTTAAGAAGCTATCCTGGGGAAAAATTGTACTTTTCAGAAAAGTATCTTTTCAGCTAAGATTGTCTAGTCTGGCATTAGGACAGACAGCATCAGATATCATAAAACTTCCTTTAAAATTGCTTTTACTAATTGCCTCAATTTTTTTCCTTGCAAGATGGATGCACTGAAGTTTTCTGTCTTGGTGTGGGCTGGGTAATGTTCACTTCTGTGTCAGATCCAAGCTGGATTTGAAAAGTCTCACATCCTAAATGTTTTGTTCCATTAGAGAGCTGGTAAATCACTCCTTCTAAACATTTTAATACATTTCTAGTCTTGACAATTTATGAGTCATCAAATTGGTGAATACCCTAGAAACCTTTCCAGAAAAAAAATTTGTTAAATGTTTTTGTTACCTTTTTCCCCTCTGATTAGTGCATACCTGGTCATAGGGCCAGGATATAAAAAGTGTTCCTTTTTTTCAATCCTGGTTTATTTTAATGGCCAAATTTTCAAGAGAGCTCAGCATACAGTGTTTGACTCTCTTGTGCTGCTCATGGCTTTGGACACCCTTGGACAGGTGCCACATTTCTGCTCTGTGTTATTCTGTCAAGCACTGATTCACAACTTTATTTCAGGCAGTATCGTGCAGTAAATAACACTGATCATTAGCAGCTGTACGCACCACCTGAGGCATTAAAACGAGTCAGGAGAGATACAGAGTGGGTTCTAGGAGCTCTAATAACTCCTGAAACATTTCTCAAACACTTTTTATCGCCACACACCTCTGATAGGTTTGGACTTGTGAAATCCTCCCAGGATCCATTTGGGATGTCTTTGCCCTGCTACGAGGGAGAAGCCTCTCTGTGAGTACAGGCTTGCACAGAGCACACGTCACATGTGCCACAGCAGTGGGCCTGCTGTTCCTCTCACCCTCATTTGTCTGTTACAACATTAAAAAAAAAAAATAAAGCATTGTGTATCACAGGACTCTTTGGCTGGCAAGAAGCTTTGCTCTGGAAGACATGAAAACTGCCTAAATTATGAGATATTGAACTTCATCTTGCAGCAGGCTTGTTAATGTTCCCTGGGGCTAGCAGGAATATTGTTTGTAGTCATGGCCAAGGAGGAAGGGTCCTGAACGTGCTGTTTGAGTAACAGGTGAGACACAGTTCCCCAGAATGGACTCCCTTTTGTCACAACATATAAATCCATTTTCCCTTCTTCCTGCCTTGGGTTTTAGTGTATGTAAGAGCTCAGTGATGCTGGATTGGCCTTAATTAAACTGATTCACTTAATATAATATGTGTAATGGGTAAATAACTATTTTATCACTTGGTGTCCTGTAGCAGAATAACTCAATAGCAATAAAATGCTTTCACTCTTGGTTCACAGATCTGTCCAATTGTCCCAGTGGTTCAAGAGTAAAGAACAAAATAAACTCCGTTTTCTTCTGGACCTTGTTGGGCATACACAATAAAAGAGAATCCTTAGACTCCACGTGAGAACTGGTGCAAAAAAGCAGTTTGAAGCTCAGTCTCCATGTTGATTTATACTGGATTCCATTTTCTGTAAACATACAGAAAATTGTGGCTTTATTTCCAAAGGAGCAGGGAATCTTCCTCTCATTGCAGTCAGTCACAGTTATGTGGACTGAGCAGTGAACAGGGTGGGAATGATGTTGGGATAAGGAGAGGAAAAAAGCCTTTTGGTGTCCTATAAACACTGTTTCTCCATTTTTTTTTTCAAAAGCAAAAGTAGTTGGAATGCCCACATTCAAAACTCTCAGCCAGCTGAACTCCTTTCAGTGAAATAAAATCAATTTAACAATCTCTTTGTGTTTGGAAAGACAAAAGGAAGAAAACAACGCGGTGATACTTTTCCTGTCCAAATTTAAGTGAAACAAAATGTTCTCCTATTATCCTATTAGACCCAACATGAGGCATTGAAGGAGCTACCCCTCCCCTCCTGCCCCCAGAGCTCTGTCTAGAATGAAACACAGGGAAAACAAGTGCTAACACAAGTAGACTTTGTGCTGTATGAATGACTTCTCCTGTATTAGCAAAGCAGACTGCTAATATGATATGATGGGACATTACTAATGCAACAGAGTGGAGCTAATGCAAACAAAATATGTTGGAGTGCCTGTTTGAACTGAATAGAGAATTTGTTTGTCTGGGACCCAGATTCTGAAAATCAAAGCAAAAGCCTCAGAAATGAATCTTACAGATAATTCAATAAACACACCGAGCCCATCAGATGCACCACGGTGTTTGTGGGTACTGGAGGTACAGAGACATCCATAAACCTCATTCCCACACTGACTTCTGAAGGGAGTTGGGTGCTTGGGTGTCCTTGGCACTTTGGAAAATCTCTTCTTGTATAAATAATATATGATGCTAATTTACATTGATATAATAACTAAGTGTGTGTGATTATCAGTAAAGGCTGCAAAACTGCTGCTCAAGGCTTGGGGAGTGCTGCTGCCATCGAGCCAAAGCTGTGTCTCTGTCAGGAATTGCAGTGACAGGACAAGAGGGAAGGGCTTCAGGCTGAAGGAGAATAGGTTTAGATTATATGTGAGGAAGAAATTCCTCCCTGTGAGGGTGGGGAGGCCCTGGCACAGGGTGCCCAGAGAAGCTGTGGCTGACCCTGGATCCCTGGAAGTGTCCAAGGCCAGGTTGGACAGGGCTTGGAGCACCCTGGGTGGTGGAAGGTGTCCCTGCCCATGGCAGGGGGTGGGACACGATGGTCTTTAAGGTACCTCCCAACTCAAACTATTCTGTGATTCTATAGTAAGTTCAAATCTGAGAAATAAATAATTATAATGCACTTTAAAATCTCAACAGTGATTTTTTTTTTTTTTTCTGCCTCCTTGCCCTCCTCCCACTTGCAGCTGCTAATGAAGATATTGTCTGCTGTAAATGGATAGGTCTGAGCAAATGAGAGAATCCTAGCCCCAGTTTCAGCTGAGGGTAGTATCTCCCACAGCAAAGGGTCTGCTTAGGCTTTGATGCATTTCCCTCCAAAGGCCAGCTATTAAATGGAATCCCTGTGTTCTCTCTCAACCTCGAGGGCCCTGCGCTGCACTGGGAGCTGCTTTGCAGCCAGGAGCAACCAGTCACAATTTGTTATTAAAACTGCAGCTCCCCACTGCTTGCTGCTGCTGACTACCATGAGCTGAAGTCTGCTCAAGAAACGCAGAGAAAGCAGAAACTGAGAATATTCCCAAGCTCACCTTTTAATGAAGGCATATGGCATTCAGGATATTGTTATTCGCACAGTAATTGGCAATGGCGTTCACATATTTATGGTACCGCTCATCATGCTTAGGAAATTTTGGAATTGCTCCATTTTAATGGGCTGTAAACACTTACCTGAAGTTAAAGTGTATAGCAAATACAAAGAAACATGAATAATTCTTTATAATTACACGCATACATTTATGTACAAACACACACACACGTAGCCATCAGGCAAGGCAATTTTTTCTTTTAATAATTATTACTGAAGTAAAGCAAACTGTGCCTAAATTGTTCTGAATCCAGATTAGTAAATTTAATCAAGTCAAGTAAAAAACAAATGCAAGGTTCTGAGACTTTTCCTAGGTATTTGGGGCCACAGAAAAGGAGTGTAAGAAACAAGATAAATTGTCTGCAATTATCTGCAGAGCTTGATTCTAACATTTGCAGTAAAACTGGGGCTTGACAAAAAGCCTCACTTTATACAGGAAAAAAGCACCACTTTGTAGCCCTTCTTTCTGTTGAAATATTAGAAGGAGATAGGGGTTTTGTTGCTTTTTTTAATGTAATAAGTACCTGGAGTTTTCTCTGATCACTATGGAGAGATGTGAGTGTGTGGTTTATATCCTTACTAAGGAAAAATTATAATCTGTAATTGTAATTGAATTAAACTTCTGCTGATATACCTGTGAGCTATCCATACAGATATTCAAGCTCCATTTTTATTTCAGAATGTCTTTTTAATTAATTTGACTTATTTAAACCAGAAAAAATAAGAGAGTTCATGCAAAAGTAAAAGATTCATACGGAAATATAAGGAACGAGAGTTGTTTAAACCCACAGATCCAGGTTTCCGCTAGTGCTGAGTTTCATCAGTTTGAGAGCAGACTCACTGAAAAGAAAGGGCTTTAGAGGAGGGCATAAAAATAAATTGTATGTGCCAGCATTGGAGTCTGTGTCTATAAGGACTAAAAGGATGCATATTTTAGCCCACTAAAATAAAAAAGGGGGTTTTTTTTGTTTCAAATTTCCCAAAACCTACCCAACCATTCACGAAGAGATATTTAGGATGTCTTTTCAGGAGGGTGCCCACGCTGAACACTCAGAGTACCCATGTTCTGTATACAGGAGTTAAAGACCTCAGTGCTGGTTTGGATAATGATCTGCAGCCACAGACCTTGTGATTCCCACACTTAGTGTTTAAAAATGGGTGTCTGAGACTCTTCTTTCTTCCTCACGCAGTCAGAAATTGAATTACCTTATTCCCAGCTTAATATTTGAAAAATAATGCTTTCAGAGACCATTCCAGTGGGGCTGGATTTTCTATTTCTCCACTAGAACCACAACTCCCCTCTATCTTTCTGCTTCAACATCTGGTGTTGCAGGTAGGATGCTCTGGCTCGCAGCATCTGGGCTGAGAAATGTTTTCTCTCCTCAGAGTCCCAGATACTTCACAAAAACCCTTCAGAAACCATTTATCAGACTCAGCACTGAAATGTTCAGTAAAATTTACAGTGAACCACCTTCTTCCCCTGCCTGCACAGTTGCCCCAGACTCTCCCCAGCAGAGTAGTTGTTAACAATTTGGTTAATTGCTGGTGCTTTGCTGATGTTTGCTATTCTGAATCAGGCATAGTCAACCCCATTCATACCAATTTGGAAATTACCTTAACCTATTGTTCAAAACTAAAACGGGATTTGTTTTGAAGTTTTAGAATCTCCCGAACAATTATTTTTTTCTGGTAACTGACTGTCAGCATCTGTACTGATGCTTCTTCATTAGCAGAAAGAGGAAATGAAGAGTTTTATCAATAACATTCTGGCTGGCATCTCAGATCTGCTGCAGTCCCTGGCTCTGTCACGAATCTCAGTCACAATCTTAGGCAAGTTCTGTCATCTCCCCATGGGACTGGAGTGATGTTACTTCATTCCTTGCTTTTTAAGATGTTGGATTCATCTAGAATGGAAACCCTTCTTGAGAGCTTTGTAGGATTGGATGGAACCTGCCACAGCGTACCCTCATTAACATCACGGAATTAGATGATGCAATAATATTCATGAAAGTAATTAATGGAGGTAACAAAGAGATAGCAAGCAAAGGGGTGATCTTGCAGCCTCAGACTGAAACCACACATTTCAGAAATCTTGTGAAACAACTCGAGTCTCAGAGTTTACTACCTGAACTTTTTTGAACAGCAGTATTTCAATTGTTTGGCTAAAGCTGGAGAAATACCCAAACTATTGGGTGCTGACGGGAAACCTCCAAACTTTCTGAGGTTTCTCTGTCATTGACATAAACCATGGTCTGTGGCTTTCAACAATAACATTTGTGCTGATTTTAGCAATTCAAATCCAGATGCAGCAACTGAGCTTGTCAAAACAGAGGAGCCACAGACCACATCTCTCTATGTGAATGTGCTGTCGTTTTTGGTAACTGATTGTCTACACAATCACAGACAACCAAATACCCATCTGGTTTCTCTGATCTGCAGGAGCAACCTCAGTACCATGACAGTCTACAGGGGATATAAATAATCTGGAAGCCTTTGCTCTGGAGTATTTTACTTGCATATCTAGCTGGACTGACTTCAACACGTAGCTGAGTGTGCTTTTACAGGTTTTATTGGCATAAATTCTCTGCTGGAAAAGGACATCACTCCTAAAAATTAAACCTGCCAGAGGGTAAATGAGCATCTTCCAAAAATGCCAATAGGATAGCAATTTGTAGAGCAATGGCAAATGCAACATTTTAAAGAATTGCAGCTTTCTAGGCTTACCTAGATGCAACACTTGCTTCTCCAAGGTGGGGCACTTTCAACATCTGCAGGGATTGTGTGTAGACCACCGTCAGCACCTTCTGGCAGGTGCCAGAGTTGCCCAGCAAAGCAGCAAAGCCCTAATCCTCCTTGTCCAAGTGTCAGGAATCAGCAGCAGGTCTGTTTGGAGAGGCTGAGTAGACAGTGCATCTCATCGGCACCTCTGAGATTGCCCCCAGTCTTCGGACGTGAGATGATATTGAGGCCTGCAAGGGAAAGTATAACAATAATGGACTTAACTGAAGCTTTGATTCAACTTTATGAGCATGAGAGAGGCAATTCACACTCCTTACCCAGAAGCTACACTCACGCCAGGGAGTTGGAAGGAGATATTCAATTAGAAGTATCACTTCACAAGGGAAAATTCTACCTGGAGTGAGAGAAGAAACGGGAAATTTCAGTGGGAGCTGCATTTTCTTTGAGGCAGTTCAAAGGAGAGTTTGTTTTGGTAGCCAAGCTCCTAATGGAAAGATAACTTCATCCTTAAATCTCAAGTGATTTCTGCCAATTCATAACAATTTACACCTACAGGGCATCAGCAAATTAAGTCCAACTACATCACTGTCATGTGAAGAAGTATTGGGTACACTGGAGCATGGAAGGACTGACTTATGGAGTGACATATGTTAAGGAAAAGAAATGAAATTCAGGAGTCCCAACTCCCAATCGCCTGCTGTAATCACTGTACTTTGTTTTTTAATACTCTTCCACTGCTGGAAATAAATGAATTATTTACATTCTGCCTGGCCATTTTTCTCTTCCCTTTTTCAGCATTTTATGCCTCCACTTTAATTCATCCCCAGTATTTTTTCCATTTGAGTTTCTAGCAATAACATTATTAAATTTCATGTCTGCTTCCGTTTTTATTTCCATCTTTCACCAAAAAGATATAAAGTGAAATGAATCCAAATGGGAGAGCTTTTCTCGTCAAACCGCTCTCGGTATCATCGTTTCCTTAATTAAGTAATTGAAGCTCTCCCAACACACACAACGTCATTCAATCCACTGTGGTCTCTCATATACCCTGGCACTTAGACTGGTTGGTTCCTACAGCAGACTCTTTTTCCAGTCCCTCAGCCTCTTCTGCATCTTTCTAATAACCTCTCAGGCCTGCTCCTCCTGGTGCCCCATGGTGCACATGTTCCATGGCTATAAAGGAGAAAATAACATAAAGACAAGGTTATTTTTTATCATTCCTAAGGGTCTCTGTCCCAGGTCTTTCATGGGACCAGTCTTGATAGGCCTGACAGCCTCTTATTTCTGTTGAACAGAGAAATTCTTTGCTTTAGTTTTGTGTTTGTGCTGTCAGTTTCTTCCTTTGAAATTTGAATTCTTTCCTTTGAAAAAAAAAATTTACGTTTTGAATTAATAATTTTACATTATTAATTATTAATTTCCTCCTTTTACACCTTAGGCTGTCCAAACCGCTTTTGGCATCCCTTTGCTGAGCAATTGTTGTCTTCCCTGGATTCTGGAATGCTGTTTTCTGTGCTGGAAATCCGAGCAAGTATTGTTTCCAGAGCAGAAATACATTTTTAAAGGATGAGCAATACTCAGGCCATGCTAAAACTTGATAGATCCTAAGTACATCCACTCTTGTATAGCTATGGCTGTAGATGTTGGGAATTACAGACATTTTTTTTTTTTAACGGTTGAAAATTTCTCAATGGAAAATTGAGATTCTGTTTCACTGTATTTTTCAGGAAAAGAATCCCCTGAAGAGCCTGGATGATATTTTTCCTGAGGCTGTGCTCTGTCTCCCTTCTCTCCTAGGGACATCGGATCAGTGTCTTCTGCTCTGCCTCCACTCAGCATGCTTGCACTGCCGGTGCTGGTTAGGGGTGAGGAGATAATGTCAGTAGCTGTTCTGCTCCCCGTGAATTTAGGATGATAAAGCAGCTCCTGTTGCAACTGTTTTCAGGCTTGGGAAGAGGTGTAAAGTAGCCCAGGAGAGCGCAGAGAATGGGACTGAACTAAGGATATGGTGTAATGGAGCTAGGCAATGGCTGGAAGGGATTTGCATTAGAATTCCCTGCATAGGCGAGAGGGTGAGAAAGGAAATGAGTGAACTCAGACCTGGGGTTTGGGTAGGAACAGCTGGAGAGGGTTGTATTTGTAGGGAGGAGATGTTAGATGAAAGAGCACTTAACAGGGTTTCAGGCTTAAAGTCTCACACCAAATGGCACAAAAGCATTTTTCAGACCCCTTAATCTCAGAGCTTTGACACAAAGATCCTGAAGGCTGACATTTAAACTTATTTTTCTGCGAACATCCTCACTGCTTCTCCCTGAAGCCTTCATTCTCCCAAACAGACCTAGCTCTGGCTGTGTATCTGAATTATTTTTGTTCCATGATTTTATCAGATTATAGTTGTGACAACCTGAAGGTGGGGAGTGGATCCAGATCCACTTAGAAGAACTAATTCCTAATGTAATCCTTGAATGTGGGGGCTGTGACATTAGCAGGAATTCATTCACTCTTCTCTTGCTGAGAGTTTTGCAGGGTGGATTTGTGTGATGTTTTGTAGGCTGAGCATCCCTAAGCCCAGCCTGTGACCGTTCAGCTCATGACACATCTGGTGAGTGAGTGCCCTCCCAGCTTATGGCCACTAAAGCAGAGGAATTTCACCATCGATCTGGAGAAGCACTTGAGACAATGGTAGTAACAGGGCAATAAAGATTGCAATATATCACCGACTAGGCTGCTGGCTTGTATAGATCAGAGCTGCATTAAGACCATTACAGCCTGCCTGTGAATGATCTAAAGAGAGAAAGCCAGTTCTAGGAAGGCAAAGAGCTGCTGATAAAGAAACAAAACCAAACTAACTAAATGAAATTTTTTTTAAAATTCTGCATGACAAAATTTCTTTTGCCGGCCCGGACAATTGCCTTTGAGTTCCCATTCTGCTCTCTGATCAGGGAGTCTGGGATTGATCCCCTGATGCACAGTCAGAAAAAGGAGATGTTTGCTGCACTCTGAACTGAAAAAAGTAAGTAGAGGAGTAAATCCCACCAATCTAAATCTACCTACATTTACTGCTATGGAAATCCAGCTGAGGATTGGCTGGTAATTAGCTTTCCAGGGCACATTTTTGTCCCCTGGGCATTTTCTTCTTTCCACGTCCCTGCAGATCACCTGCATTGTCTGGAGCTTTGCCTGTATGGCAGATCCACCGATAACCTGTAAAGGAGCCAAGGCAGGAGAAAAGTGATTGCAAAAACCCAGTCACACACGGTGACTCCTTATCACTGCAGAGGAGTCTAAGAACAAATTCCCTTTTTTGGCCCCTGATCTTTCATTGCCTGTTAAGAAAGTTGCTGACATTGTCACCTTCCTATGGAAGTAAAAGATGGAATCTGACACTTTGTGGAGAAAAAAATCTCCATGAATAGAGGAAAAAAAGGAAGAGGGACTTTCACCAGCGTGTCCTCATGCTCTCCCAAGTCACTCCCATTTGCTATGGGTTTGCCAGCACCCATTGGATCCTTTTAACAGGGATACACTTCAGCAGCTCCCTGCAGTGCACTGAGCCAGGTGTGCTGAGCCACTGAAAGGCATTTTTATCAGCAGGCGAGGGCTGCGAGTCAAACTGGGGGAGCCTTAATCCTCATAAGTAGAGCGAAACCTCCCTGCAGATAAAAGACTTGCCTGACTTGTTCCAGAGGGAGTTGGTGACACGGCTGCACCCTCGCCCCCTTCTCCCTTAGGAAAATATGGCCCTGAGGGCAGAGTGGAGAGGGACGATCAAAGGCAAGTGCAGTTTGGCTGCCTGCTGCCAGCAGCAGAAAGGCCAACCCGTCATTACCGGGGAGCAGCGCTGTTAGAGGTGAACGTCAATGCAAGGGAAGCACACTCGGGATCTTTGGCAGACACAAGAATTGGGGCTCTGCCACTGCGTAGGAGTGGTTTGGGCTTGGGAGGGGACCTTGTTTCTTCCCACTCCTTTGGCAAGGTAGAAGCCAGGTGTGTCCCTGGGAATCCCTAGGCTTTTAACTCACTTAGGAGTAATAATGAGCGGATGGTGGTTTTCACCTGCACAACTCGTAGGTGACTCTTGGACTTCCCACTGCATTTTGCCTCTACAAAGCCCTTCACCCCTCCTTATGTCACCTTCCCCAGAATACAAAAAGCAAATGTCTTCTTCAAGAGCTTCTGTCGTATTTATTCTTTTTCCCCTCTGGCTTTGGAGTACAGGGAGGGAGGAGGGCAAAAGGGCAAACTTCCTCGAAGTTATAAAGCAGAGCTAGGAGAGAAAAATGATTCTCCAGAAAAATGCATGTAGCGGTGCTGGAGTGGGAGCAGGCTGGGCAAGTTCTGCACTTTCTCCTCTGAGTAAGTGTGGCTGCCTTGGGACAGGGTCCAGCTAATTATCAGCTTGCAGGAGTTTCGGAAGGTGAGCAAATAGCCTTAGTGAGACACGGGAGGGTGTTGGTAAAAGTACATTTTTCATCTGGCTTTTTAAGACAAGCTGAATGGAGATTTATCTGTTAAAGAGCTTGCCTGCATGAACTTGAAGCCTAAACTTCAACACATTCACGTTACCTGTTCTCCTACTGCAGAGTTGGCAACTTACAGGTTTCCAGCACAGATCTGTGTTGTCAGTCCCAAGAATCAGACACAGGGAGCCCACAGGGAGCCAAAGGGAAGCTGTGGAGTAAACAAGGATGGTTTAATTAGTGCTGCTGCAGCCCACTGGGACGGAGAAGGCTGGATGGAGGTGGAGAGGGTGCAGGGAGGGGATTTACCTTCACCCTGAGGATGAATCTGCCCCTGGGACAGACCTATTGGTGGTGGTCAGATTTTGAAAATGAAATTGTTAGGCAAAGACCATGCCTAGCCCTGGGTGGCCCTACTGTTCTCTAGAAAAGGGACACAGTGCAGTGCCCACTGCCAAGACCAATTGATCCAGGATCAGACAACCCCCTACTATTCCCTCTAGCTGTCTGGGTCATGCATTTCCCAGGAGGAAATCCAGTTTTTCCGGGTGCAGCTGAGCAGGACACTGGGCCATGGTTTCTCTGCTACTCTTTTGGGTAGCCCAGCATTCCTGTTGCTTCCAGCCTGGAGCCAGTCTTGTATGTGAATGCAAGGAGTGGAGTTGAGTAATGACCTTTTGGGAAGCCCTCTGGTGTCTCTAGCAATCCAGACCACAGTCAGGAACAACCAGGCTTTGGCTTTGTAAAAACCCATCATCTGCCCATTAGCATTTTAGCCTTCCCTTGGGTTGTCTGACTTTTATCCACCTTGTACACAGGAAACTGGATAATTTCTGATTTTTGAACCCTCAGACTGGAAGCTACAAACAGGGAATTTCCAAGGAGGCAAGCGGTTATTAATAATAAATAAAAACAACCTCTTACATGTATGGAGCACCTCTCATAGAAAGAAATAGATCCCAAGGTGTTATACAGACATGTTTCTGCTTTTAGGAATCACTCTGATATGGATTTACAGCACAGAGACATTTTATGCTCTACCAATGAAAAATCACATTATCCATCACTGAAAGCAGCTGTCTCAGGGGCTGAATGAAACTGATATTTTCCAGAATTAGCAGCTAATAGTGATTATGACTCGTTTTGCATATTTTTATGAATATGCTTCAATCTCTTCTAATACTTGGAGAGTCTGGTTCTCTATTTTTCGTGATGAGCTCTATGTCTAAAATTTGCTTTGAGCCCAGATTCCACTTTTGTTAAAGCACTCCAACAGGCACAGCCTTTTAGCCTTCCCTGGTGAGAACAATATTTGTTTTCTGATAGGCTGGATTTCCATACTTTTTCTTCCTGTGTGTGTGCGCGCGCACGCGTGTCATGATGAGAAGTTTTAAAACAAACGGAGTTATCCCCAGCTGCTAAGTTCTGACATGCACTTTAAACAAGTAAACCCAGGGATGTGGCAGGCTGTGAAGGAAAGGAGAGCAAACTGAGCTTACGTGTTGCACTGATCACAGAATTATCATCTGCTATCACACAGTTTACCATTAGACCCAGCTGCTGCCAACCTGACCGGCGCATTTCTTCAAGCTAAGCTAACAAAGCACTTATTTGTTATCCAGGGAACTACCTCTAATAGACTTCCAGTGAAATAATATTTGCTTTCCAGCCCTACTTTGAATCCCACTCACTTTGTTAAAAAGATTGCCTCTGGCTGTCTCCGCTGGTCTAATCTAATAGTTTCTAGTTTGTACAAGCAAAGCGCTTTCAGCCAACTATATAAATAACTTAAAGAGAAGAAGACACTTTTACAGCGCTCTGTGCCGGGTGCTATAGAACATGACAGATTAGTAAATGACGCCTCAGTGGAGCTCATCTGGGAACCTCTGTCAGTTGAATATGAGCAATTACAATATTGTATTTGGGCTGAAAGGGTTGTCTGTCTTCTTACAAAAAGGCTAACAAGAAAAATAATTCCTGTCTTGCTTCTCCTGTGCATGAAACTGATCTAAGTGGCTCTCACCCCTTTTCCCTTCCCTCCCATTGCTGCCGCAGCAGCAGGAGGGGAGGAGGGGGGAGAGGCAAGCCAGGAGAGAAAAGAGAGTTATTTTCTTTCTGTTTTCACTTTTGGTTTGAATTGAGAATGAAGAAAGAAAAATATTAGGAGACGGGGCTCCCTGAGGTTTGAGAGGGGACGTTATATCATTATATCAAAGCTCATTCCCTGCCTCCTGCCCCTGCCCCAGCAGCCTCGAGTGCTGCCTAAAGAGCGAGTGCCCTGAGCCCCTCAGAGCTGCTCCATTTATCCCAGCTCACCTGCTAAGATCACCAAGGGCCTAGAGTTTCAAAGAGTTGCCCAAGGTTTACTCGTGCTATTCCCACTGTTGAATGTTTTTTAAATAGAAATGCTGAGGCTGAGCACCATGCAACAGAGAATTTACCATCCACGCTGTGATTTCTAAAGGAAAAATTTTCATATCCCGTTGAAACTTCCTTAAGGCTCTTTTGAAATGGCCTGTAGGACTGCAGGGTCAATACCACATGGGCTCCTCTAGGATCAGTGAGGTTGCACCAAGGAATCTGTTTTTGTGATCATCTGATGAAGGATTTTGCAAACACCTACAGCCAAAACTTTTTTTTCCTCCATCTTTTCTTTTTTTTTTTTTTTTTTTTCCCTGAAGAACCACCCCAATACCAGGAATTTCTTTTGTTTACATCTCAATTTTTCTCATCATAGCCTGTTACTGTGGCTCTTTCCAGGCCTGTGAGTAACTGCATGCAACTGCAAGCCCATGAATGTGCACCAGCAGAAAATTGTGCTCTTATTAAATTAGGTACTTCTGCTACAGAGAGGAAAACAGTGTCATTCCACCTCTATTCTGCTATTAAAACACTGTGTGCCATGTGCTGGGCCACCCTGAGGCTGGCTATGGGCACAGATACATAAGTTGTATCTGCAGGTATATGGGGAGGTTTGGAACAGGATGAAGCCACAGAGGTCTGAGTATTAAGCCACTGTGTCAAACAGGCCCTGGAATTCCTGGCATGGAAATTGCTTTCTGAAGTCCAGTAGCTTGTCTGGAAGAAAACAGAGTCATGATGAGAAGTGACCAAGAAACTGCTGTTCATGATCCCTGGGAGGAGAAAATAGGGTCGAAACACCACATTTCACTTGGGATAATGCCAAGAATAATATAATCTAAAACATGGACAAAAATCCATCTAGAACAAAACTAATACAAGCCATTCAGATCTAAAAACTGCCTTTGGTTATGCCCATGCTGCTACACCTGATGGCAGTGCTGACTGTGTGCTGGCAGAATGTGACCCACAGACCTCCCCACACTAGGTAAGCAGGCTGTACCAATGCTGAAAATATCTCTGAAAACAGGTCTATAAAACTGAGATCATCCCGAGCAAATCAACCAGTTCTCATCCTGAAACGTGTATGATGCCACAGGTGCCATTCCTGGCCCCCAGGCTGTTGCAGTGGCTCATGGACTCACCCCTGTGAGATGAGAGGTGCAGCCATCACCTCCTGGTGCTTAGGAGGTGTTTAACAGGATTTTGGTATCTGATTTCCTCCTCAGTTTGGTTTGTTTGATCCCAGCTGATTTAATCACAGATTATCTTTTGCCAGAGAGGAAGTACCTGCTCAATGAAACAACAGTACCGAGTGTAACGTTACCTCCCGAAAAATACAGCCTCGATGGAAAATTAGAGAACATGACAGGAGAGATGGATGGGATGAATGGAGAGACGCATGGAATGAACGGACCAGCAGTTCTGAATCAAAGGGCCTGTGCTGCAGTCACAGACTGGGCCACCAAGTTTGTGTTTGATCCTGGACGTGATCTTTCATCTTTCTTTGGTCTCTTTAAACTGTAAACTCCATGGGACAGGGCTTGTCACTCCGGCTGTGTAGTATGGAGAACATGGAAAGCATTTGTTTTTTAGATTGCATCCGGCTTTGCATTTAAAAATAGGAGTGCAACCTCTTCCTTTTACATGAAAAAGTACGAAATAATAATCAGAACACGGTCACTCACATCTTCAGTTCCAAAAACCAGATCTGGTAAGTCTTATGTTTTCAAAATGCAGATTTCCATATTGACTGCCTTTATTTCAGCCTTGGACATCATATTCTCAAATGTAGGTGAATGCAGTTTTTTAAAACCCTGAAAAGCACATTTTATAAAGCAAACTTTGTAGGAAGTCTCCTGTTCCTGTGGGAAGTAAAAAAGGCAGAATTTGGCAGCCTTGGCAGACTTAGGATTGTGCTGAGGGGATCAATCTGTTTCAGATTGGATGCCTTAAACATTTTGCAGTTATTAGAGGGGAGCACTGGCAGCAGGATAGGAACTGCCAGGGCTAAACAAGGGCAGTGAAACATCCAACGAGTTCATGAGTGTGGTGCCAGCAGTGCCACAAGCAAGGGCAGGGGCAGCATCTGAGTATCACGAGCTTATTTTTCCATGAAACCTTCCTAAAATGAGTGCTTAGATCCACAAACTGCTACCGGGTTGAGCAAAGCCAGCTCTCCTACTTATTATGCAGGAATTATCTTGTAGCTGTACCTAGCCAAGGCCAGCCATAAGCTCAGCCCATGCACCTCACCTTGGAGGACCAGCCATGGAGCAATTCGGCCTCCAAGACCTGCATTTCTCAAACCCAGGGTGGGATGAAACATATATCTTTCACATCCTTAATTGTAAAGTTGTTAACCTTGCATTTAGTGCTTGAACACTCTTGTGATGGGCACTGGAGATAAACCTCTGAGAGCCAGACATTGAAATAACATTGTGAACATTTTTTTTTAACCCACAGAGCTATTATTGACAGGGTGTCAGCTGCTGATGAAGGGCCCTGAAATATTTTATGGGATGTGACAGCTAATAAAACAGGTTGTTGTTTTTAATTGTTTGGCAGGTAGCAGTGAATTGTGAACAGATGTGAACTGGGTGCAGAGGAGTCTGTAGGTTTCCCTGAATTTCTTCCACCTTTCACTGCCACCACCAACACTGAACATTAAAAGTATTAGTCTTCTTGTTTTCACCCTGTGCCTCGCTGCTTTGGTCATATTTGAAAACTGCACAATGCAACCAGAAGTGCTCTGCAAAATGCCTGGGTCCCAATCAGCCAAGGCAGGGTGGGCTGATTTCAGTACAAAGGGATATGAAATGGCCATAATTTTCCACATAAAGTTTTGCAAATGATCTTGTCACAGCTGATCTGCCGCTTGCACAGATGGTGTGACTCTGCTGCACTGAGGGACACTCAAAAATGTCCTGAGACCTGCATCCTCCTGAGGCTGCCCAAGCTCAGAACTACCCGCATTGCACTGCGGATGTGCAGGCTCAGGGCATGGTGAGAGGAGACCTAGGGGTTTGCATCCTGCTGTGCAAAGCTTCCAGAGCTGCTCTGGGGACAGAACTTACCCTTGGTTTCAGCCGGGTGCCCTGGCTCCTTCAGCCCGCTGCATAATTAGCTGCTGACACTTTCCATAGCTCAGTGTGCTTTTGGGAGGCTCCAAAGAGCCTCTCTTTAAGAGACCCAGAGGGACTGTACCAACGCTTGCATTGCCTGAAATGAAAGATGTCTTATCAGGTTACACCTTTTAGCTCCTATCTGTATAAGCATGCTGATAAGTGGTGCTTTTTCTTCCTCCATCTCCCCACTCCCTTTCTCTCCAACATAATCTTTGCCAGATCTAGTCAAAGCAGAATGGCTACAGGGGATTCATTAATCCTAGTTTGGAGCTAACCACCACAACCACACCACCACCGAATCATAAAAATAAAGATTTGAGGCACCCAAGTTTATTATTCAAATACTTAAAGTCCAGCTTTTTCTTCCTGCTCTTGTGGTGTGTTTCCCCTCCCTGTGTTGGGACCCCTCCAGTCACTCCATCCTCTCCCCTTGATGTTCTGTTAAACAGTTATCAATTCCTGAGGGAGACTTGGGATAAAATGACACTCCTCCCATGTGCCGAGAGCTGCCAGGGTTGTGTACCCTGGCACAAGTACAACAGAAACTAAGCCTTGGCCTCCAGCAATGTAACACCCAGATAAACGAGTCTGCCAGAAAGAGGCCGGGCTGCGGCTCTGCGCTCGCAGCACTCAGGAGAGGCTGATCCAAACACTCCGGAGCTGCAGATAGCTGCAAGACAGGGTGTATCCAGGAAACCCAGGCTGCTCCGTGCTGTTACATCCCTCCTGGCAGCAGCCCAGTGCATCCCCCACAGCCACCCTCCCCTCACCACGCTTGCCAGTAATGCAGGGCAAAAGACACCGGCAGAGCCTCCGTGCAGAGCTGGGCAGGGGAAATCCTTCTGCTTTGTGGCTTCGGTGTATTTGACCATGAGAATATGCTTTTGGGGGGAGAGGGGAATCACTGGTTTGCCCAAAGCCTTGGCTGAAGGTGCACCCATGACTGGTTGAACCCTGGGGGTGGTGGGGACAGACGCCAGCTGTGCCCAGAGTTCAGGAGCACGAGCGAAGGAACAGCAAAAAAACCTGTTCCCTCCTCTACAGCCTGAGATTATTTCTGCCTTTCTTAGAGCTGTGCTCCAGAAGCACTGCCTGCCTCCTGCCACAAAGCCTCTCTTCTGCTCCTGGGCACTGGCACCAGGAAGGAAAGCCCTTTCTGCAAGGAGAGACGGTGGAACAGATCTGGGCTGGCACAGCATCCTCCAGAGGAGGAATGGGCTCTTTGCGTACAAGTCAAGGAGATGGCCTGTCTCTGGGTCGTTTGGGCACTCCCTCAGTCCCTGTCTCCTGAGTTACATACTGTAAATCAAATAATTTCTGAGAAGATTCATGATCTCTAGATGTCTGAGCACTGGAATCCTGCCTGCTTCTACCAGTGAGAGCAGGCAGGGACAGAAGAAGATGCCCCCCATCTTCTTCCCATCCTTCTCTGACATGTTCAAGTTATTCTCCTTTTGCTTTTCCATGGCCTTTGGAAAAACTTGCAAGGATCGTGTGCCCAAGGAATGAATATCAGAACCCCTCCAGCAGTGATAGGCCCTCTCCACCCCCAGTCCTCCCCAGGCTTGCAGCTGCCCATCAGGGGTGGTTTAGCTTGTTCAGGGAGGGGAGGCTGGGCGGGGCTGCACCAAATCCCACCTTCCACCTGCACACAGCAGCCACTGCAGCTCCGGCCACAGAGCTGTTGGCACATTACACACAGCCCAGATGTGGCTGCTGCTGTCCACTGTGCCTGAGATTTCATTAGGGTTTGCGTGGATTAGAGGCCAGCCAGGACAGGCTGCTCTAGGCACCCTCTCGTGCCTTTCACGTGCTAAAGGGAGCTGCAGACAGCCAGGACACGCCACGAGCTTCAGCAGTGCCATCACCCACCCTCTTCTGCCCAGCACGCCAACTGTGGGAAGCAGTGGAGACCCTGGAGGGTGGTTCCATCAGTATCAAGGCTCTTTTTGAAATTGGGGTTATCCTCTCCTACCGTCAGAACTGACCTGCACTATGGAAAGCCACGAGCAGCAGTGAGCTTGCAAGGCTCAGTGTGTAGATAATCTCTGACTGAGGGATGCACAGAGCAGAGGTGTCTGTTAGCTAAACTGGACTGCCTTCAGCGAGGAGAGAAAGGGCACCCAATTAAAAATATTCAATCAGTTTAGAGGCATATGCACAAAACCAGCAAAGACCAATCTTGTTTGCAGTGGAGACTGGCAATTTATACTGAGAAATATGGGCCATGGGGTGCCTTGCACAAACATTGTGTGTGTTCAAGGGAATAATCTTGCAGAAGTGTGAAGGAACTCTGTTCACAGACCCCATTACAGAGAACTGCATTTTCCTTCTGAAGCCTGTCTCCAGTACCAGGTACCAAAACCACCACACAGTTTTTCTACGAAGCTTTTTCTTCTGTCTTCAAACTGGAGAGGATGCCTAAGTACTAAGTTGAGAAGGGCACTTTAGAACAGAAAGAATGGGACACACCAGCTTGACTTCATTTGGGGGGATGTAAAAGTGATGAATGACTCAGGAAAAAAGTTTCTGCAAACCTAGACTCTGGTTTCATCAGCTGAGGGACAGAACCCTGTCAGCTCTGCTGCAGACTCTGGCTGCAGCAGTCACATGCTGCAGATATGAGAGGGAGGTGAGCTGCCGTGAAACTGAGGGATAATTGGTGTCTAATAAGTTTAAGTGCTATCAGTGGTATTGTTAAATATAGTTAAATGCAGTTTATCCACATCTAATTCAGTATTGATCCACTTCTACCGTACACCAAGGAGGCCAAGTGTGCTTGATTTTCAGTGCATCACTTCAGCATCACTGACTACCCTGGAACCTGTGGGACCTTTTGGAAACTATGGTTGACCTCAGCAATCCCCACTCAAGATTAGCTTAATGCAAGTCCAGTGATAATTGCAGTTTCATTAGTAAAGCTCCAGCTCCTTGAGTCATTAAACCCTGTGAAGAACTCTTTTTCTCCTTGTTTCTTTAAACATTTATAACCTCCATCACGACACTGAAAAGGGCACAAAAATCGGAGCTCTAAAATCTCAGGACCTAAAAGTCAAATTAAAAAAAGCTTTGACCATTATTATTCCCTGAGCCCACGTGCTTGCAGTGAAACCCATTGCCTTTTTGCAGCCTCACTCAGACTGCCCAAGTGCCTGGAGCTGGCAGTTCTCCTTCCTGCTCCCCTCCCAATGCTCCTGTCTGCTCTTGGATGCAGAGTGGAGAAGATGTGTGGAAGGGGAGCCAGGGGTGCAGAGGCTGAGCTGCACTGCTCCCAGCACTGCCTGCAGCCCGGGATCAGGCAGGTTAAAGCTGGACCAGGCAGTGCAGGTGATGGCTCACTGCAGATGGTTTGCATTCCCCACTGCCAGGACTCTCTTGGTGAGCCTCAGGAGCAGAGAACAGCCAGCTTCATGTTAGCAGCGCACTGAGATGTCCCCCGTGCGCTTTGAAGCATCATCCCTGCTAATCCCCCCAGTGCAGACTGCTGGGGGACGTGTCAGACTGCTCATGGTGCAGAGATCTCACAGGACAGCATCATGGTCATGGCTTCATCACACCCTGGCACCTTCCTGGCTTCCCTCTGAAAGCCGTGTACCAAACCAGGGCAGAGGGAGAGCAGCAAATGTGCAAGGGATCCATCCTGCAGCATGCCAAGCCCCCTCGTCTCCCCGCTGGATCCCACTCCCAGCACCTTGAAGGATCAAGCCCTTTCTTATGAACTGTCAAGTCGTTATCATCTTTCCCTGTTTGGCATTTAACGTCTCTTGGCAAAAGATTAATGAATTGACTGGCTTTCAACAGGTTTTATGAAGCAAGACAAGAGCATGCCAGCACAGACAGAATATTAAAGGGAATAGGCAGGGAAGCTCTCCTGCCTGGTGTGCCTGTGCAGCCCGTGCCTGTGTGCAGGCACGAAGGGCTCCCAGGGAACTGTTGGCTCTGAGTGCCAAGCAAGGGGGGAAATTGCAGTAAAAGCAACATGTGGCCTTTAGCTTACTGCTTTACCTCGGATGAACCTTCATTAAAACTGCTCCCAGATTTCTGATTTCACACTAAACCCTCCCCACACACACACCATGAAGATGATTGTTGTATATATTCACATGATGGAAACATATGATTTAGGGTTTGGGGGATTTAAAGCACCGTTTATATCCGTGTGGTTATTTCAGCCCGGTGAAAGTGCCCTCCCAGCCATGCTGTCAGCGTTTGGGTGCACAGGATTGCTTTGTCACCTGCTGCAGACGGCAGAGCTGTCTACACGGGTGAGGGGGGAGAGAGGAGTGAGAGGTGCCTGCATGATTCATACGGGGATAACTCAGCCAAAGGGTTCTGGTGACTTCAAAAAACCTCCGGAGCAGAGACCTCCCCAGAACAGATTTCACACTATGTAACATGTCCTTCAATACTTTTTATAGTTTTTAAAATATATGGATTGAGTGTTGATTTAGGTCTTTAAAACAAATGAACCATTTTATTCAAGTAATATCTGTGTTAGCAGTGACTGAAACTATTGCAGTGATTATTTGCACATGAGAGTAAAGTAATGGAATTTCAGGCCTGATGAGACTGAGCCAAAATGCTCCTAAGTGCTAGAGAAATTTCAGTCCTGGACCTACTTTGAACTCCATGACTCACAGCCGAGACCTAGATTTTTAATCCTCTGTAGTAATTGAAAATATATGGCACAGAATATCTGTTTTAGGGAAGTTTAAAGACAGAAAGCCATAGCCCATTGTTCTGATGTTAGAAGGTCTTGCCACTGCAAAGTGCTGAGAGGTGCAAGGAGTTTCTGATTCCCATGGATGGGAATGCTAAATAAATTTGGTCAGCATCGCATAGGTCTAGATTTATTAAGAATATCGGAGTCATGTGATGGTTTATCAATTGTTGCCTCTCCCCATATAACATTGCATGGTTATTGTTTGAATAGAAGTTAATAGTGCTGACCCCCCGCTGGAGTTTGATGGACTAGATCCATGGGAAACTGAGGATGAGATTACACAGTATCTCTAAAGCCATGTGGGATTTGTAAACCTCTCTAGATCGTTGGCCTAGACCTGAAACACTCGCTCAAATAACCAAGAAAAGCAGTTCACAGGCAGGAGCATCTTTGGAAAGCACCTGGGAGAGCCCATGGATCAGAAAAGGCGACAGCCACCCCTCTGAGAGGGGTACCAAAAGGTAGGAACTGTGATGGCACTCGAAATGGCCCATATGAGTGAGCTGTGGAATGCCAGGACAGGGTGCTGAGGGTTCCTGGCGTGACACACAGCCCTGCTCCTGTCACACCAGTTGCCCCAGCGCTGGCTGCTGGTGGCTGAGCAACGCTGCCCTTCTCCAGCTGCAGCACAGGCAGAGCCTTTGCAGCCACACAGGGGATCTGTGAACTTAGAATTAACATCAAGGCTCCTTTCCAGCACAGGCAGACAAGAGAGAAACATCAGAGATCTCGTACCATGTGCTTCCTTAACAGCCTGTGTGGAGATTGATGGCACATGGCACGTTCAGCAGGCAAACATTTCCGCTCACGTTTACTGCGCAGGGAAGTTATCCCACACTGCCACTCCTGCCAGCAGCACAGATGACTGGAAGACTGGAGAAGGTCCTTTTCAGGTGACAACACTGTGTGGTAAATATTAGACGCATCCTACTTCTTTTGGTATTAACAGTGAGATGTGCCACTATGGGCTGGAGCCCGGCTTGCAGGAGTCGTACCTCTCTGGCTGTGCTCCTGAGACAGCTGTGGGGCACTGAATCCAGGACAAACACAGTGAGCACTGGGGATCCTCCTTGGCAGTCTTACAGGGGATAGTTTTACGTCAATGTAGAAGCTAAAAGACATTTTTCCCTCCGCACGGGCTGGAACGAGGCAGTGTCGTCATGTGAGGGTCGCTCCCTCTCAGCAGACAGGTACGGGAATGCAGGCTGCCACGGGGATATTCAAATGATACTGGCGCACACAAACCATTATGTTCCCTTGCACAGGGTTCATCTGACAGTCATTTTGCAAGCGGCTCTCTTTGATACGACATGGTGAGCAGCATGTTCTAACTGGAACGGTGACATCGCTCCACGCCTTGAACCACCCACATGTATATCAAAACAGCCTCAGCAGATGTGAGATCCCTGTAGAGGCAGGAGTTTCCCAGGAGGAAAAAAACCAACAACCTGACTGAATCTAGTCAGGGAGCTTTGCAACACTGTGTTTTCTGTTGTAGCTTTCACATTTTCCGCCGTTACTGCTGTGGCCATGAAGGGAAGCAGAGAAATAATGAATAAAGGCATTAATAAAGAAATAATGACTTTAAAGGCACAGAAATAATGAATACAGGACACCCTAGGCAGGGATTGTGACAAAATTCCACCTGCAAGAAGAAGAAAAGACACATGTTACAGCTTCTGTAATGTCCCATTTTTCCAAGGACCAATTCTCCACACTCACCCTAAACCTGTATTTTTTGCATAGATGCATTTAAGGCTGCAGTAGCGCAGTCTTCATGCTGTTTTCATGCTGACACCAGCACCAGGGTACACAGACCCACAGAGACACTTTTGAGAACTGGAATTAGGCTTTTGCCTTCTAGAGTTTTGAGTTCAGAGAGCTTTTCATGCTCAGAAATCGGAGACACTCACAATGCAGATTTAATTGCAGCTTGGGGTTAATTTATTTATTTATTTATTTATTTATTTATTTTCCATCAGTATGCTTCCTTGAGGCTCCTTAGCAGAAGGCCTGGCACTCACAGCTTGCACACGCCAGCAGGTGCTGGTGACCACATCTCTCTGTAACATCAAAGCACTTTCAGTACCCAGGAAGGTTGGATTCTCTGCTCAGGGGGAAAATTTGCAGGTATTTATTTGCATATAAAATCCTCTCCGTGCATTTTGTGTGGGCGAATGATGGGGCAAACCAACTTCTCCCCATTGTCTGCCTTCAAAAATATCCACTTTGTGAGCCATCGTTGACTCTGCATGAAGCGGGTGTGAGCGCAGGTGCTGCCACACCTGTCCAGTGGAAGCTGAGGTCCCAGCCAGCCCCCTGTGCTCCCTGCCACTGTCCCACTCTGTGCCTGACCTCTGGGGCTGCTGGGGGCTCACGCCACTGAGAATGCACAGGAGGTGTCACTGCACAACAAGTGAAATGGGAATTCATGTGCCAAGCAGAAGCAGAGGGGAAGAGACGTAATTCCCCAGTTAACACACGCACACATATCTGTGTTAGTGTTTTAAAGGCACAGTTTAAGGGCGTGTGTGATCTCTGCTGCAAAGTGAATGGCTGTTCTCAGGCAGGCAGGCTCAGATACCTGTGCAGGTGACAGATTTACGTGCCATCGCTCTGACAGATAAACCCGCAGTGTAAATACAGCTCACAGACTCTGCGTGGAGCAGTTCTGTGCCCTGGCTCACACCCACCCACCCCGGGCTCACTGAGATCTCCCCAGTGCTCACATTCACAGCCTCATCTGCAGCACATCAGCCTCATTTTTACTGATGTGGGATGTGAAACTCTTACTGTCTGTAATTTCCATCCCTACCAAACCCCCACCTGACATCCCCTGGGCACGACCGACCCCCCAACCCCCCCATCACTGTAGCATTAACACTTATGAGATAACAACACCTGTCATCAGATACTGCCCCAGAGGCCTGTTTTGTCTTAGGTAGGTTCGTGGTCACCAGCTGCCCCAGGAAAGAGGCAGGAAGCCATCCCGGGCAAAGGGAATTTCATCCTCGGCCACACAGCTCCATGGATCACCCTCAGTGAGAAAGGCTTCTTGCTGTTCAGTATGATGCTTGAAAAGAAGGGGTACTCATCACTGTGAAGTCTCCACGGGTTTGCATTAGGTCAGCTCACTCAACTGCCTGCTGAAACATGAATGGCCATCCTGAAAGATGCTGTCAAACCTTTGTGCAAAGCAAGATCTGAGCCAATTTCTAAAGTTTCTGAGAAACCAAACTAACTCGAGGGTGGGGAGGGGATTGTAGCCAAAGAACTTTTTGGACTATTTTCAAGAGTATTCCCTGAAAACACAAGAAGGCCCAGGAGTGTATGTGTGTGTGTGTGTACACATACATATACATCTCTTTCCTTCCCTTCCAAGAGCTTTTCCTGCTCATCCTCTCCCTTAATTGAGATTTTTTAGTTCTGACAGTGGATCACAGCAGTAATTATTTTCTTGATCTCTTGCCACAAACTCTCTTTCATCTAAACTATTTCACCCACTCACTTTGTGCAACTAAATGAGACACAGCAAACACGTGAGTGGTGCATTCATGCAGCAGAGGGAAGAACAAAATTCAAATTGGGGCAGCAGGGCTGTCTCCAGCCTTGCAGGACTCCATGGAAAGTGCCTTTGGGACTTTACATTTTTTCTTCTCCAACTGTAATTTTTTTCCCTCTGTTCTAAAGCCTGTTTCCAACCATCATCGTTACAGAAGTCCTTATGGCACTTAGAAATGAACCTAGATGCTCTGTTAAAATTCCTGGAAGGACATTAAAAAAAACCCTGACCTCTGCAGCTTGATATAGACCTCTCCTGGCATTTTTCTTGCTTCTTTAAGCTGAGTAATCTGTCCAAAATAACTGCCATTGATTCATTTCTGTTTTCAGCAAAACATAGGCTGGGTTCTTTCTGGTGGAAAAATATTTTGTCAGAAATATTTTGACTTTATTTCCAAACTGCTAAGTGCTTGCTAGTTCCTTTCTGTAATTACTGTGCATTTTTTACATGTCAGAGAGAACACTGAAATGAAAGGGATGCGCTGCTCTTGGCAAACCTGATCTCCTTTCCTCATTGTTTCTTTTCCGTAGCTTAGGGAGGAATATATCATTTTGTGTGAGAAGGGAAAATTCCTGCTCTTTTCAGTGGTGTGAATGCTGGGAGTTCGATGACATGCAGTCACTGTGCTTGCCAGTGCAACGGGACACCAGCTCAGCTGTACTTTTGGCTCAGTCCTGCGCTTTCTAGGAACCATTTCACAGCACCACCACCACGGATGAGGAGCACGAGGGAAGGGGCAGAATCCTCCTGTCGCAACACCCCATCCCGGCTTTTTACACCTGCACCGAGCAGACTTTCGACGAAGCAGTGGAACAACACTCCCAACTTGAGGGAGTGCACTGCCAGCTCACAGCGAGGAAGCGCAGCGCTCCTTCACGAGGGGGGTGCTGCAGGGATCCGATCTGGGCTGCGCTGCAGCTCCCGGCTCTGCTCCTGCACGCTGCAGTTGGCACCGTGGGCTCCGGCTCCCGACACCTGTGCGTGCCAACACTCGTGCTGGATCTGGGAGCAGCTCGACACCTGCAGCGTGCTCAGACATCACCACCCGCCCTCTCAGAACCCCTCTGGGGGGCTGCTCGAGTTGTTAAAGGTTTTTCTTCCTCCCTTCCACTTTGTGTCCGCTGTGAGTGGCAGTGACAGAAGGCAGAATGGAGTTTGAGCCTTTGATGTTCACCACGTCTGCTTTTCAGCTGTGGCTTTCTTCAGTGTGGCTGGTAACAGCCCAAACTCCACTTCTACAAAGCTGCTACCCGGCTTCCCAAGCAGCAACTCCATGGAAATGTGGGAACTTTTCACCAGCAGTAGTTCCTTTACTGACAGCCACTGAATGCTACCTGCAATGAGAAAGCAACAGGTCTGAGAGCTGGTGTTAGGCTGATGTCTGTGATCATCTTCATCTTTATCTAGAGGCATTTTTGTTATCTGGGGAAAAAAACCCCTCACCCTGAATAAATGCACATTAAAAAAAAAAGCCTGACAATTTAGAGGATGAAGATACACCCAGTTTCCTACAGACATCATTAAAAGTTGTCACTCTGGACATTTTTCTGGATAATTTTTTAGTTTCCTGTATTTTGTTCAGTAAAAGGCTTGTCCATATGGAGACCACAAGAAGATTAGGCCTGGGAATTTAAAGATTCTCAGGGAATGCCGTGGGAGGGAATTTAAGGTAGGCTGTTCAAGCCACAGTTGTTAGTGAACCCAGAACACTTCAAATTTTCCCTAATATCATAAATTGACTTTTATAGAACCATAAACATCTGGTCAGACAGTGCTGGCAGGTGTGCCAGTGGCAGTGCTGACAACCTGCCAGGCGGGAGAGCTTCTAGAAAGTGGCTGACATTGGGATAGCAAAAGCAGGTGAGGATCCAGACTCACAACCAGCATCACCTTTGCACTGGCATGCTGGCGTGGCTAAAGGAAATTTATTATCCTTCAGTGGTGTTATACTGTTACTAAACAGGCTATTAAGGTAAAAGGGAAATTAGCTTTACTATTAAAAAGCTTTTTTGTGCTGCTAGAACCATGCTTTACATTAGTATTACCTTTCTGGGAAAGTAAACCAGCTTCCTGAGCAACACAAACCCACCACTAGCAAGGATGAGCAAAAATAAAACGTGAGAGGTGATGGTTATTTCACCGTGTGTGGTTCCCCCACTTCCAGGTCCAGCTTCTTGATAACAGACTGGGTGTCAAACTCCCCAGTACACATGGAGGAAACCAGAAAAGTAAGAGACTGTTTCTCAAGCTGCCAAAAGGATATTTGTAGGGTTTCTAAAAAAATACTAAATCTTTTAATATGGAGTTTCTTGGGATGAATTAAACTGATCTGGTGTCACAGTAGCCCAGCTGAACCTTTGTGAAACTGGTCACTGAAAAAAAAATCAACATCTGCCCTACACACTGAGGTGCAAAAGCAGGCAGCAGGACTTACCCTGCTGAAAAAAAGTCATTTTCCCTGAGTGCATGTGCTTAGCCCGGGCTGGAGCCATCTGTTCCGAGGAGTGTGTCGCCTTACAGCGAGCGAGCGTGTGTACACAGGAGCGTGTGTTTGCTGCTCCCTGACCCAGAATCGTGCTGTTATATAAACCCTGGGATTATCAATAACCTTGCATTACAAACCAGCTCCTGTTCAACTCATTAAAGGATTGTGTCTCTGCCTGTTCTGACTCATTTAGCCTCTTTGGCATTCTTTCTGTTAACGAAGATAGCAACTCATTACTCCGCACAAGCGGAAACACCCATAGGTTAACTCGGTTTTCCCTTTTGAAACAATTCTCTTACAAGGATATTGCAGCAGTTCCTCCTGCCCTGGCAAAGCAGGCGCCAGGCCAGCCAGCAGCTGGATATTCTGACCTCAAATACATGATCTGAAGTCATGGCTGGATGTACCTAAAGCACCCAGATCTGGCTAATCCAGCAAACTTTCACCACTCTCGTCTCAAGCTCGAGTCCCGGCTTTGTCACGTACGGCATTACATCACCTCCTTGTAATGAAACATATCATCAAGAACCCAAAAGCAGATTCTCTCTAGGGCACTGGGAAGAACGAGTTTTTAGGGAGAAGCTGAGATGTGACCTTGTTTCTTTAGTCTTTTGCCATACTGAATTAACTTGTCTGTAAGTGGGTTCATAACACTGTCCTTTTTTCCTTCAACCAGCTCTACAATTTGACCAGGACGATGAGATCAGCAAAAAAATCTTCCTTGGAAATCCTAGAATTTGCTGCCCTGGTTCTCCTGGGCCTCAGCTCTTGTGCAGTCTGCTGTCTCGCATAGAGCCATGCTCTTCTTCCCTCCCAGCGACTCATCCCACACAATCCACTGCAAATGCTCAAGGTCTGCTTTACAGACTGAAAGGTTCCTTCATTTCTTATTTTTTTTTTCCTCTTAATAGGCTTTGTGGGATTTGACTCTAAACCCAAAAAATCAGCCAAACTTGAAGGTGTAATATTCCTCAGTGTTGGCCGGTGCTGTGAGTTTAAATCCCAGGGCAGCCAGGACAGAGTTAAAAGTGCTCCCAGCCTGAAAGTGATGGCTCTGTATGGCCAGTGCCACCTGAAAACGTACCAGAGATGCTTTTGAGGAAAAGCATTTTACTGGCTGAATGAACGATTGCTCAAAAAAAAAAAAATAATTTCCAGGTTACTTTGTAAAGGAATAACCAGGACAAAACCAGAAGAAAGAAACAAACCCAAACTAAATTCTTCAGAAATCACGGGAAGGGAAGGGAAGGGAAGGGAAGGGAAGGGAAGGGAAGGGAAGGGAAGGGAAGGGCATTAAAATTAGGAGGCAGTTAATTTTTTTTTTAAGCAAGTCTACAGGACTACAGGCAAAACCAAGGAAAATTATGTTGCTCTTCCTGTGGAAAAGTTATGAGATTCCAATTGAGAGAGTGTACTGATCCATCCGAGGCTGGCATTTTAATGGGGCTGGTTTCTCCAAGGCAGCCCATTACAGACCCATTCAATAGTTCTAACCATTGTGGAAAAATGCCATGTGCCAACAGATATTTTCCACAATTTTCTTCAGAAAATCTGAAAAAAATGCAGGAAATTGATTTGAAGCCCTGGCAGAGAGATAGAGAAACAGTAGCACAAGGCTGCAGGCAAGTAATTTATGTTTTGAATGTCACTGAGCGCTCTGCCTGTAATTTCAGGGGAGAATGATAATAATTAAAAGCACAAACTCTCCAGTCATTTCTTACAAGGGGAAAAGCTGAATGTAGTAAGTGTAGGGATTTCTTTAAGTGCTTAACTTTTCCAGTGGAGTTTCAAAAATTAAATGTAGCAATAATATCTGTCCTCCAAAGTTATCCCAGTGAGCTTTCCAATGTCGAGAGGGGAAGCACTTCGGCCACCGTGAAAACGCAGTCACTGCTTGGATGAAATGTGGGGCTGTTTGACAGCAGGCAGCTCCCCGTGACCCCACAGATGGGGACCAGCACCAAATGCTCCCCTGGGACATGCAGAAACTGCCACTGGTGTCACTGGGAGGGCAGGGAGGGCTCAGCTATTCCAGCTTGTCCCTGCCCAGCACTCTGAAGGGCGGTGAAGAGACACCTGACCCAGAGGTCACCGAATCACAGATTGGCTTGAGTTGGAAGGGATCTTAAAGATCACTTCATTCCAACCCCCTGCCATGGGCAAGGACACCTTCCACTAAACCAGGCTGCTCCAAGCCCCGTCCAACCTGGCCTTGGACACTTCCAGGGATGGGGCAGCCACAGCTTCTCTGGGCAAAATGGGCCAGGTCCTCACCACCCTCTGAGTAAAGAGCTCCCTAATGAAGGTCCAGCACCATGAGTAGCCATGGGGATGCTCTGATTTGTGTCAGGACTTGCTCATTTGGATTTAGCCTGGGATCTCTTGTACAATGCCCCACCAAATGAGCTGAGCCTGAGGAAGCAGCCTGAGGCAAGTCTGAGCACAGAGCCAAGAATGCCAGGCAGATTATCAGAGCAACCAGCTCTGCTCGTGGCTTAAAGTTCTTGAGGTGTCCAAGGTGACCTCTGTAGACAACACGGGCTCCAGCTGGGTGCCCGCAGCGGTTGCTGGAGTGCATGGTCACTGTGCAGGGGTTCCACTGGGGGGATTATTTGGGTCTACACGAAGCCCAGGCCTGTCCTGGGCTGGCTCTGCAGTGCCTGGGGTGTTATTGCCAGGTTCCAGGTGAACTCAAGGGGCAGGGTCCTCAGTGCAGGTACACCCAGTCCCCTAGCACTCTCCCTGGCTGCAGGGGACAGACTGCCAAAGTGCAAACCACCATTTGCCACAGCCAGCTCTGCACAGGGGTATCCCATGGGAATCCCAGAGGACGACTGTTCACCCTGCAAATACGATGTGCTTTCCTTACCCGTGGGGGCAGAACCCCAAAGAGCTGTTGAAATTGCAAAGGACACACATGAGCAGCAAGAGCATTTCCACTTCTTTGGTAAAGTCAGCAGGAATTACATCGAAGCACCTAAGAGCAAACTTTCTATTCTGCAAACAGGCATCATCTCATCTACAAATTATTAAATTTGCCAATGGCTTTAATCCGTACGGGAAAAAAGGCACTTTTAACTTTTCACATCCATTCTGGCAACCATAAGGACATTTCTCAAGGCGTTTATTACATTCATTGAGGAAAAATTAGACCTAGAAGTAGTACTTTACATACTTACGGAAACTAAAGGAATGGTCATATTTCAGTAGATGTTGTTAAATGCACAGCAAAATAAATACTTTATTTATGAAAGCAATAAAATCAATAAGTAGAAGAGAGATCAAAGAAAAATTCTAGGCTGAGGAGATATTTCTATTTTTTCAAGGATGTGCCCACTACATTGATATTTTGCCTAGATTTTTTCAAACAAAGTAAATCACAGAATCTTTCTGGATGTAGGCAGTGTCATTGCAGAGATAAATGGCTCTCAGATATTTGTTTCTAACTGTGTAAACACTGACCCTTTGACCATTGACCATTTGTCCACAAATCATAATATTTACTGAAATACAAAGGAGATATATGTACTGCTACATACAGTCATCTTTTTTTCAGCAGAAAATCTGCCTGGCAGTATCTCATATTGATTATTAACAGGACTTGAATTAGGACAAATATATTAAATTTGTTTATCAGTTCTGCCTCCAAATGCTCTTTCATCCCCAGAATATAAATATTTATTTTAAAAAAGGAAATAAATAAATAAATAAATAAATAAATAAATCTCTTCTAGTAGGTAAAAGATTAATTATGTCTTGTATAAGAGGAACATTTTGGAAAACTGTTTGACTGTGAATGACATAATCTGTGCCTGCCTGAGTTTGAAGACAGCCTGAAGAAAGGTGTAAATACCTAAATCTTGTATTCATCTCAGCCAGGTATTAACTCATTTTTGTTCTTAACAACACACGTCAGAAGGCAGAGGGTGATCTCACAATTTGCTCTGCCAACTTGTTAGAAATTCCCACTGGAAAGACTCAGAAGGAAAATTATCCCTCAGAGATATCACGCTTTGATGTTCCCAGCAGCTTTCTTGGATACATTGAGCCTTGTGGAGGGGTACAAGCAGCAAAAAACCCCCAGAGGAATGTAAATTCCATGGAACAGGATACCCAAACCTCCCTGCTAGAGTCGTGGTGTGCTTTGCTGGACATAGTAACCCCATCTCAAGCCATAAATACCTTGCAAAAAGTAGCTGATCCTGCCTTGGGCAAGGCTTTTGCTCATTGTTGGAATGGGAATGCTGAGAAGTGGCCTTTAGTACCAGTTTATGACTGCACTAACACAACTGAACATTTTGCTGATTTAACTGAGGGCAGAACTTGACCCTCAGTCCTCGTTAGCTCCACTCCGTGTCAGAGACACTTCAACCACCAGACCCGTGTTCCAAACCTTATTATGGTATGTTATCATATAATAAATATGTGATTAATGATAACTGAGCACCACTTAATGGAAGGTTTTCTTGCTTTTTCTATTTATATTACTGCACGTAATCCGAACCTCTGGTAATTAAATGTTACATAAAATATTCCAATAGTAGCAATCCTGGGAGCATCTCTTTGAACACTTGGCAACCTTGTAATGGCTTGTCATTAACAAGCATGCCCTAATGTGACATTCCACTTCAGCAGCCTCTTTGAGAAGGTCTTTTTTCTTTTTTCCCCCCATTGCAGCAAGGAGCTGAAGGCTCGGTTATCCAGCAGGAGAAGCAGGTGTTGCAGCGCTGCTCCCTGTGGAGGTTATTTCAATACCCAGACGTCATTAGCACTGAGCTACAGGACGTTGTAGTGCAGTAAATGCGTCACGTTGCACTGGCTGCCGTGGTCCTCTGGTGCATCCTGCCATGGATCATCCCGGGATCCTGTCAGCAAAGGTTGTTTGAAAGGGAGGGACTGGTTCCCGTGAGCAGGAGCTGCAGAGCAACAAGGAAGATTGCAATCTATTCCCCCCCCCCTTTTATAGACGCTATCTTCCTTGCGCACACTTGGCACTGAAATAAGGGAAAAATACTGCCAATTCAGGGATCGTAGAATAGTGTGGGTTGGAAGGGACCTTTAAAGGTCATCTCGTCCAACCTCCCTCAATAAGCAGGGACAGTCAATGCATCCAGTTTAGTGTAATTGTATAAACATGAATATTAGCTGAAAAAATAGAATTATTAAGAGTACTGAGTTACCACAATGTCCCTGATGGTGCACCAGTATTCCAGTGGTTTCACCAGGGAAGGGTTTTGCATTGCTCTGGGGTTGATTCATGATCCCATTTCTGAACAGGTAACATCTTGCCAGGGAGGAGACGGACAGGACATGGATGTAGCTGTCTGTGCAGCCTCTTGCTTGCCATGTGGGAGAGGCTCTACTCGTTCTGGAGACCTGCAAGTCCCTTCAGCTCCTTGTCCCAGGAAAACCTACTGCATTTTTACAAGACAGGTGCCAGCCTTAGAATGATAGGATAATTCAGGTTTCAAAGGACCTCAGGAGGGTCTGTTAGATCAGACCAGGTTATTGAGGGCTCTATTCACTCTTGCCTTAGCTGGGATAAACAGGGAATTCTCTCCACTAAATGAAGCTGGGATTTTGCATCAAGTCTGGAATGATTTGGCAAAATCTGATGTCAGCAACATGAGGTACTGGATAGTCTTACTGTGCATGGGGGGGTAGGAAGCTATTGCTAACACAGCAAGGACAAAAATACAGACCTCTGGCACGTGCAAGTAAAACCAGGTAGAAACAGGTACTGAATGAAACAGTTCAGAGCAAGATGCTGCTTGAGCTCCATAACTACAAACCCCAAGTGAGAGAAGGGCCCTGCGGACACCCAGCCAGCTGATGGAGCGATCTGAAGACACTCCAGCCAACATCTGCTTCAGCAGGAGCAGAACTTGCCTCGGTGTTGTTAGCACAAGTCACAGTTTACACAGCAGGAAGTGTTTTTCCATTTCAGAGTGAGGTTTGCATTTGAATGCCGGTCTCCGGGAATTGAAGAGGATAATTTTATCTAAACCGATTTTCCCATTCCTAACAATTTTACCCAGCAGGTCTCAGGTGCCAAGTGGAGCTTCACTAGTGGCTCTGCCTGTGTATCCACAGGAGACACCTTTTTTAATTCTTTAGCAATTCCTTTGTTGCTGGAGGATGGGAATGAAAGGCTGGCTGAATGAAGGGAGGCATGACCCCGGTGTCTTAATAAAATAAAATCCTCTGGGGTTGGCCCAGAGGTTATGCTTCCATTGCCATGGGAGAGCCCTGGATTAATTCCTGCCCTGGTCCTTTGCTCTGAGGCCCGGCAGCAGCAGCGCAGGGCGTTGCAGAGGTTTTGGCCAGCAATACTCAGCAATGACCTTTCTGACTGATCGCAAGGCAGTGTGGATGAGCCCCTGGGGCACCCAGCCCTCCTCAGCTGGGCAGCATCGCCAGAGGGGAGTGGGACAGATGACAGCCCAGGGTAAGGAAGGGGACTCAGGGATCTTCTGGGGGCAAAGGACTTGTCCTCAGGTTTAAAAACATAAAAAAAAAGCAAGAGGGACACACCCCGCTGCCACAGTTAGGCAAGATGTGGGATATTCAACAACGTATTATTTGCTGGAAAGAAAATGTAGGTTTTTTTATTCAAAATGTGGCTCTCAGTGAAAACCACATTTATAAAATTTCAAACAATGTATGTTTTGTGGTTGTTGGGGCTGAGCACAGCACTCCTCACGGAGCTTTAAATCATTTCATATGAATGCAAAAGCGCTCGCTGCTTTGCTGAATCCAGAGATCTCCAAAAGAGCCTGAATGTGAAAAGAAAAGTAACAGCTGAAAATTCCAACCAGCAGGCTCGAGTTTTCCAAGGCCTGTTTGCTTTGGCCTGCCTCTGCCATTCCTTTCTTTCCTTCTTTAGAAGTGTGAAACTGGTTGGTCGCTGGTATTTGTTCTGTGGTCTGCACTAACTGTTCCATCTGTGTAAACTCCGGCTTGCCAGCCTGGGAGTTTAACAACACTTTCCCTTCAGCTGGAAGGAAAATGAAAGTCCCGTTAAGTGGCACTTTGAAGCTTTGCAAAACACACTGCACTGGGTTTGAACACCGAGCGGGAAGGTCGGCTCCTGCCATCAGCACAGGACCATCACAGCCTGGAGCCAGCGGGGCAACCCCAGAGCTCCTCGTGGCACACTCAGCCTGCAGCAGCAAAGGAAGCAGCTGAAACCTGGGCACACACAAGGAGAGACACACAACCAAGTCAGCTCTACTTTTATTAGGGGTATCTCTCTGTTGCTCGCTACCAAGATTCTGATCTAGGGAAGTATTCAGGCTCTAAAACCATCTCTTAGGCTGCCAAAGAGGAGTTAAATGCACTGGGCCTGGTTTTCAGCTCGTGTCACACATTGGACTGCAGATTTTCTTTTCTTTGATGTCCAGCTTAGTCCTAAAGGACTAAGTTTCCCTCTGAACAACCAGTTCAGCTGTGCCCAACATGACCAAATCTTTGATTGCCTCTGATTTGTAGGACTGAAGATATTTCTAGGGTGCTATTGTCATTCCAGGTCACCACTATAACTGATATTTTATCTGTGGGTTGCCAAGCTGAGATTCAAATCTGAGTCCAGCTTCCAGACAAGTTCTGTATCACTGACCAGGTCCTGGGGAGTGTAGGCTGAGAAGCAAGCAGCTCCAGTACCCTTTGATGGAGGAGGGACTGGCTCTGCCATGTGCCAGATAGACCTTGATGAAGGGCTGATCCCACCCAGGCAGGACTCTGAGTCCAGCTCTGATGGCACCTCTCCATTCCTAAGCCAGCTCCAGTCTCGAGTTAAGCCTGGCTCAGTTCTTCTCCAAATATAAAATATAAAAAACCCCTGCTTAAATCCACGCTCAGCCTTTTATTTACACAGAAAAGACGATTGAAATGCTGTTTTGCCTCCTATTTCCACGCTGGTTTTCTTCTGCCCTATGATGTATATTTGTCCTTCCCAGGGTTCAGCCCTCCCTGGATTGTACTCCAGAGCCCCGGGCATAAGGCTGCCTTTTCCCCTTCCTCTTTTTTCACGTTGTCTTTTTTAGTTTCCTGACTGTGTGCTTAGCAAGGGTGTATTTTTAAAGCTGTGTAGGGGTTTTAGCTGCCTGAATTCTGTGATGGCTAACAGACAAGCTGTGCTGTTATTACACAAGTAGTACTTTGAAAATGTGTAGTAAAATTCAGGATCAGTTACTATCAACATAGGAGAGGGATATATCAGCTCAGAAAAAATCATTGCCACTGGGAAAGCAGAATTCATCAGATTCTTCTAAAATAATGTTTCTGAACATTCATATGAACTCCCAACAGCTGTTGAGTTCAATCGTGTTTCCTTCTAATCAAAATATATACTGTTGGTTTTCTTCACAGAAAATTTAGAATAGGAGAGAGAGGATTGCAAGTGTTTTAAAGAAAACTACAAGTGACACTGGAAGCAAGTGTGTTTTTGAAGATGACTTTCAATAAATAACCAGCTTACCAAAAAAAGCCTTTTTCTGAAATTCAGACCAAAAAAACTCACTGAACATTTTTCAGATTCGTCTTTCCCCTGCTGCCTTTTTCTGTCTAAAACCTGATTCTTTTCAACCACATTTTACTTCAGCTGTGACATCTTATTTCAGCTGAAAATAAACTTCTATCGAAAAGTCCAAGCAGCTTTTCTCCGCAAGGATTTGAAGATTTCGCTTCAAGAAATGTTCACAAAATATTCCATCTTGTAGCCTTTGCTGCAGGTAACCAGAGATATTTGTTCTCTGAAGAAAACTCCATTGCATAATGCAGGCACCTTTCCATTTTTTCTGCACTCAAGCACGAACGCCTGTACCTGCCAACCTACTTCAACCAAAGAAAGGTCATTTGTACATTTGCATAAAATCGAATGCATTTGCATAAATCAAGCTGCAGCTTTATATATTACATTGATCTGGAATGCATATTGTGTTTTTCGTGGCGGCAGGCGATGAGAGGCAGCAACAGCCAGTTAAAAGAGTGTCTGTCTTCAGCTCAGCCCTGCACTGCAGTGAGTAGAGATCAATCCCCCAGTCCACCTGAATGCTCACAGATGTCAATGAGACCACAGCAGACAGTCAGTTCTGCTTCTGCTCAGCTCACCAGAGCATGAGAGACTATTTTCCCCCAATTTTTTATCTATCGTGCTTTCCTGAAGTCATGGAATCAAAGCTGTAGGTATCAGAGGTCCATGTAAGCTGAAAATTCAGATTAAATGATGCAAAATTAGGCTTTGCCAAGATCATCAATAAACTGATGTACCCAAGATTTTTATACAATAAGTTTTAGTTCATTTGAGTTTATTCAAGATAGGAGGGTCATGATACGTTTGGATCCAAATTTTTGTCTGATTTGACGAAAGTGGCAGAGAAAATCTAGACTCTCCTGACTTTTAGGAACTTAAGACTTCACATTAATTTCAAATTCTAGGAAATATCTAATAAAACCACTGCAGCTGGCACTGTTCAAATTGCCAATATATTCAAAAGCAATTCAGAATTGCCAAAGTGATGACACGACAGGAGAGCTTTTGCTCCTGCTCTGAGTCTACGGTGGCATCAAGTCCTTTCCTGGAAAGTCAACAGGCCAGGCCACCTGCTCTCCATGCTGACCTCTGGCAAAACTTTTCCCTAAGAAACCACCTGAGCAGCTCCAGACTGGTCTATCAGATAAATTGTGTCATTCCTTTCACCCTTAAATCCACCTGAGTAGGAGATCTGCACAAGGATGGATCTCAAAACCAGACTCCTGCAAGGGAACTTTTCTTTTTTGGTTTGGAGAGGAATTATTTTGTATCATAACCAAAAATTGCTTTCAAACACTGCACCTGGGCTGTGTAAGTCAGGCAGGCAGGATTAGCCCTTTACAGAAATCCCCTTTTTAAACTACTCAGAAAATTGAGGTCATGCCTGAGCCTGTCACCAGCATGAGGGGTTGGCAGAGGGCATGGCCAGCAGTGTGAAGGGTTTGATTTACCTGAATGCTGACCAGTCAGCTCTGCTGCTCTGAGCAGAAATCAGATTGTTTATCCAACCCCTTTGCTGTGATCTGCACCTTTGGGGTTCATGCTCGTGAGCAAAACATGCAGCAGCCACGTCACCACCCTCAGACTGCAAAGGTCACCAAGCCTGGGCACTAAAATAGGACACAAAAAGTGTCCAGCTGAGCCCCATACTAACCCCAGCACACCACTCATTATTGCAGTGGTTATAGCTAATGAAGAGTGCGAGGTGGGATCCCCAGGCAGCTGACCAGAATCAGGAGACACCACATAATGATAAGTGGAATTGCCTAAAAATCAGCACATTTTTACCGAGGAAAAAGGCCTTGCTTTCTTTTTATTACCCCCCAACCCTCACTCCCTCACCTTACTTTGCCTCTGCTTTCTTTTTAGACTCATTTTAAGACAAAAAGTGGCTGTTGTTCATTTTGGCAGGTGCATATACCTTATCACAGGAGTTACCAGGGTAAAGGCCCTCCTTTCGAAGTCAGCTGCCAGACATTTTTGGGCCCTCTCTCAGACTTAGAGGCAGTGGTAGGTAGGAAGCTGTCCCTTGTGCCTGGGGTGCAGCGGGACAGGGACAAGCTGGGCTGCCCCCTCCCTTCTGCCTCCCCTTGAGCACATGGTGCTCTGTGGGTTCTCTGCAGTGGAGCTGCTCTGAGCTGCCCAATGGGCACGGCTCGATGGAAGCGTTTCCACTGGTGCAGGACTGTGATGGTGCTGATGGGACACATGGAAGCAAAAGCATCCCTTGGCCTGGGCACAGAAGCTGCAGCTCTGATGGGCTTCAGAGAACACTCTGTGCTGAACAGCTCAGTTTCCAGAGCTGCGAAGCATGAGCTGCTCTCCAGGAGGGGAGCAGGGACTGTGTGTGCCAGGATCTGAGCTTCCTCTCATCCTGGAGCAAATCTCTCAGGTCCGTGGAGAACTTGGCTCCTAGTGTCCAGAAATGCTGGGGTATATGCTCCTGTGTGGAACAGATCTTGACATCTATCCCATCTGCCACAAATAAAGCAATAATGCTGGTAGAAGGTGATGTCTTTGATGCCATCACCCAGACTAGTTTCTTCTCCAGTATTCAACAGGAGTTTTTGGAAAGGCAAGATAATGACTTGGGAACTGCAGCTGGCCTGAGCATAGTACAGTGAAATTTTTATCAGCACTAGCTGAGAATGTGACACATTTAAACCAATCAAGTGTATTTATTTTACTATAATCTCATAATAGCAACAATGACCTCAGTGAGGGGACTTTTCTGAGCACTAGAGATTAGCTGGGGTTAACGGTCCCCTGAATGCTCATCTCTCCAAGGCAGCGATGGAGACGTGGAACCTTTTAAAAGGATTCATTACTGGCTGTTGAAGTCTTCATGAAAGAACCCCATAAGGCCTCGGCGTGGTTTTTAATAAATCAGCTCTGGCCCCCATCCCCCCAGGCGTTGCCTCCTAGCCAAAACTGCTTCTCTCTGGCAATTTTAGCAGCGTGGCTGTTCTCATTGCAGATTTGTTTCCTCTGCGGTTTTGTAGCCTGTTGCCTTCCATGCTGGTAGGGCCAACATAAGGGGAAGTAGCTGGGGAAATGCCCCTCCTGTTCCTGAGCCAAAAGCAGAGGAGAACTCTGCCTTCTATCTTTAGCTGGGGGGAAGCAGCATTCCCTCGTGCTTCCCTTTCCTGCCCCTCTGTGCAGCGAGGGCTCCCCGGATGTTCCAGCTGGATGATGGGAGGAGTTGGTGGCTGTTACTCAGTTTGAACACACTCAGTGCCTGCCCCCGCCCTGCTGAGCCTCAGGGCCTTTGCACCAAGGGCACACCGAAGAATCAGCCCAGGGAAAGGGCACATAAGATTTAATTAGAAAAAAAAAAATCTGCCTTTGTGAAATTATTGAAAACCAGAGGCCATTTAGAAAGTGTTACCAAGACTTCGAAAGTGTCAAGAACATTTTGGAAGCTCTGCTGCCCATGGTGTATTTCTTGAGTCACTGTGTGATGTTTTAGCTCCTGGCTGGGTAATAATCAGACAGATACCCCATAATGTAGAAACATCAAGTCATTATCAGCCCCTGGAATAAAAAAGTAAAATCAAACTAAATACAAGATAAAGCAATATCCTATGAACAAGTGATTAATCTGATACCATTCTGCTGAAGGCATCTTCACTGAGTTCCAGTGACAGCAGATGAAAGGCAGGACACAGACAGAACTTCTTTGAGCTTCTACTAAAGTTGCTTTTAACTACAATTACAGAGTCAATTAGAAAGTCATTTCAGCACTAATGAAACAACGAATGATTGATGCTTAATGGTTCTGGCAGGAAATATAACCTGGTAAATACAGCTGACCAGGAAAAGGCAATTCAAAGTTACATCAAAAGTTTAGGGGGTTTGTGTCTGTGTCTATGTATATGAAAATGCAAATTTACAGAATCGAAGTGCTTCATTTTGGGGTTGCAGATGAACATCTTTAACCAGACAGAGTTCATACCCCTAGTCATTCTGGTGTAACCTATAATATGCTCAGGTTGGCAAATGTGTTTCCCGATCCCAGGCTGGACTGGGAGAATTTCACTGCCCAGGTCAGGTGTCAGTTGGTCATTTCACCTCATGTCCAGTGTGCCTTGGGCAGAAGTAGAGGTGAAGAAAGCATAAATCCAGTTATATATTATATATAACACACAATATATTATGTATAATTTGTATTAAATATAGATATATTTCTCTATAAGTATAGACACATATAGATGTGTATATATTTCCAGATGCTCCTGCCTTGAAAAGGTGATAGATCAATGCATTATCCTGTTCTCTTTTGTGTGGCTTCTATTGCTCTCTCTGGGTTTAAAATCAATATTGATGTTGTGATGCCTTGGCCTACAAATCTAATCCCAGGTGGGATTAGAAATTCTCTCTGTAGGAGGAAGAGAATCCTAGGAGATGATTCAGGCTAAACCCAGCTGCTGAGATAGAAAGAGGTTTCTGAGCTTCGTCCAAACAGAGAATCTCAAATTTCAGTCCTTGGAGTAGAGCAGCTTTTCCTTCCCCACAGCCCAGCAGCACAGGGCTGTGTGCCTGCAGGGCCCTGCAGCAGGAGCAGGGGCAGGGCCCAAAGCTGATGCGACACGCAAGGATCAGGGAAAACGCTGCAGCCCAAACTACTCGAGCAAAACCTCTTTAATGTAGTTACACCACACACAGGTGTGTAGTTACACCGCACACCACACCACATCCACACACAGGCCTGGTCTAAAACTTACTGCTAGAGCAGAGCTGCTTGTGAGTTATAGTTATGTCGTAGAGGCTTGATTAAGCAAGAGAAATTTCCCGAGTTGTCCTGCAATCCTCGTGAAGCGGGATTGCAGCAAGGAAAATGAACGTTCTGGGAAAGGTCAGTGCGCGGTGGCAGTTGCAGCCCTGTAGGTGCAGGGTGGCTGGGCATGGCAAAGCTCTCCCTCCCCACACAGCCGGTGCTGTCTCAGCTGGCTGTGGAGCCATGCCAGGGCTTTCCCCTGTGAGGATTGCGTGGATGTCAGGATCAAAGGCAGGTACCTATGGGCCTGGACACTCATACAGCTGCTGCCTGAAGGAGTCTGACTACTCATTTTAACCATACTTCCCATCTGAGGGTTTTCATGTGCTTTAAAGGTGTGTTCATGGTGCTTGATCCTCTCCGGGGCAAACACTTGAGGTCTCAGCTTCGGACACCTGACAGCTCTGTGACTGTGTGGGCACCACCTCTGCCCCCACCATGCTCCCTCCATCCCTCCTGTGCTCAGTGTCTCCTTTCTCTGAGCAATTACATGGAAATCTGCAATTTAACTGCAGAAGAACAGCAGTGCACCGAGCAATTGGCCAGACTGAAACATTTACCTAAGGCCATTTGTTTACAGCACCCTTGCACTCACCGTGAGATCTCTTTCTTGTTTTAATCCAGGCACGTGAGGGCTGCATCTTGCAGCTGTTACAGGCCTAAGGTGCCCTGTGAGCAGCCACCTTCCTTCCTCTGGGACCTGTGAGCTGGGTTTGTCTCCTAGTGTGCTTGGTCTGTCTCTAGAGAGGCTGCTGTAAAATGATTGCTGAACCCATCTCCAGTTCACTCCTGCTAATTAAACACCTCTGGTTCAGTGCTTGCTCGCTCCTTTATTTTCCTCCTTGCCCTACCCCCTCCTCCTTTTTTTTTTGGCTAGTTCCAAGAGGACATTATTTTTAGCTCAGGAGGGTTAAAGGGGAAGGGAATTGTGCCAGAATCAGGTTGTTAGGAGATGGGGAGAGAGGAAAAAAATGCTGGGGGTGGGGGGAGAGCTGCAGTGATTAAAATTCCATCTAATAATAAGACAGAAAGCTGCGGTGCACGGGCCCAGCCTAAATTAAGCTCCTGAATTAGAAGTGCTTTCCAAAATTCCTCTCTAGACAATTTAATTAGGCGACAGGTATTTCCACAGTCACACGGTGGTTCCGCTTGGCGATAAATAAAGACTCCAAGAATTCTTACCCTAGAATCCAGTGAAGAAAGCAAAACAAAACTTCCAGCAGGACGCAGAGCGGTGTGTGGTGAGATTGGCCCGGCTCCCCTCCTCCCATCCCACCCTGCCCAGCTCTGGTAATAGATGGTGCACGAGCCCAGTCCTGATTAGGGGGCCAGGAGGTTAATCTCCAGCTTGCTCTCTGATAAAGTCCGTACCCAGGCACTGTACTCCACAGCCTATCCATAATCTTGGGTCTGCGCTTGCACAGTGCCGGTGCAGGACCGACGTGTGCAGTGCTCAGTCCTGGCACAAACGATGCCATCCATCCACGTCAGCTCTGCTCTTTCCTTATGCTGTTCCCCTGACCCCTCCTGCCCATCCCTCTCTGGGGCAGTAACTAAGGATGCTGGACCCCCAGCCCCTTCCTGACAGCACGGAGCACTGGGGAGAGGGGATGCTGTCATCTCAGGCAGCTTGGAGCAGGGGAGAAACTTGAACATTTTTCTTCCCCAAAATAATCAAACCCTATATTCACCTATATTTATAATTAATAAACCAAAATAATTAACAAAATAATAAAGTCAGTTATTTCCTTTTATGGTATAAATGCTCTTTGTAGCCCATGAAAGCAAAGTTTATTTTCTTCCCTCCAAAAAAATCATAGAATTATCGAATGGTTTGAGTTGAAAGGGACATAAAGATCATTTCATTCCAACCCCCCTGCCATGGGCAGGGACATCTTCCACTAGACCAGATTGCTCCAAGGCCTGTCCAGCCTATCCTTGAGCACTTTCAGCGATGATGTACCCACAGCTCCTCTGGGCAAATCCACCAGGACATTGCTGTACTGAAGAATTCAGAGTACCAAAACAAAGCACATGCATTACTTTTGCCTGACAAGTGCCTTTGTTTAACACACTGACTTTATTTAACACGTGTGTAACAATTTAGGCAATGCACTGATAGTAAAAATGGGAATTTCTAGAATTCCCAGAAATATTCCTTCTCTCAGCACTGTTTTTCTCATCATTCTTTCTACTGGCTTGTCTTGTATAAAGCTTCCTTAGTTCCTCTCTCAAATATTTGATGCTGCCTTAACATTTTCTTGGAAGCACTACATGTGTGAAAATATTCTTAGATTTCCTTTGGGGTGAAAACCAGAGAAATTAAAAACAAGGCTTATCAACAAAGTGTCAGTCGTAGGCACCAAGCTCCTATGGAACATCTGTCTGCGTGACATCCTTAAGTGACTTCAGCAGTCCCTCTTGGAGGGTCATGTCTTCACCAGCAGGCTTCCCAGGGTCAAGGGCTGGGTGGACAGACAGGCTGGACAACCTAAATTCAAATAAAGCACCCATAAGGAGTGAAAATTTGGAAAACTCTCGAGGATTTTTAGTGTGTCAGAGTTTACTCAGTGCTCGTGTGCAGAGTGCCTTTTACTCACGTGGGTGTTCCAACCTTCGACAAACACAGTCTCTGGTAACTACCAGCTATTGCCAGGAAGAATTGCCTAATTCTTCAGGAAATGGCATGAGTTTGCATTTCTTCAACCTCTGAGCAGTCCTCTGCATTTTTATTGAGTGGGTGTCTGAGTGCCCAGGTTAGGAGGATGTTGAGGACAAAGCATCAATTTTTGCACCATGCTGGAAGAGAACGGAGTGTTTAAATTCATCTTTGTAGAGAACTTTGAAATTATTCAAAAGTATCTGTGTTCTCATTTAACATGTAATAATGATTTAATTTAATCTGAAGGGATTCTTCTAACTGCAAGAGTTCTTACCCCATGTTAATTAAATATCCATTGATTTCTAAAACAAAGGAAAACACTTGTCCTTATTGAGATTTTACTTTGATATTCGATATAACATGGTTCTATTGTATGGTTTAGTCCTCTACAAATTTACCTTTAATAAAGAACAGCTAATATGTAGAGAGATTAATTAAGAAAATATAATCAGATAGAAAAAGAATCATTGTAAATGACAAAAAGGTGAATTGATGGTTGGTTTCATTGGTTTTTTCCCTTTCGCCAATATATAGTTGGAAATACTAAAATAAAAACAAATATTTTTAATCAAACTAGGTTTCAGTTTAGTCCACAAGGGAAACATTGAGGTCCCATGGACTTATACAGCTAAGACTTTTTAAAGTACTATTTGGAACAGCTACTAAGTCTGAGAGTCAAGGCTGGAAGGCATTAGCCCAGAAATTCTCTTTAATATGCACTTGATGATCTGTGCTCTAAAATCATTGCCTGAAAAAAGACCAAAAAAAGGGAAAAAAAAAAATGGAGGAAAAGAAAAAGAAACCCTCTCAGCTCTCACTTACCTGAATTACAGTTTCAAAATTTGTCCCCCATATTCCCCATATGCACTGCTCTTTATCCAAGTGTTGGGTTTCCCGTGGTGCTGCCAATCTGGAAAGTCAAATATTAAGGCATGTAAAAAACAATGAATCCTGCCCATTAATTGTTTATTTTTTTCATTTGGTTCCTGCCTAGCACAACATCTTCCATCTGAGAAAGCCATTAGCACTGGGAAGACAGGCACTGAATAAGCATTTGCTGGAAATGGGACATGTTTGCTTTCTTTGGAAGGTGAAAGTAGTGGAAGAAGTAGAATGTGACAATAGGGTGATACTGGAAAAGAAATGGGGGTGGGAGGTGCACTTTTAAAAGAGAAAGCACCTTTCTTACCATTCAGAATTCCACTTGGATTTCCATGCATGTACACACTCCCACACCATAACAGCTGCTTTGAAACACCCCTGTCCTGGTAATAACACTATGGATTCACAGCCTCTGAGCTTTTCACCATATGACACCATCGTATGGTTTGTGTAGCTAAATTTGGCTTTAATGTAAGGTCCAAGACCAGCCCTGCAGTGAGCAGAAAGCCCCCGAGGCTGCCCTGTGCAGCAGGGCTGTGCAGCCAGTCCCCCACGGCTCTGCAGGGCCCCCCAGGGCTGCTCTTCACACTTCCCCCATATTTCAATCTAATTCCCGTCCTGCATTTCAGATTGGGCCAGACCAGCCTCTGCTTAGACCTTGGTGTTGCTGCATGAGATGAAATGACACTGCAGACTTGGCTCAGGTATCAGTTTGATTTGCATGATCTGCACTCACACCATTTCCCGGTGTCGTGCCATGCAAATATTTGACGTAATTGACTTTCACTTGTACGGAACCAGGTAAACGATGAACTACAAGTGACGGCATTCAAAACTTACCTGGGTTATCCTCTTTTTGCAAGAGTCTCAGGAGACAGAAGCCTGGAATTAATTGGGTTTTGGCCAGGACCTGGGCGAGGAGGATTTGGGGATCTGTTTTGTTATGTTGTGACCAGCCCCAAAGAAAGAACTGGAAGGAAGCTTGGGAGGTTGTCTGGGGCATGGGTTGACCACAAAGTGGCATTAGTTCAGTGGATGTCTTTCCTGACAAATGGTGATTTAACCCATTCATAGCGGTCTCTGGCACTGGGGAATCAGCAGCTGCACCTTTCCCTGCACTGCGGAGAAGGAACTCTCTGTCCCTCCCGTGACCTCCACTTGTCCATGTTTTTGAACCAGACACAGACTTCAAGGACCTGGCGGAATGGTTTTGGTGTAAAACTCCTCAGCTCAGAACAAGCACTGAGACATCACTTAGTCTCTCCTTTAGTCACAATTCTTGTGTGTGTGGTTTTTTTTTCCACCATGCTGTAGAAAATTTGCTGTTGGCTTGTAGGAACAGCAAAGCAGAATCCTTTCCACTGCGGCTGAGAACATGCTGGTTGGACAGCAAAAAGGCAAATCCAAGATTTGGCTGTATCCTGTATGTTCCTTCTCTTGCCCTCAGTTTCCATTCTGCAATTTTGAAAGATTTGGAACTAGCTAGGATATATAAAGGTTAAAGGGCCTTTCTGTCTCTCTGCTGTAGGCCACTGTCTGAGATAGGGAAGGAAAGAAAGTTAAATATAAACTCAAAATGCAGCCAGCAAATCTCAGGAGGGCTGATTTTTCCTCTAGGATGCTCCAAGTTTTTAACTCCCTTAACCTGTTTATCAGATCCTATTCCCTTAGTGTCTGTACCACTGATGAATTCTGATTTTCTTCCTGACTTGCAAGATCTATAGCTGTCACTTGTGGAGGAGAAAGGATGCTGTGTGATCCATGTGACCAAGTCATTAGCTAAATCAGACCGTATTTTGCATACTGAACAGCATGTCCTCACAGAGAATTGTTTGTAATCAGTCAATATTATTTATTTTTAAAAGTGCAAAAGATACCATCGAGTAAATTTGAATAAGAAATAAATTTGGAGAAATTGTAATCAGCCTGTGAACACTTTGCAAGCAAGGAGAAAAAGAAACGGGCTAAATTAATTGATTAAATTACTTGCAGCAAGTGCCTCTCTCTGTGCTGATCCTCAGTGCCGTCAGGATTTTGGGTGCGTACCTCAAGCCTGACCTGAATCAAACTCTGCTTTTCCAATCAGAGCTCTTTCTTCGGTGGGGATTGCCAGTCATACTCCATTAAGTGATGGGTTCGCATTGTCAGCAGAGGATCATTAAAGGAGCAGGCTGATAACATAAATCTCATTTTCACTTGTAAACCAAGGCCAGTCTTTAGGTGAAGTAGAGACTGATGTATTTGCTCTTTACCTTGCTTTTTTTTTTGGCTTCCCACCCTCGGGACGGTGATATAGTTTTCAGGAAGGAGTTTTCCACACTCGGTAAGCCTCTTGTTTTCCACCTATGAAGAAGAGCCAGTAACATCTGATCAGCTGTAGCTTCACATCCAAGGATGATCCTGCTATGCAGGGAGATTCTTGAGGATAATAACAGATGGGGGCTTCCATTTGAGCCAGAATAGCACTAAGGGTTGGAAGACTTGTTGATCTCAGCATGAAACCTCCCACACTGCAAAGCACTCACCAAGATGCTCACCAGACTGAAGTGTACGTGCCAAAGGCCTCATCCACTCAAATAGCTTCCTGATCTTTCCATGTTTCTAAGCTCAGCTTAACTGCCAGGAATCCCCAGGAAGGAAGCAAGGAAGGAAGGAGGGAAAGTAGAATATCCTCTTGCTCCTCCATACCCCCTCATATTACAACTCAACACTATGCTCTGATGCTTTGCTCTAAGAAATCCTTGGCCTAGCACTAGAAGGTATCAGGAGACAGTCACAGCACTCATTCTCCTTTACATCTCTGCTGGATAAGGAGGATCTAGAGCTTTCCAATTCCTGCCTTTTGCAACTGGAAGATGAAATTTCCAGCATAAGAAAGCCTGGCCACTGCAGCAAGAAGCTGAACTGCCCAGGAGCTTGTGCTAGCACAGCAATCTGTACTCACAACACTCTCTTTGATCCATCGATCCTGAGGACCCAGCATGAGTTTGGGCAACTGCGTATTGGATGGGGGAGATAGGAGGGACTGTATGGGGGAAAATAAAATGTTGAAAGAAGTTTGATGCTGGCAATTCTGACCCCAACATCTGCACACAGAGGGCAGCAGCAATATTGCTATAAAGGAACAAAGCAACATCTGGCCCAGCCAGGGGGGACACTGCTGGGCAAAGGGAAGAGGGTGAACCTGGAATTTCAAGGACAAAATGGAGAGTGAGGCCGGTTCACACAGATGGGGTGCACTGCAAGTGCTGCTCTTACTCCTCTCCTGCTGCCCCTGCTGAGGGGGAGGAGAGGAGCAGCGAGCCTGCTGCAACCTGCAGGAATGGTTTGATTTGGTTCGTTGAGCCAGTGAACCTCAGAAAGAGTGAATTATGGGCAGTTTTGTGTAAACCACTTCAGGTGAAGAAGGAGGCGGTTGTGATTGATGCCAAGAATTTACTGAGCTGAGGTGAAAAGTGTTTGCGTATTTCAATGTAGCGTGACACATAAGCCTTTCCAGTTACAAGGTACTGCCCAGCACAAGGGTTGCTTTTTCGTAATGCTGACCAGCGATGATGAAAGTTTCAGCCTCATGTAAAGTCTCGTACTTGAATTTTTCATCCTCTTTCCCAGCAGGGCTCTGTTCCTCATTCTTGGAATGCAAAAATGGCGGTACAAAGCCATAGTCTGTCTTCATCTGGGTGTAGGTTTGGGATTTCCTGCAAAACACTGTTCAGCATGGCTTTTCCAAATCATGCACCTCCCCAAACTATCTGCACTTACCCCTAAGTGCTGTAGCAGTCCCACAGACTTGTACAACTGCGCTTCCCACGTCCTTTCCCAGCTCTGAGCCACGAGCAGAGGTAGGTCCCCTTCAGGCAGGACAGCACTCAGGAGTTCCTGATTGCATTCTTCCACTGAGAGGGAAACTAGCAGAGCTTGGTGGAAAAACGTGCCCAGAAAAGGAACCTGCCTTTTTTCTTATTGTGGATACAAGAAAGCTGTGGATTTGTTTTATCAGCATAACACAAAAACAGCTGACACCGAGGCTTTGAATACCCAGACCAAGGGGCAGAGGATATCAGTGCAAAGGAGGAAGAGCAGAGCTGTGAGCCACGTTAGCAGAGCGTGCTACAGCACACGCGTCCTTACAAACGGGTTGCTATTTTCCAAACAGTAAGATTTCCTTCTAGCATGTCATAAGAAGGCTAAAGACTGTAAAATGGAAAGTTAAAAAACATTAAAGAGAAAAATATAGATCTATTTTATCTATATATATGGAAATATATTCCTCATGGACATTCCTACACAAGGCATTCTTGTTAACGGGTTCAGTTATGAATCCAGTGTGATATGCACCAAATTCTCAAATTTATAGACTTCTGTTAACCCACGGAAGAGACAAATGTTTCAATGTGCTTTAGCAGTGACTCTGAAAGATGAAATTCAGCTCCAGCCAGGAGCGCGGAAGACAAATTCCCTTGGATGCCAAGCTTCCTCAGCAGATGCAGCTCCTAGCACCATTTTTAGATGTACCTCAAAAAAAAAAAAAAAAGAGACTATATATTTCTCCCTCACAAACAAAAAACGCTTTGCCTTTGATGCAAATAGAGATTCACTTCCTCAAACGTGCTGTGTTTACACTCCTTTTGAAAATAACTCAACTTTCACGAGACACAGATTCACAAGTTTTGCTTGGTGCTCTCCTAAAGACGTGCAAAGTATTGCACACAACTGAGAACTACAATTCTCCCATCAGCTTCCCAGCTTAAGCTTGGAGAAGCTGAAGTTGTAAAAGAAGTTATTTTCTGACAGGTAACATCTATGAACACTGGTAGATTTCTTAGTTGTTCTTTGAACTACTATTAAAATATTAATGTCTGATATCACACATTACTGCTCTGGAAGCATATTGGTGTTTCAGAGACATGACAAACTGTATTTGCCTCTGTAACAGTATTAGACAATATAAAGATTTTTTTTTTTAATACTTTTGTTCAAGCTCCTTCCACTTTCATTTTGTCCATTCTTTTTGTTACTTTTGTAAATATAAATGCAGTTTTGGCATTGGCCAAGCGCTGCTTGTGGTGCTGTAGAGAACAAAGTCATGTTATTTCCTGAGAGGACTGAGCCAGTGGGCAGAAAAAAACTTCATCATTGTTTGTTTGAGGATGTTGTTCCAGGGACGGCAGGTCTTGTTTGCTGAGAAATTTGCTTCAGGGTAAGTAAATGGATAGACACAAATTGGGTTCCAGTATCTCCAGACCTTTTGGCCCTTCTGCCTGCCTCGCTGATAATTGAATATTAATTTTCACTGTGGTGATGCTGCTCTGAGCAGTCATGAACACTTGTGCACCTGCACAAGCCAGAATTTAGCAACGAAAAAAGCCTGGGAATACAGAATATTAAAACATGGATTTTTAGTCCTCACCAAAGGCATCTGTAGTAGTCATGCACAAAATTAAACATGTCATAAATTAAGACACCTATTGGATATCAATGCCTCTCTTAAAAGTGTATCTGTCCCCAAAAGGGGAAAATCTACTTATTTGATCTCGTATGATATTTCTGTTGGACTCTATGGAGCAGCACTGGTGGAAGTCATGCATATGATTAAAATCAGCATTCCTGGAAAAGTATTGAATATAAGTAGTGTTTCTAAAACCACAATTATCCTTAAGGAAAGGGAAAAAAGAAGCATTCCACCAAAGCAATCAAGGTGAAAGAAATTTTTCTTCATATTTGAGGAGGAGATTTTGAATACATGAATGTGTGAATGGAGGACAAGAGCCCCTCACAGACTTACCAGAGCTAGAGGTCATGCCATAAGTTATTGGAAAGGTTATTTTTTCTGGAGATGTAATATGGTTTTGAATTTGACCTATGACTTCTCAGTTGCTACCCACGACCCCAAATAATCCAACTTCAGCTTCTTGAAGGCCATTAGGAGTAGAAGGTCATGCCGTGTACTTCCACATTTACAAGCTAAAGTGTTAGGCCAAATGATAGGCTACTCAGAAAATCTGTAGAAAATAAGCTGGTGAACAAAGCCTTTCTTTATGTTTCCCACCTAGTAAGATGTGATTTCAGATTAACTTGTGGTTGAACAAGCCCCTAGCAGATTCCGCTTCCTTATTTTTGCTGAAGAGAAGAAAGACATGCTAATTAGCTACAAATCTTGTTACCATTTTAAACATTTAGATATTTTTGATACGAAAAAAATGTTCATGTCATCTGTGCTGATGCAAATACCCAGATTTTTCTATTTTTTGTATTATTTAGGAAAGGTTCAGATTCACTTTTTCCAAACTTTCACTGCAGATACATAAAGTAGAAATGTCTATAAACACCTCCCTATGAGTCAGTTGTGTAAGTTCTCCTACAGATTATGGTGAACAGTTAACAGTTCTGAAGAACAATTCATTTGTCTCGATGTGCTTGACAAAAATTGGTCATTAATCATGATTTACAAATCCCTGCTTCCCTCCATTGACTCAACCATAAATGAATCATGCATGACTGGATCACACCATTGCCCACACTAGAGCTGTCTGGATTCACGTGAGATGAAGCCCTCTGTAAGTTTCTAAAGAGGTCCAGGGACCTTCCAAGGGAAGTCTGGGACAGATTTTTAAATTTGTAAATGGAAGATTTTTAAATGCTCACCTTTTCTCTCCTCTGTTAATTGTCTGTATTGTGATTCTCTTCAGCAATTTATTTGTAAAGACATATTAGGCTCTTTTCAGCTTTTGCTGCCTTTGTGATCTAATAATTTACATAATAATTTTCATCTTAAAGAATGCTGAACAATATCTGCCTTGAACACTCATGGTACATTACAGTAGCAGACAAATGTAAGCATTTGCTATTTTTCAAGTGGGTTTCAGCCAGGAGAGACTGAACCATATTGTTGGGAGTGACTGAAGCACAAAAAAATTACCCAGTCCTTCAGAACAGACTTAACAATTTGTTATTCTGTTAAATGAAAAGTTGGAAAACTAAAACATCTTTTCTGAAAACAAAGTTCCCCTACAGGTCTCAGAAATACGCGCTGAAAATTGTTAAGGTTTCAAAATCTTAAACATCATAGCCTTTGAATTTCGTGTTCTGTTCACTGGGATTTATCAAACTTATTTTGTTTTTTCCACATTCTCCGTTCTTTTAACTCCTCTTATCCCACCTCCCAGAAGCCCACATACTTAGTTTCATAAAAGCAACGATTATTTCCATCTATTTGTCCTCCGGGCAAGACGCTTCAGCTGTACCACGTTTTTGGAAACTCTGTTTTCTGGGAAGCAAAAATGCACATGAGAGCTGAAACACGCCTGTCCCTCCACGTGACTTCTGAACAACTGAGGCAAGTGAACAGAGATGCGAAACTTTGAGGAAAGGGGAAAAAGGGGGCCAGTTAAATGCTAAATGGGTGGGTCATGTTGCCTCATTCTTGCTCTCTTGTTACCCTCTGATGACTCAGCATTACAAGGGAAATAGTGACTCTGCAGTTTTTGTAAGCTCTGTCTAGCAATTCCTTCCAGATATCAAGTTGTGGTAAAGTTTTCTTTGAATGCAGCTAAAACTGGTTTGACATCTGTCTTTGAATTGTGCTTGTGAGCTGCCCACAGTTTGTGTTGCTCTCCTACAGTGTGGAGTGAAATGTAGAATATACCAAAATGTGGATGCCTTTTTTCCTGGATGCTCTGGGGAAAAAATAAAAGGAAAAAAAAAACCCTACAAAAATTAACTCTTTACGTCAATGACTGCAATGTACGTAAGGTAAATGTAATAAGCCATAACATGCTGAGGAATAGCTTTATACTGTGCTGTTGGAAACTTTTTTCCACAGAGAAAAGAATGAACTGTCCTGGGGAAGTCAAGACAGTTTAAATACATGGTGCAGCTCTCACATGACAACTGGTACAACTTCTCAAAACTCCTGCTAATGCCAGGAGCAGAGTCAGCAGAAATGGTGTACAACCAGAACATCCTCAGCCTCGAAGTTGAACAACCTCTGAAAGGCACTGCTCGAGTGTGCCTTGGGAAATTTTTTTATTTTCCTGTTAGTTTTGACCATTGCCAGCAATATGGTGATTTGTCTGATACAGAGCTTGGAAATGTTGCAGGCTTCTGTTGAGAGGTGGCTTGGAGAATGTGCTTCTGCACACGCCTTGCAGGCAGCACTGCTGTCCAGCAAAACATCTCTGCAGGGATATTTGGAAGTCATTTGAAGTCGAAAGGTTCAACCACAGGACATCCCCTAAAGCTGAGCCAAGTAGTGTACTATAAGCTGCTCCATGAGCTGCTGATATTATTCTTTTATTTTCTTACAGCTTGACTTTCTCTGAAGGATGTGGCTTTTTCCTGTGCAAAACTTCTTCTTTCACACCACCGTATGAGCCCCTCCAGGAAGGTATATCTGTTCTCTTGTAAGACGTGTTCTTCTCCTCTCAGCTGCTGACTCACCAAACTAGGAAAATAAAGGTGGTCCCTTCCTAGAAGGAGAGTACATCTGAGCTAATATGCTTTATCTGAAAGACACAATAAGTGGGAACTTTAATTTCTGATGAAAATGAGAAAAGAGCCCCCTCAAGCAGTTTTGCACTAAAATAGAAGGTTCTTCTACCCTCATCCCTTAGGTGCTTTTAAGGTTAGTCTCCATTCACTACCAGGTTTCCCTTCAGTGGGTGTCCTATCTTGCCTTGATTGTAAGATAAAACAGGATGTCTTGTAGTTGTTTCCCATTTCTGCAGATGTGCCTTCACTATTCATGGCCTCATTTTTAATTTGAGTCCAAATCCCTGAGTGATAAGAGCAAAGTTGGAGTCTCATAGGAAATTGTTTGGCTTAACTACTCTTTTGCTTCTGCTGTGAGTGGATGGACAGCAGTAAGAAAATAGGGACTTTCAGCTGTCCCAGACTGCAACGCTCCCAAAACTCCAGCTTCTATTAGTGCTAAACCAGCGGGACCCTGCAGCAGGAACCCAGGAAGGCGTCTCTGGCTGTGGCGGTGCCATTTGGGGCAACACTGGGGATTCAGAGCCACACACAGATCACCTCTGCTGTGCAGAGGGAGCCAGCTGTTAAAACCTTAAACAAGCAGAGGAATCTGAGGGCTCTGTTGGGGAATAAAGATAATAGTGGGAAAATGCCAAGAGATTATTAGCTCAGCCAAAGATTACGCATTTGCACTAGTAATTAAAGTATTTTGCATTGGATGCAGGCTTTGGCAAGTGCCACCAACAAAAGATTTCACACATGCACGCATGAGTACAAGTCCACAAGAGCTTTCTTTCTGTCTGTCTCACACACACACGCTCACACACAGGCAAACAGAAAGAATGAAATAAGCCATTAAGAAATATTTCCGCATAATGCAATTATTACAGCTGTATAATTGAATGGGGAAACCATTGATCTGTAGTAGAAAGGAAATTGCTCTTTTCATTGTGTTCCTATGAATATGTGAACATTAATCTCAATCTATAATCAACGTTCATTTCAAATCTGATTGCGTGCCACTAAACACCCGTAGCTATGCTAACATTATGTTAATACGGTTCAACATCATAGCTCCCAGCTTCACAGCACAAATATTTTTCTTTGGCAATCAATAGTAATTTCAGCTGAGTGGATGGAAGTCACGTTTTAATGGTAATCTTTCCTCCAAGCCTCCAAGTGGAAACTCGACTGGTACCTTAACACGGCCGCAGCGCATTGCATGTAATCAGATAAATTAACCTAAAAGAGAGAGAGAGAAAACACAGATCAGGAATAAAAAGCGGCGCCAAGAAGCTCTACATTTTCCTGATGGATTAAAGTGCTCATTATCGTGAGAGAGAGAGTGGGTTTCAAGAGGGGAACTGAATTCCCTTGGCTTTGAGCCGTGGCTGGAGAGGCAGCAGGTCACAGAACGCTCGGCGCAGTCGGGGACGCCTCCGAGGAGGGGAAGCAAAGCAATTCAGCCAGGGCTGAGCTGGACTCTGCTGCCAAGAGCCCGGCTGGCCTCGGGGCACCAGTGTTTGTCCAGGAATAAGGAGTCTCAGTTTTAATGCTGCCGTGCACTGCAGGCTTCCTGTGGGACCTTGGGTAAATGGCTTATTCTGCTTGTGCTTCGCTCCCCTGGTTCTGGAAAAGGACATAATAGTGCTCCGCTGTCCCCTGGGGATGCTGTGAAGATTTGGGGGTGATCAGTTCCCGGGAATGGGAGCTACAGAGCTGTGATGCATTAGTTAGATCTCTCTTGGCTTTGCTGTTTCATAGAGGTAAAGCTGCAACTGTGTTATATCAAACTGCTTTATTTTCTTAATGGCATCTATTTTTAGGTATTTCCAAAGCCCTTTTTTTTTTTCCTGCATTTCAGGGGCCAGGTTGCTGGACTGAGTTCCTTAAAATCTTGCTTCTTTTTAAAGTAGAAAAAAACCCCGTGATCACTGCAAAGTCTAGAAAGAAAGTACCAGGTACAGACCAGTGCCATCTTCACAGTTATCAGGAGCTCTATAAATTCTTACCTCCATAAAGATGTTCAGACACATGAACACTAGGATAGGAAAACATCTGCGCTGATTAAGACCAAGGCTTGCTTAGCCCCATATCCTCTCCTTTAAAGCGGATGGATGGCAGGAGTTTAAGGGAGCATGGGAGAACTGATCATATGCAGATACTTCCCCACAGAACTCTCCCAGGACCTGATGGCTCAGGTGCTTCTTGAGCTATAAATGTTATCTTTATCTACAATAAAGTGTTTCATTTCATTACATTTTTTTTCTTTTTCCTTTTTTTTAATTGTTGAGCATGTATTTCTGAGAAAACTCAAGGAATATTTTTTGTCCAAGAGGTTTTCCAACCCCTCTTTGAACACTTTTAAGTCGTTTGCACCTTCAGGTTCCTCTAGCAAGAACTTCCTCAGATCTTCTGTGTACAGGAGTGAATTGCTTTGGATTCTACTGATCTTAAAAAAGATTTTTCAATAGCATGTATAGACTGTAGATTGCCTTGGTAGTACCTATTTTGCATCATTTTATTTTTATTTCCTACCTTGAGGCAGCTTTTAAAGAACTTGATATGTAAATCTCTTATCCTTAAATCTGCTTCTTCTTGAAAGTCAGGTCCCTCCTATGTTCCTTAACAGATTGAGGTGTCTTGACTTGTGTACCCCAAAAGGCTCTCCAAACAGTGAGTCACTTAAAAGTCTTATCTCTGTTGTTTTACTTAGTGCTGGATAAATTCCCAGTGTCCCACTGAGCCAGGGTTGCTTGCAAAGATGTTCTCTATGGGAGCCAATCTTCTCTGTAGTTACTCCGGGGTCCTGGCCATGGTCTAGCAGAGGTCCTTGGGACTTTGCTCCAATCCCAGACGCCCCTCTGTTTTAGTAGAGTGGTTTTAGGGGAACAGGGACCTCCTGAATGGCTGTCATGTCTAATTTTGCAGATCGTTTTATCAGCCTTTTCTCTTTTCTAGTTCCCTCGAAGGTATGGTCTTTCAGCAACCTGCTCCGATTCACCAGGGAGGAAAGCGAAAGCAGAAAGACAAGCTCTGAAGTGTCTACATGTTCCATGGGAACAGGCTCCTTTTGTCAGAGTGCACCAAATTTATGTGCTTTGGGCCAAAGCAGAAATCCCTCAAACTACTTCATCTTTGCAACTTAACCATGTTGAATTTTCACTCTGTGTAATACCAGAAATCCTGAGTAGTGTCACCTTTACCCGTTGGGGCTCTCCATAAGAAATGGGTAACCACTTGGTAGATTTGTGCTACTGAATGTGTCCACCCAGGCTGTTTTGGTTCAATAATGCTTTTCCACTGGCTGGCTGGGAAGTGTGTTGGAATATGGAACTCAAATCCATCTTGGCTAACTTGGGTATATCTTAAAAACAGTGTTATTTCCATATTAACAGAACATACTTGTATGTGTGTAAGGAGTGAGGTTACAGCAAAAAGCAGTCCCTTCCCTCCTCTAAACTGAGCCAGTTTCAACTGGCCTCTGGCTTTCCCCAAGATCAGGAAGTTGAACATGTGACTGAGAACCAACCCTCTCCCTTCTCCTGTTTGATTCCTATGCCCAAGCCACTGTGGATCTGACCCCAGGACCTCCTGGCTCTAAAAATGGATTTTGTACTGCCCAAGTGGCTCCTGTAAAGTGCAGAATTGGAAAAGCAGTGTTTGTAGTTGTAATGATTTGCAGAAGAGGTGGAAACAGGGAAAATTGGCTGCCGTCACCTCAGTGGGTTCTTAATGTGGCCCAAAGAAAAGCAGAACCATTATCTCCTGCTTGCTGCAGATTATTCAAGCCTTCTAGCAAATGGGCTAAATTCCCACTGGTGTAAACGGGATTAGCTCCACTGGAGTCAATGGAGCTGAGCTGTTTCACACGATGGCTTAGGATTTCTCCTGTTATCTTTCAGCATGGCAAGAATAAAAACTGTAGCATTACAATTAAAGTCCCTCCTATGCTGTGGATGATAATCCATGCCTTTCCCTGTCCCCATGGAGCTGAGTTGTCTCAAGATTATGAGCCTTAGATGTTTAGAGCAATTTTGACTGGATCAGAGGTTATAGCCTCTGCTTTTTAACATTCTGCTTTTATTTTCAGGCTATGAAGTGTAATAGTTCACCATTTTGGTTTAAGTATCACAATAAAAGTCAGTGAGATGGAACAGGCAATAAGCAGCCGTTTTACATCAGTGCTGCTGAGACGGAGTGCTTAAGTCTTCATTAACCTACAGAGGAAGGAGTTACAGAAAAGACACTTGAAATAAAATGCCAGGGATGAGGCTCAGATCTCTTCTGGATCTGCACAGGCAGACACTTTGGAAGGCTGGTCTCTGGTGGGAATGTCTCTTCGTGTCTGTGCTCTCATGCAATAAATAGGAGGGTAAAAGCCCACACTGGTGTGTCAGGGGCTGGAGTGCCTGGGCTGTGTCACTGCTGATGGACATCAGGAGCTGAAAGCCAGGCAGGCTGTACTGCAGGGACTTCATAACTCAGGGATGGCATTTCTGCATTTGCGGCATCTCTTTGTTCTTCATTAGGCCCTTTATTAGAATTCTGAGACTGCTGGGTCTCTTCTGACACATGGAATTGTGTTAATGGTCCACGTTTGTGCATATAGTCCAAGAGAAGGTGGGGAATACATTGGTAGGTGCAAAGATTTCAGATTTCCCTCAGCCCTTCCTCAGAGCAGTGAGGCTCCAGGCCTCAGAGCATCTCTGTGGTCTCTGGATTCACTCCAGCAGGTCCATATCTGTCTTGCACTTTACCTGCTCTCTGCTGGGGCATGGTTGAAGATGCCCTGTGTGAGACTTCAGACTCATTTGGTGAAGGAGATATAACACTTTCCCTGCAGCCCAGAAACAGGAGAGCTCAGATAAAGGTATTGCTGCTTTCCCTCTTGCTGAACCGAGCCTTCTCCCTGGTCCCAAAAGTGCAGAATCCCAGCCCTGCTTTACACAACACTTTGCTGCTGCTTCTGTGAAAGGTCTCCTTGAGACTGCCTCTATTTACTCTTCAGTATAATGAAGATTGTTTCCCTTGCCCGGGGGTAGAAGTAGAAATGCTGAAAATTTACTTTTCTGGTTTACTGCTTAAAAGAGATTTTGCTGTGCCATGAGTGTGTCTCTGCCTTGTCCTGGGTTTTGCCATGTCAGAGCACTTCCAACATCTTTTGCAACCTCTGCAGGATCTCTGTTTCCTGGGCTTCTGTTTGAAACCCAGAACAACTGTGACAAACTTTCCAAGAAAACAGACACTCCCTCTAGTTTTGATTCATATTTCCCTCATTTTCGTCCTAAATTTGCTCCTTTTCCAGTCAAGTTAAGCACCTCCTCCTGAATGCTGACTAAAGAATGATAATATGTGTTTTGGGCTTTTTTTTCCTAAGATAACACCAGGAAGAAAAAAAAAACCACAAGGAAAGCATCTATCTTAAAATCGACAGATATACCTGTCCGCTTACATTGCTGCAGGAAAACACAATAAAATGAACCAGGTGCAAGGTGAAAGACAAGGTTTAGAGTCTGTTCTGTTTTCACTTTTGTTAGAGGCTTCTTAACTTGCTTACTTAGTGGAGAAATTCAGAGATATTTATTTACCTGTTATCTACAGTCCTCATATTCATGTTACGTGAAAATGGCTGGTTACAAGGAATTTTGCTTTTGATTGGAATTAGAGGTAGTGATGTCCTGGAGCACACCTGCTTTGTCAGTCTGCATTGCCAAGGGGAGATTTGCAGCAAGGTGGAAATGAAATGAAGTAATATTTTCACATCATTGTAGGTGAACCTGGGCCACTCACCTACAGCTGGATATTCAAATCGTGGCCTCAAGTCCCTCGTCTTATCAAGGGCAGCAAAGTACTTTATTTGCATGAGAAAAGCAATATATTAATGATAAGGAAGAGCCAGGATAAATACTTTAAAGACTATGAGGCATTTTGATGCTACCAGGGTGAATATAATGTAACTAACTGAGATAAATGGGTGGTTGGGAATAAGTAATAAAGTAAATAAAAGTAGATAAGTAAGTGCTTCATAAAGCTCTGCTGTTTCTTCAGAGAACAATGAGCTTTCCTGATGTCCTAAGATTAGTAGGGTATGTGTGATCTTATTGGCCACCAAAATTCATGTTAGAAAGTGAACAAATCACAAAGGTTTTACCTAATTATTATTTGTGTTTTTAGGTCTGAATACCTGAGTGTCCTTGCCCTGAGAGACAAGGACATGCTAAAGCTGTGCTGAAGTCTGCATGGTTTTGAGCACAGACTAAATGAAGCACTTTCAACAATCCAGCCAGCAACTCAGTGTAAATCTTATACGCTGCTTGGAGATAACATCTAAAATAAAAGTGCTTTTTTCCTCTTTTTCTTCACAGCCGCTGTTGTCCTATGAGAAAGGGCTCTCTGTGTATTTAAACATTGATGAACTCTTAAGTAAAGAATCAAAACAAAGAGAAAAAAATAGTCCCCAGGAGTGTGTGAACAGCAAGAGCTTCTCTGCCTTTGCCCTGATTCTTTTTCCTCTTCAAACAGCTGTAAATCTTCATGATCTCTCTCCTTGTCCACCGACTCTGCTAGAGGCAAATGAGCAGGGACAGCCACAAATATTCAACCCTAGAGAGAAAGAATGCTAAAATAATCCCTCTCTACTCCCCAATTACTCTCTCCCCACTCTGGGCAGCCACACCAGTGCTGAGATGTGTCAGCACGTGCAGGGGTTTATCTGGTTCCATTTAAAGCTCTGCTATTTGCTTGCAGGACTTCAGCAAGTGCAAATTTTATAATGGGCTGATCAAAGATGAATGGAAAGCTCCTCTTGTTCCCATCTCAATTTTCTGAATAGCAGCATCTCTTTCTATCCATCAGGCTTCGGAAAAGAGACACTGCCTCTGACAGAATCCCTTCTCTTTTCCCTATTTTTTTCTTCCAATAATTAAAAAAAAAGAAAAAGGACAAAATCCATAAGACGTGTGTAGCAACACCATCCAGTGTGTGCCTGGGAGTCCTTCTGTGACTGTGGAGGTGGCAACACATTACATTCTGTGGAGGTGACGACACATCCCATTCACAGGGAGCTGGGAAGCATCCCTGGGATGTTGCATTTATCCCACCCAGGGATGTGGCTGAGGTTTCCCTGTGCTCCTGTCTGCTCCCAGGGACGCTGGCTGTACAGACCTGAGGCAAACACAGCAATGACATCTCTGCTGCAAACCACATCCAGAACTACAAGGATTTTAATGTAAATAGAAACAAACAGCAACTGAATGAGATTTTAAAATCAAGAACTGAGACTCCAGAGGACTCGGACTATGTGGCTTTGTCGCTTGTTTTTGTGACAAGGATACTCTCTTTGCATCAAAGGGAATTTTATTATTGCCTTTTAAAGAAGTGTAAGTTCAAACAATGCTAAGATGTTCTTCTCTTTAACCCTATTTGTCTTTTCTATACAAAGTACAACAAGAGGCAGTATGTCATAGGAAGACAAAAGGGCTTAAGAAATGGTATTTTTCCATCATATCAGACATCTGCAGGCCATGAAGACATCATCGAGATGTGGATTTAGCTAAAATTTCTAAAGTTGGTTCAATTGTTGGCATTTAGCACCTGGGGCCCTGGTGGCTGGGCCTCAGTGGTGGATTTGAACACAGAGCAGGCCGGACACAGGGGTGCCTCCAGATGGCCTCTAATGCAGTGATACAGAAATGAAAAATCCCTTATGAGCTGCTGAGTACATGGTGTATACTTTAATCACCAGTTAGATGGTCTGTGCAGTGAGCACTGCCAGAATATCCTTTATTTCTCTGTGAGAGAGCTCCTGTGCCTTTAACCGAGTGTGACAGTTCCTTAACCGCCGTGCCCCTCACCAGAGGTTCATTTTCTTCCCCTGGGACATCACTCAGAGTAATTGTCCCCAGTAATAATCAATAAATCCAAATTATCTTGAATAAAGCCAGATTTATTTAACACAGTGTAACAAATAGAAAACCAGAAAGAAAATCCATGTAAATACAATTTAAAGAGAACAGCCTTGTCTGAGACTATGGACTACGTAGTAAGCACTCCAGCTGGCCAAGATATTTTACAACACTGTGTAGAGACCAGCACATTAACCCTTTAGATTAAGGGAAGTAGATTTTTGACTTGGGAAAACTTCAGGCAGCACAGGACCTTATTTTCTAAAAGACCCTCTCTTAAATAAAAATTCCTTAACTCTCCACATTGTTAACCTGCTGAGTAAATAAGAAATACTAAAGAGGAAGGCATTTTTTATATGGAAAATCTTTTTTTTTTTGGATAATGCCACTCTGGAACTTCTTGTGGAAATGCCTTAAATACTTTTCATTTTCTTCCCTCAGATGGGAGGCCATCAGAATAGTCTCTAGAATCATCTAGTGGCCCTACAGCCTTTGGATTCTAATGGCACTGGGATCAAATTCATGCAAAACAAATTTTTACATCAGATTTCTTTCCCGTAGCTTAGAAATCTAATGCCATTCCTGGTCCTTTCATCAGCTGTTTTTTTATTTCCCTGTTCCTAGAAGTCAAGTTCTCAGAGGCTATGATTTCAAAATGCCATTTTCCTGGGCCTGCTGGGTTCCAGTACTACTTCTCTGTTTCTGTGGTGACAGAAGTTTCTCCTGAGCAACGCTACTGAGGCTCTTTCTCCAGCTAATTAAAATTTACACCTACAAATTATCTCTGCTATTTGGTCTGTGCCTCAATCCCTGAACACACATTCATGGTGGTGCAGGTGAGATTCCTCTTCCCCTGGACCTTCAGCTGCTCTTCCCCCTGAATGTCCTTTATTGTTTGATTCCCTATGCAGTGAGAGCCTGCACCATTCGGAAACTTCTAAGGGATTTCAGCTGGAGATGCGTTTGTAACTTTGTCCTTTCAAGGACTGGGTATTTAGAGGCTGATTTTCCAAGCCTCCCACGTAAGATGATTGTGCTGTGATGCCACCCTTGAAGCAGCCTCTGTTGGCATCCCACAGATCAATTACTATAAATTAGTCTTTGAAATTTTGATGGCGACTTGGTTAAAAAGGAGGCTTCCAGCTTTGGTGGTTTAAATGTGATTTTTTCTTGCTGTTGTTATAATTTACTGTAGTGTTCAAGCAAGTAATTTCATTAACTTTGAGAAGCTGATTGAATTTTATGTGTTCATGCCTCCACGTTGAGATTCCATGAGAATTCAGCACTAAGGTGTCAGGGCACACTGCAGCCTTTCCCTTTCCTCTGAAAGCCTTTAGGACCTTCATAACTTTCAGAATGGTTCCTCTGCCAAATACAGTTAAAATTAGCCAACTCTTTCAAAAGTTTGGTGTGCTTATGCACATGACCAGAGCATGAGTGTGCAGAGTTTATTCCCTCAGAGAGCAGAGATAAAAGGAAATTGGCCACTATACTTGAAATTGATAAAAGTATTCAACGTTTTTAACAGAGTAATTCAAGACTACTGTCATCACATTCTTGCTTTTCTGCAAAAAATTGTAGTGACCCACATCCTCATATTTGTTTATGTCACTGAATGCAAGATTGTGATAAGTAAAAAGTATGCAGCGTACCCCAAAATAACTGCGGATGTAGATAATTGCCCCTCTGAAAACCTTGTTTGACCAGATTATCATGCAGTTCTTAATGTGTGTATTTAGAATTTGTGGGCAGCTTTTAGAATGCACACAATTCTCTTCAGACACATTCCTTCTCACGCCTGACCTCCGTTTTACATGATTTTAAGCTGTTTTCCTCTTAACGTGAAGCTATTCCCAGTGCATTTCAACAACATATTTAGCATGCCATTAATTTTTTTCCCCTTCAAATCTCATTCCATCTGATAGCCTGGCAGCTCTGACTATAACCAGTTTCCTTCTCATTACCAGTCCTTTAAAAGGGAGGAAGAAGACATCTTCAGGGTTTTGCTACCTTTCTTCTTTCCCATTGTGAATTTCCTACTTTGTCAAAAAAACACAGAGATTGTTGTTCACAGTACACATCCCACTGACAAGAGAGAGAAATAATAAAACCATAATGCTCCAATTGAATCAACTGCTGTCATTGTGTTGCAGATAATTGAGAATATTTTTAGAGCCCTCCTCTGTGGAGGTTTTTTTCATGTTTTTCTGTTAAGTCATCCTCTGTGCAGGTGTTTTTATTTGGGGGGGGTGGGGCTGGGGGGCTTTTTTCTTTGCTCTGTTTCTGAAACACCGAGGGCACAAATATTACCAGAATTCTAAAACAGCCTTTGCTGCATTTTTTGGGGTTTAACAAGATGCTACAAGGAAGGTCTGGTCTCATCTTTACCCCCGTGTTGTGCTAAGTGTTAGTATCAGCAGAGCCTTAACAATCAGTGTAACAACTGCTAAACTATATTTTCTTGTTTTCCTTCCCCAAGAAGAGGCTTGGTTTGGTTTCTTGGCTCCCTTCTTATCTTTTCACAGAGTGGCCCTTGGAAGTGGAGTCAGGAATGAAGTCTCATCATACTTGGCACAGGAGAGGTTGATTCATTAAAATCAGCCTCATCTGAGTGAAAGGGTGAATTTGAGTTTAAATTTTTAGTTTTCAGTTGTTTCCCAAGGATTTGCTTTAATTGCCAAAGTCTCTATTCTGTCTGAATTTTTAAATGAAAATGTTCTGAATATGGTTCCAAAGTGATTCTTTGCATTTTCAGAATTGCCTTTCATTTTCAGTAGAAGATTTTACATGTTCATTGGCCAGATTCTGCATTAGGACAGGCTTCTGTTTGTAAAAGTACTTGAAGAGAGTTGTTTTTATATTGTCGTCCTAGTTTTGGATAGGAAAATATTTCAAAGTACAAAATCTGGTGGCATGGAAAACACTTTCCTTCCACTTCACTTTTTTGAATAACTGCCTCTGTTGAAATACTATTCTGCTTCTTTTACATTTTCCTAGTGCCCATCAATAATTCATTACATTATTAGGAAATGGATAAAGATGGAATAAATCATTTAATACAGTATTTTCCAAATTCATATCGATGTGAGTTTGAGTGTGTGGCATACAAGAAGGTGATTACCATTTCCAGCAAGTAAGAGAAGCAGATGAACTGTACGAAATACTCAGTAAATGCCGTATGTTTGGCAACGCAACTTTCTGGCTCCCTGGACATGGCACAACCCAAATCACTAAAACCTGTGAACGTGCAGACCCAAGCACTGTCTGATGTGGCTGTGCATGACCAGGCTGTGAATTACTAAAGGATTTAAAGACTGTCCAGGGCTGATTGCTACTTTTTTCCTGGAATTTTGAGTGCAGCCTCTGATGTTGTACGTCGTCATTTAAAGCAGGGGGTTTTTTCTGCCCCTCACACCTTCCAGCTCACATATATGGAGTGGACTCTGATAGAGCTCCTGTTTGTATCACCAGAGTGGAGCTACACCTCTGTGAGTCCCACAGTCAGCAATATCAATCGGCTGAATAAAACTGTGCATGTGCTGAAATGCTTTGCTGACGGGGAAATGCAGGCTGCAACAGCTTACAACCTGCGCAGACCTAAACTGGGCCCCGAACACGAAAACCACTATAACATCCTCTCTCCCAGACAGTTTCCCCACCTTTCAGTCTCCATGAAGAAAGGCTGCAAAGCCTCCCAAACATGCAGAGTCTGCCCAGAAAGCTGATCAGACCTCAGCCAGTGCTCATGGATATCACAGGAGCAGGGAGCAGCACATGGTACCTTCCTGGTCATTTAGGAATTGCAGAAGGAGCTAAGCTGAGACTGGCTACTGAACTCGAGGTCAAGTTTAATTGCTCTAAAGTAGTGCCATGGGAAGGAGGGGTTTAGTTAGTTTCTCCAATGGAGCTTTCAGAAAAGCAGCCACTGACTCAGCTTATTTAAAACCGCCTTAGGAACATGTGGTCCATGGGGCAGAGGTGCCCACTTTAAAACACTTTGGCCATGGATGTCCACTCCTTGATTTCCAGGAATGTGAAACAGGTAGTTGTTTGACAAACCGGAATGCATTCATTCCATGCTCTTTCCCCAGCTCATAAGCCATGCTAATGGTATTAATAAGGATTAACGGAGGCTTGAGAGAATTAGGAAAGCATCCTGTATGTCAGCCCTTCAGCAAAGCCACGTCTTGAGATTTATTAAATTTACAAACAGTTCTCACAAAAAAAAAAAAAAAAAAAAAAGGAACCCAAAACCCCTCCTGCAAGTTCAGAGCTGGTGGCAGAAGAGTTGTTCAGCTGAAGGCAGGTGGAGGACCCTGAAGCCAGGCAGAGGAGAGAAGGGCAGCTGTGGGAGTGGAGGAGCTGGCAGGCCGGGCTCAGCCCCGGTGCCAGCGCCGTGCTCCGACTGCGATCCAGCTGGCAAAGGGGAGCTGCAGAAACGCTGCTCTCTTGCTCAGCAGATCTGCTCTTAATTACCTGCCTGTAAATCAGGATTCATTTAATAAGTCTGTGGAGCTGGACAGTGTGTAGGCTACAGTACCTGCAAGATGAATTTCTCCACCCTGGGTATGTGCAGGTTTCAGCTCCTACTGTGAACATCTTTTCTCAAAAATCCTACATTTTGCTTCACAATCCAGAACAGAAACTGTCTTAAAACCTAAAGCTGAGTTCAGATAATGATTTGTACCACAAACAAGAGGTTTTCAGCTGCAGCAGCAGGGCAAAGACTCCAGCTCCCAGCTGCAGCACAGGGCCAAATGCTGCCCTGAAGTCCCCAGTGCTGAGGTACCAAAATGAGCAGGAATGAAACAGTGCAGTAGTCTGTGTATATGAGAAACATGAATGAGGAGAGCTTTTCTGAATGAAAGAAAAACAAACCCCAAACCTGATAAACAAACATTTTGAAAGGCCCTTGACACAGGTCAGTTCTAGATGTTAACAGTCCCTGGCAAAATTGGCTTTGATGAGACAAGCCAGAGGTGCTGATTCCAGCTGAAAAATCAAGAGCTGAGTGCTTTGGGTACCTTGTGTTGCCTTTGCATTGTTTTTCAGAGCTGTAGAATGGCATATTTTATTTCAGAAGAACTGAATGTCAACACCCTGTTTTGGTGACTTTAGAAATGTGTTTAGATCAGAAAACTTCTTCCTTCTCCATTACTTTCTGAACCCTGTTAAAAGTAACCCATTCAACTTTTGACCGCAGAGTTTATCCAACTTTAGGCCACTGCATCCTTCCAGCAGCAGCCCTCTGGCTTCTGTAAAGGATGAGTGACTGGCTGTCTATCACAAAAAAATGAGCCTTTTCCATCACTGTCTTTATTTCTAATTTACATCCATTGGCACTTCCAGTTATAGTCCTAATTTTTGTCTCCTGAGAAGGAAGAATTTCATATATCTATTGTTAAGTAAAATCACCAGGAATTTCTAGAATAAGGAGGGAAAGAGAAGAAGAAAGAAAAAAGCAACCTTCTTTTCCTTCTTTTTTTTTAAATGTCTTTTTTTTTGTACTCCAGCCAGATGGAATTAGGGCAATTGTTCACTTGCAAGTGCTATGGAGATTAATGAGGTCCAGAGGCAGAGCCATGAGAAAATAGAAATGTAAAAAAGTGAAGTTTCCAAAAATACAGCCTCCACGATACCATAGGGATGGATCACATTGAATGTTTCATCTCATAGCCTGACTGGGCAGGCTGCCTTGTGTTCTTAGCTTATTAAAAACCTGAACCCTTTTTTCACCCTCTCAGGCCAACCCCGGTGAAAACAGAGCTGATGCTCACGACTCGTGTGTCTGTAGCCAAAGAGTCACAGCCCTCACTTGGCCAAATGTTTAAGAATACATTTAAACTCGTCTAAATGTTTTAGACTGTTCTATTTGCATTTCTTTGGTGAGCTCACTTTGAATGAACGTGTGTTGTTTTCTGAGCTCTGGGAGGGAGCACTGGGAGGCTGCTGTGATTAAACTGGGGGTCAGAGTTAGATTTGGGCTTCCTGACTTGGACCACTTCACTGAGGTACCCTGTGAGCCCAGCAGGACACACGGGACTCAGCTCCTCCTCCTGCAAACAAAAACCCTTTGGTGAGATGCTCACAATTGATTGGAATGTCTGAAACTCCAAAGGGCCAAGTCTTCCTCATCTTCTTCACCAAGGCCAAAGTGATTGTAACCTGCAAATGCCAGGATTGCACCCTCAATCGTTATTCCTGCCCGTGTTGGGAAGCTTCCCAAGGCAGGGGGTGAGGCTAAAAAGCTGTCCTGCAAAGGGCTTGTGCCACAATCTTGCTTGCAAAGTGATTTCAAAGCAGCAGAGGCGATGTGCAAAAGCAAACAGCAGTGACCCACCTGCCCGTGATCTGTCCCGAGAGGTGTGAGAGGTCCTTCAGCTGTGTACCTGCACACTCGAAAAAGCCCTGACGTGAAATGTTTGGAGACAATTGCTGCCTGCTTGAAGGTCCTGAACACTCAGAAGTCTCTCATGTCAAGCCATTGGCACAAGAATATCTGCAAAAGAGTCGCTCAGGTTGTGGGTCCAGCTTTCCTACACGCCCATGGTCAGTAGAGCATCTGAGCCTTAAAGTTGTGTGTGGAGAAGGAACAGGGAGAGGGGCTTAGAAAATAATACATTTAATTTCATGCCTTGTTCCTTTCAGGTGTTTTTTTCAAACAGTTCCTATTCTGCTAGTAAATCCAAGACAGGCTTTATTAGAGCAGGAAATACTGTTTTAAAGTGTAGCTTTAAACCATTAGATGTGGTCTGAAACTTGCTGTGTTAACAAAGCATGGAGAGGAAAACTCACGAGGCAGTTACTAAAAAATTTCAATACACGGGACAGTTAAATTTAAAGCAGCTTAAATGACTCTTGTGTTTTACCTGCTGTTGCTGCCACACACAGATCTTGTCACTTTAAATCTTCATTTGGCAATTTTCTGTTCCATAACTGTAGGGTATATACTTGGATCCACAGAAGTATAATATTCTGACAGCTGTTTCCTTTGCTAGCAGTTTATTTAAGCACATTATTTGGTGCAATTTAGACCTCATTCAGAACTACTTCAAAAACTTAAAAAGACTCATTTCTCCCCCTGCTTGTCTGTCTGTCTGATACCACTCCAGTCATCAGAGCTTCCAGTTCACAGTATCATTTCAGCCATAGTTAATCAAACTCAAAGAGGAAAGGCATATGCTTTCAGGCTAGATTTAACCTTTATATGGGTGCCAGAAAATCTTTGGATGTAGAAAGAAATAAGAAGAAAATGCTTCTGCTGAGAATATCAGGAGGGTATTGCTTCCATTTATAAGGGCTGCTCCAGAACTTGGATGATATGAAGCAAATTAGCTGCTTTGAATGAAATATGATTTGGGTTTAAGACTCTATAGGAAATTCTTGTTCTTTATGCACTAGCCCCTGGAGCTCAGACATACTCTCAGACCTGCAGATATCCTTGGTACATAACTCCTGCTGAAAATAGTGGGAATTCATTTCCTCAGCATGGTGAATAACGAGGGTTTTTTGAAGTGAAGTGGTTGTACAGGAGCAGAAGGAAAGAGAGGAGTTATCTACAAGGCATGGCAGAGGTTTGTGTGATAGGAGAGGTGGCAGAGGTGTCCCTGGCCTTGCTGCCCAGGGACTGGGAGGGAGCAGGGTGCCTAACCTGGCTCCTGAGATGACACAGCACCCAGAAGTGGGGAGGGCACAGCTGCTTTCAGGAGGGTGCAGTACACACATGCAGGTGAACAAAGACCCAGCTCAGTCTGGACTCATGCCCAAGGTTTCCCGAGGCCTGAGTAAGCATCGTTTCTTGCTTGCTCTTTGAGCCTCTCTGCTGTGCTGGGAGCAACCAGGAGCTTTTGGAGCCGTGGCAATGGAATCATTTTGCAAATCGTGCTAAAGGAGAGCCACACCGTGTTCCCAATCCTTCCCCATCCAAAGCTATGCATGAGCAGAGAAGTCCAGGTCTGTGTCTTGAAATCCGAGTTTCCAACCTGGTTCCTTCCCCCTGGCAGATGGCAGAAGCTGTACATTGCCATGCATCCCTCCTGCAGCCTCCTGCCCCGCTGGCTGCACCCCTGCACCTGCTCCTGCCCCAACCTGCGTGTGCCGCAGGAGGGGCTGACATCAGGCTTACTAATGTGGCTCCACAGCCAGAGATATCCATCTCCCAGAAGTAATTAAATTAACCAGATTTACGCAGGCTTTCACCGCATACTTTGGGTTTTCCAGAGGGTTGCCAAGATGTGGGGCTGAGCTGCCTGCTGGGAGAGGTAGGAAGGTGGACGAGAAGCTGGAGATGTCCATCGTGAGCACAGCACGGAGGAGATGTCTTTATCCACTGCCTCAAAGCCAGGTTTGCCTCTTCCTGGCAGCTGGCAAAGAACTGTGGAGTTTTGGGAGGAGCCCTGCCCCACTGCAAATCTCGAGACAATCTCTGACTGGGGAACAGGTCCTTCCAGGTTATGTCTGCTCCTAGCCTCCCTGTGCTATCAGGCTGCATCTGATGTGGGAACTCTTCCTCAGTTATAAACTAATTTGTAGCGGGCAGCAGAGTGTTTGGTGGTTAGAGGAGGGAGGGGAGGGAGGCATCCCTGCTTCCACCAGCACATCCAGGCGTTTCAGCCAGCCCCCACAGCTCAGCCCAGCAGATTAAACCTGCCAATCTGTTGCTAATATCTGTGTTAGCTCATTTTAAAGTTAGTTTAAGTAGATCTAATCTGCAGTTCAGTCACGGTATGCAGTGTGCACACAGTCATTTATTCAGTGCCACATCTTTCTCTTCTTAGTAATTTCCCCAGACCCGCTCACCACGAGGACACTAATTGCCTGGATGAGGTGCATGAGATTTAGCCAATGCTTCAAGTATTTGGGCAAGTCGTGTTAAAAGCCCGATGACTCAGTTTATCCATCTGTGTAATGGGGCATTCCCTTTGTCTCAGCGCTGTTGAAAGGCATAATGAGATCTCGCAGAGATGTTGGGCTGCAGGTACTCGGCGTCTCCCAGGGCTTGGTCATTAGGTCTTGATGAAGCCAACCTTGCTCATGAAAGGAGAGGCAGAGACTTCCAAGAGTCCAGCAGGACTGCTCAGATGAGGAAGTGCTGGAGAAGTTGTTTTGTGAAGTTCTTTGAAGCTCTTTGTAGAGCAGCAACTAAAGCATGAAAATTCCTGTCCTTGCCAATTTTAATGAAATATGACCAAGTTTGTTTTAGTGGGGTTTACTTCAAAATGTCTTTTTGTGTCTGAGGAAAGCAAAGTGGCTTTGTCAGCTTTGCTCGTGAGGTAACAAAAGTATTACACTTGAAATGGAGCTGTAAAGGAGCAGTCTTTTAATTTAGTGGCATTTGGTATCATTCAATAAATGATAGACTAACAGCAGCTAGTGTTTGTATCAGAATTTCCCAGGCAGATTTCTCCAGTCTTGGGGAAAAAAACAACAGTGAAGAATAAAGTTCAGGAAAATTGAAGGCAAAAATGCCCTTACAAGTCTCATCTGTCACAATTGTGCAAATGCAGAGCATGTGGACAGTGGGTGCTTGCCCTGGACAGGTGAGTTACTGCTCTCAGATCTCCCAGGAGCAGGGGCACCTCTGGTCTAAGTCTCTGTGCAGGTGTTTTTCTTCTGTCTGTTTCTACTTTGCCTTTTTTATGACAAGTACTACGGTGAAGGTCTGCTTCCTTTTGCTCATTTTTCACAGCTTTCCATAATTCCTGGCCCAGTTAACTCTGGCCTTGTTTGGACATGATTCTCCTACCACATCTCTGATTTTCACCACAGAACTGGAAAAACAGATGGTTTCAAATGGCTGGAGGGTGCTGTCAAACAGGTGGGGATCAGCTTGGTCCCTCGGTCAGAATGTTTGGGATCACTGAATACCTTTGCTTTTAGTGTCCTTATGGGATAACATTTCTACCCTTATAAATGCCAGGTATGACACAAGGGCTGTTTTCTTAGGGAAAAAAATAAAGGTATTAGCCTGTCCAAGGAAACTGGCACAGCTGCTGAACAACACAACTTCCTAAAAGACAAGGAAAACACATCTTCTGGCATCTTTGTTCATCCACCCTGTTCCCCACCTGGCAGTGGATGTGTTCACTTTGCGAAAGTCACTTTATCATAACACTTTGTCCTTTGCTGTCTACTAAATTTTATGCAATGACAGTCATGGTGAAGTGAAGTTTTAAAGTCCTGAGGGCTAGTTACATTCTCACATGAGATTCCACCTAGTCTTTCCTGAATATTTTAATTCAGCTCCATGTCTTGAATAACTCATCACTGCTTGGCTTGCAAAATCTCAGGTTTTATGGTAGGAAGGGGAAGCAAACAAGTAGCACTTCACACTGCTCACACTCAAATAGTAACTATGATGGAAAAGTTCTGTCTTTCAGCATCCAAAATTGTGTGGTACAACCTGGCCCCGCTTGTTGGATTACCTTTTTCCCTATTGCATGTCCACATACTGTGACAGCAAATAAGCATGCATGTCTGACTTTCTGTCCCCATTAGCCTCTCCATTTCTTATGACCTTCCAATCTCTTCGGTCCAGGTGTACCAGCAGGTTACCAGCCAGTGACTTAATGACAAATGAGCCCCTTCTCCACCTAAGCTGTGTCCCCTGTGCTTCTGTGGTTGATGGAACACAGCTCAGGATCTGTTGCAAATCGTTTATTTTATATTGCTCTATCAGGCACCATTTTGTACAGCCAGGATTAATCTGCTGCCCAGGCAGAGCACTGGGGAGGAAAACAAATGCTCAGCTTCTGAATAGAAAGGTGACGGGGAGAGAGATTGTGTGAGTTCACTGAGTGTTACTGTTACGAAACATCTGTGCTGCTTTGCAGGATTGTACAGATAACCAGAACGAAATGACTGGCCCAGAATGATGGGAGAGAATATTCAAGATATTTCTATATCTCTCAGACTCAGGATGTTGTACCTCAACCACCAATATATCTTCGGGGATTTCCCTTTCTGACCATAATATCAAAGCTAAAAACAGATCAGAAAAATGCCTGGTTTAAAATGAGATCTATTTTGTGGGTTGAGAGAAAACCACTGAAAAATCCCAGATCATTCTGCCAAGCCTATGAATTACAAATAGCAGACATGCTGGCTCAAGCAAATCCTTCGTTGCCAAACGCTCACCGTTATCTTCTTTGTGATGTTCCTCGCAGGTGTCAAGCTGCCGTGAGCTTAGCAGACACCGCAGATTTCCTTGGACAGGCTAATACCTTTCCTGAGAGACATCTGTAGTCAAGACACAGCTGGAAACAAATGTGTCCCGTGTCTTCTCTGTCATAACTCATCTTTCCAGGGAGGCTCATGGAAGGACTTTTTGCTGCGACTGTTTTCTTGTTTAAGGCAGGAGAAAGCACCATCCAGTGCTGAGGCCTTTCAGCTTCTCCAAGACCTGGCCTGTAGCATTTCCCTCCTCACCTGGAATGCAGAATTTCTCCTTCCCCCTGGCTGCCTGGTGGCTGTGCCCTGCTGCTGAAGGGGATTTGTTCTTTGTTTCAGAAGGACCGAGGTTAGACCTCTGCCCCCTCTCCTGCAATATGTGGCTGCCACAAGCATGGGGCTTTGTTCACTCGTGTTAGATTGAGAAGGATGGTTGTGGGAATTCGGTGTTCTGCAGGTAAAGAGCCACTTCCAGCAGTACCTCTTGTTGCATTTGTACCTGAGGGTCTTTCATGATCACATATTCCACAAGTGGCTGGACTGGTTCCTGGGCCTCTTTTCTCCCCATCTGAGCTTCCTCTGCCCGAGCTCTCTGCTCTGGGATCTGCTGATGGACAGTTACCCTCTCCGTTCTGCTGCACTGCAGGGACTGCTGATGCAGCAGCTTCAGAGTGGGACCCTCTACGAGAAGAAATCTTGCACTTAAAAATCCCCTGTTAACAACATTCAAAATGCGATCCGTTAATCAAAAGCACATTGCTAAAAATACTCCCAGTGCTTCTTGTGCTAATTCCAATAAAGAATAAACTTTCACGGCAATCTGTAAGTCGAGTGAGTTTTCAGTAAAAGTATACACAAAGAAAAGAAAACCTATAACTTTCAAGTAATTTAATCGAAAGGATACACTTACAACTTGCCAAGTATATTTTGGGAATGTTGTTAAACTAATGAATTCTGAGGAATGACACCACTTAGATTCAACATGATAATAAGCACAGAGATATCCCTTGTTGATCTCAATTTCTTCCCACTGGGAGCCTTATTAAGCCTGGCAGTGAGTCTCCGAAAGTTTCTGCTAGGAATGGGCTGTTAAGACCAAAGGAATACTGTGCCATTAGAGGTGGAAACAGGCAAAATATGGGGGATAAGCAAGAACATTTTGAGTAAGTTGGGAAATCTTGAAAAGTAAAAAGTTCCTTTTGAAGAGCAAATCAGAGGAATTCTTAGCATTAAAATTGCCTTTGTTCCATGTTTTGTTCAGCCAGTCTAATAAACAGAGAAATCATATAACTTTAGTGACCAGTCACACGTTTCAGTGGAGAGCTCTTGAGCAGAGTCCTGCTGTGATCACGTCATGACCAATGGTGCATAATTTGTTTCCTTGCTGAAGAAGTCCTCAAGAAAGGTGAAATCATAAAACAAAAAAAAAATCATGATATGTTCATGTAAAATCTCTGAGTAGAAAAACCAAGAAGATAGATTCCTCCATAAGAAAAAGTTCATGATGAATAATTCAACTTGCTATACTAGTGACTGCAAGTCCTGCCCTAGTTAGCCAGGCTGCATAGTGCTGGGTTAATGAAGGCTACTGCTCTACAGGAAACAGAGAGAGCATGATTTCAGCAGACTTACAAATATATCTCTCTATCTATATTTTAAACTTCATTAAGTAGAGTTAATAAAACTATAAAAGCATATCCTTAGTGTGCATTACATGAGTGCTCCCATTAATTCAACTATTGTTCCTTATGTTTAGAGTTAAGCAAATGCTTTTAACGATTTGCTAAATCCAGTCTCTGCTCCTTGGACTGGAAGTTACCTTTGCATTTGTACTGCCCAAACAGTCAAGAAATGATACAGGAACAACTCCTGAAATTATTAAGAGCTTGACCTGTCTGCATAATACTCATAACAATAACTCTTTTGTCATCAAAGAGATTCTCACCGGAGCCTGGGAGGGTGTAATTTTCTCGGGGGCCATTGTGCGTGTGATCCACAACGCTGTCTCATCAAATAATCAAGCGCTGTGCTGCCGCTGGGATGTGTCAAGTTACACAAAGAAAATTATGCTTTTTGTGTGTCCATAAAACGAGAGTTCAGGGAGGCTTTTTAGGATGGGAAGTATTAAAAAAAAAAAAAAAAAGAAGAAGAAATATTTTCTATCTCCAAATGCACAGAAAAAGAAGAAAAATATCCTTTTCCTTTCTCCTTAAGTCTTTCTCCTTAAATAACAATGATCACAAGCAGCAGATAGTTGTGACAAAAGAGCAGAAAAAAGCACTTTAATGCACAACTCCAAAACAGACAAAGGATACTTACAAGGTAGACATGACATAGGTGAAGTGGCTTCTGCTTTTAAGGAAAACAAGATTAAGGAAAGCAGTATGGTTCTTTTTCTTTTTTTTTTATCCACCCAATCTAATCCCAACTCCAAGCAAGGAGTGGCACAGAGGCATCACAGTTTGGCACTGTGACTCCAGCTGAGGAAACTGCCAGAGCAAGTGCTTGTGTGCCATTAGTGTGGCATGCTACATGTTCAGTATGAGCTTCCAGGGCTTTGCTGAATTTGGGGATTTGGAGCATTTTGAGCAGTGCTTGTTTAGAGCTGGATGTTTCTAATACTGTTAGTTATTTGCAGTTAGAAAGAGGTTTGCACCAGTAAAACATGCTCTTAGCTGTATGCATGCTAGTCTGGTCCTTAACACTGCCCCTCTTGACTTATTCTTCTTCTCTTTTTATTATGGACAGTATTTCATTTGTTGCTTTTGTCTTGTGTTAGAATTTAAGCTCTTGGCTTAGGAAATATGTAGGTCCTATCTGCAGTTGTTTTTCAGTTATAGGTATTGAGGTGGAATTTAAGAAGTGTTCAGCTCCAGAGCAGCTCTGCTCTGCTGGAGTCAGTGGGAGTTTTCCCTTTGGTAGGTGGGTGGGACAAGTTGAGCAGATCTTGGTGTTCCAGGAAATTTCCTCCACCAGTGCAAATAACCCAGCAAGTCACTTTGGCAATGGCCAAGTATGTCTTATGTTATTTTGTCTGTGTTAAGTCACCGAAAGTCTTGCTTTGACCGAATCCAGGATTAGATGTTTGCATTTTTAGAGCGCTCAGATTTAGCTCTTGTTCCCGGTGCACAGGCAGAGACTCTTTACTGTAAAATCTGTAACCCTGGTGTGCGTCAGATCATCTTACTCTGCTGAGAAGCAGAGTTTGCTGCAGCGGGTGGCTCGAGAACCTGCTTCTTAAGGTCAAATCAGAGGTCACTTTTCCAACCACAAGCTGAAAAATCACTACAGCTGAGCAAATATTGCAAAAAGCATTTATCTAGGAGAGGCCACGTGTTTGCCTCAGTGACACTTGCTTTGTGCAAACATTCATGTAAGCAACCTTTTGTTTGCACAGTAAAACAAAGTATTGCAGACACCATGCTCTAACTGTGCTCACTTGGCTGTTTGGAGAGGTCCTCCAAAGGCCTGGACTATGAAATTATATATGGACTAAGGGAATAAAAACATTTGATTATCATGAATCTTCCTTGACCATCAGAAATGGAAAAGAAAATCTCAAAGTATTGCAGGATTTGTGATAGAATTATGACAGCTGGTAACTAAATTTAATATCTTTATGCTTTTTGATCTTTGTAAAATGGAGATAATACTTCCTTAATGCTAAAGGGCTGAACATGGGGATGAAATCATTTAAAACTTTGGGGTTCTCAGCTTTGGAACTGGCAAGGGCTGTGTAATAGGTAGACAGATTAAAATGTTGATCAGTTAATGGACACATCAGTTAATGGATAAGTTGTTCATAGAATATGAGAGAAAAATTTTGAGTGAAATTGGGTTTGCACTATTGGACTGCAGTGCTAATGTCCAGCACTCTCAGTCACAGCTTCATTCTACCCCTGAAGGATGTATCTCCTTTACCTGTGGAGGATTTTTCAATTATCACCTCACACCCTATCCTTAATCACCATTTTGCAGAAAAACAATCCCACCTGCCCTTTCCCCAGCTCTTTACACTCTGAGCTGTTCTTGCAATTTCTCCAGTTTGCATTGTGCAGGGATGTCTGCTGTCCTGTCTTCAGCTCTGTCTCCTCACACGTGGCCTCCCTCTACTTCCCTCACAGTTCTGTGTCTTCTGACTACGTGCACACTTCACTTTCCATCCCCCTCTCGGGTGGGTCACTGATGCATGAGCAAGCCCCCACCTCTGCTCCCAGAGGCACTCCACTTCTCACCTCTCACCGTTACCCCATCTGTATCCATTTATCACCACTTTCCAACTTGTCTAACCTCGGTTACTGAGCCATTCTTTTTTGTAGCCAATTGAGAATTTCACTATCAATGCCAGACTTATTAACCCTAAGTCTTTTATGCGGTATTGTATGGAGGAAAAAAAAAAAGCCTTGTGGAAGTCCAAGTCAATTATGTCTGCTGCTTCAGCCCTGTCAGCTCTCATCGTCACCTCCACTCCAAGGAGTTAATCATATTTGCTGAGGATGACCTACTCTTCATAAATGGATTCTGCTGGCTGCCCTTGCTTAGCTTCCCATTGCAAGAGCCTGTGTGGCATCTACAATCTCTCCCAGTACTGGGGGATATGGTACAATAACTCTCTAATTTTGTCATTCCTGCAGCCAACTGCCCCCATGAACCGTTACTTTCGTCACCAACAGGAGCTTGAGAGTGATTTCTCCCCCAAAGAACTGTCCCAAAATGACAGCCTCTGTAATAGTACAAGCACACAGCACGAGGTGAAGGCTGATGAGCTGCTGAACTGCAGAGAGAAAGAGTGGAGAGAATCTGCAGGCACCCAGGGTGAGCAAGGAGACGCTGGGCCACATCCCCGCTGCGGGTCAGGAGCAGAGCTGGGGACAGAGCTGGCAACAGAGCTGGCTTTTCTGGTGTCCTTGGGCCTTGCTCTGGCTCTGACTATTTTTATCTGGGTAAAAGCCCTGGCAGCCTCTTGGTAATGGTGTCCTCCAGCACACGAGCAAAAGGTACACGGCTCCATGTGTATCGTTGGGGTGTTTGTGGTAACAAAGGCTAATCAAGCAGCAGATTGGAAAAGCAGAGCTGACACGTGTGATGAATGTACGGAGGGGCAGAGGGTGATCGGATGTAATGAAATATGTCAATTCAAGTCATAATAAAAACAACGAACTGAAGACCTGACAGGGAGGGTGGAATCCATCTCAGAGAGGGCGAGCTGTCTGTGCCAGTGCCCACGGGCTGGGCTGCTCCTGGCATCAGGGGAAGGAGACACGTGTCCCCAGAGGATGACCCGCCACCTGTCACAGGCACCGAGCTTAAGGTGACCTGTCCTCCAAAGGGGCATGTCTTTATCTTCTGTTGAAGAAGAAACTTTGGTGGCTGATTTTTAGCATTCTAATGCTAGGAGAAGGCAGAAAGGCTTTTCTAATTACATGGCTTGATGTAGTTAAACACTCCTTTGGACTTCTCAGAGTAAGTAAAGCACCCCTTCTCCTCCCTACCCCACAGCACCATGCAGGCATGATCTGATCCCAAGCCTTCTCAGGCAGAGAGGAGAACAGTGTTGCCTGTGGATTATGACAATTGCATCAGGGGAGCTGCTAGACTGAGCTTTGTATTCTTACTGCCATGCTACCCATAGTCCCAGACCGTGAACTAAGGTCGTGGCCTTGAGGAACAGGGAATCCCTACTCAGCCACAGCATCCAGCAAACCCGAAAATCAGCCTGGAACTCCTACGATGAGAGTCTCTTCAGTAATAACTGAAATCTGGAGTGTCATGTTGAAAAGAAATGAGGCTACTTGCCATATAAATAGACACCAGGTAGAGGTTATATTTTTTAGACTGCAGTCTAAAAGGTGGGAGGGTTATACTTATTATCTATGATTATTTGTTAGAACTGCGGTCAAACCCAGGTTACAGTACAGCAATGGTAACTGCAGTCTGAAAAGTCATATCAAGGGAAACTGAGCTTAAACTCCCTCAAAAAAGGGAAAAAAAGAGTTCTAGTGATAATCTTTGCAGAGTAGGTTTGCATGTCTTTGTCTTCAATGGGAAAATTTTTCATATCAAAACAGTAATTTTGAGAAAAAGGACTGTTAACTGTCACTTCTTGCTAGTTAGTCATGAAGTTGTCCTTAATATGTGCAGGTATTTCAAGTACTACATAAATGTCACTCCACCAACACAACTTCTCTTGTATATCTGGACCTGAATCTAATTGTTGCATTATATCAGTAGCAGCATAATAATTAGATTCTCATTGTAAAATGAGGAAAAGTGCACTGTAATTCGTGGGATCAGATCTAAATAAAATACTCTAATTTTATTGAAAACGGATGGATCCACTTGCTCTGTGTTAACTAAGGTCCTGAGACCTCAAAAGATCTTCAAAGAATGTGTGAAATCTGGGCTTCACCACTTCTCTATTCCTAATTACGCAAATCAGGAGGCTTGTGTTTAAAACTTTTGTGCTGGTTTTGGTTTCTATATCTCCTCTTCCCCACTCCTAGTAACTGAATTCTAAGTAAAACTCTTTTCTCCTTTTTCTTTTTTCCCCCCCTCAGTTCTCCATCTGCCTGTAGTTAAATGTAGAAGCCATATGAAGTCTGTGTTGCCTTTCTTGTGTGTTCACAGCAGGCTCTTACTGCAAGGGAATCTTCCACGAGTAGCCAGGGACCATGCACTGCATTAGCATCTGAGCAGGCAGTGCAAAAAATCAGACCTGATTCTGCCTGTGGAAGATAAATGAGCCAGAGTCCCCAGTGCCCAAGATTTGGTCATCTCTTTATGAGTTCTGAAGTACCTATTAGCAGCTTTGATGAGTGCTAGGGGAGATGAAGTCTACCTTGAACAATGTTAGAAAGCTGAATCAAATCACTTGAAATCTCCCAGAGGGAGAAACAGCCTGAACTGGTTATAGGTTTATATGAACACTCTGATGGTGGGGGAAAAAGTGAGCATTTTTTTCTTGAAGAAAAACCTCCCAAGGATTTACTCTTGTCTGTAACAGCTACTTCTCCAGCCATTTTATAGATGTAGTTAGGCAGATTTGCTGAAGATTTTATCCCTGTTCTGTGTCTTTTCCACCAAGAGGTGCAACCTGCTAAGATGAAGCAGGTGAAAATGAACTTTTCATGTGCTCTGCCAAGGCCTGCTCGGGGGGCCCTGAGGAATATTTCAGGACAGTATGTCATTCCAAAGCACTACACAGTCAAGGAATGTGGATCCTGTGCTCGTGTGTGGGTTGCTGGACACAAAAGAGTATGAGCACACAGTTAAAACTGAGTTACTCTGACTTAGCAAGTCACTGTGTGTCAGTGGAGGCACAGGAACTGCTTTTGGATTTGTTTTTAGCAAAGCAGGATTGATGAAAGTGCCTTCAAGCTTCCAGCTGGGGTTCTGCTTATTCCTCTTTAGAAATGAGCTCATCTTCACTGATAACAAACTCTAAAGCCATTTGCATACCTGTGCCCCAAATCTATCTGTGGCAGGCACTTCAGAATCGGAGTTCTGCACTTCTGAAGTTTGTTGGGGTTTTGTATCTGTGTTTGGGATCAGAAACGGGTACCAGAGCTCCCAGACATTTTTTACCAGTCTTTGGCAGAGGTGGCTGTGGCAGAGAAGAGACAACACAGAGGCAGGGACAGTCACTCTGTGCCCTGCCTTAGGCTGCATAGGTGAGGGCACACATCTTTCCAGCATTTTCCTGCTCACCTTTTCATTGCAGCACTGGGAGTAGCAAGATTCTCTGGGCTCGAGCCCACGGACTGTGTGGGAGAGAGGAAGAACTGCTTCATCCTTTTTTTGTGGCAGGAGTGGAGCCATGGTAGTCCTACCACCTGACCACTGCCACTGCAGAAGCCTGTGGTGCAGCCAGCCAGGATTTTCCAACCCCAGAAAAGTGGGACCAGAGGAGAGGGATTCCTTCCTTCTGCAAGCAGTTGTCTCCATGACTGTCCCTGTACTTAGTTTGACAGAAAGGCCAAAATGAGTGAGCTGGGAGGAGCTGATGTTTTCAGAGTGGCTGAAGTTGTGGAGCACACTGCTATCAACGCCCTAACTCTGTTTGCATCAAGGATGCTCCAAATCCAGCTAATTTGCTGGCAGATAACAACTCTCTCATCTCCATCTATTACAGCTTGCATAGTCACTTGAGGCCTTTCCTTAAAATCTTGGTCTGGGAGGATGAACTGAGATCCAGCTGAACACAGTTCGTTTTCTTTTTAATGCATTCAGTGAATGCTCTGAAGCAGATTTTGATGCCAGACATCTGTGCAGCTTGCACGCACCCAGGAAAGGCTTGTTCTGTCATGACAGAGCTTAGAGCAGGATTATTCGTGTCTGATAGTGATGCTTGGTAGCAACTCCTGAAGCCTTGAACATTGCAGAGCATCAGAGGCTGTCACTGTCAGTGCTTTCTTCACTGCAGGGAGCTATGTAAGTAATGTTCAGCCTAATTTAGAAGAAAAATGAGTTGGATTTGCAGCAAGAGTGATTTTTCTACAGTAGGCAGTGAAGTGGAACCCCAGGCAGCGGTGAGGAGATCCCATCTGGGGCTGTGTGTGGTGACTGAGGGGCTTAGGAGGAAAAGTGTTGTACCTGAAGGGCAGTCACAGGGTGGGTGATGGCAGTGCTGTGCAGCAGATGCCTTGCCAGCAGCTCAGACCCTGCTTTGTGCCTCTGGAGTCAGGGCTCTGCATATGGGGAAATGTTTTTATTATTTATTTATCTCTTTATCTCTTTATCTATTCATTTATTTATTTCCAGGTGTAGGATAGTCCTTCACCTAAAAGCTATTACACTAAATCCCTTAGAGGGTCTTTGGGCTTCTCCTTTGCCTAGTGTTTTTGTAACAGGTGCTTACTTGTGCTCTCCCTCTGGGCTGGGGTGGCACGTGTGAAAAGTGAGTGCTGACACCATAATGCTGTGAGTCTATTTTGACCTGAAGAAAAAGAATCAGCCAATAAAACCAGATTTCATCTTCAGAAGATACCAGCTTTGCCTTCTGTTCTTTTCCTCTCATTGCATGGAGCAAATGGTCAGTGATGAGTTGAACTTTAAGCCCAGACCAAGAATTTTCAGGTATATAAAATGATTTGAATGGAAAGCTTGGGATCCTTACAGCTCCACTTCCCCCGGGAACAAAAGAACTTTAGAAGCACAAGGGGAAGCCAGAAAAGCTTAGTTAAGCCCTAATGGTTGCTGAAGGAAACCAGTAAAACTAAAAGAGGAAACAAGCCCCAGTATAAACCTACCCACCCGCTCCGACCTGAGGAGGTTACTTTGTGGGCTGTGGTTTTGAATGCCTACAGTTCACAAAGACCCCCTCCTCCTCTCCTGCCCCCACACCCACGGTGGTGGAGGGTTTGCAGGGCAGAGGGACTGCTCAGAAGGAAAGGAATTTTCCCACTAGGCATTAACCAGGGAGGAAAACTGATCACAGGGTTTTCTGCGAGTGAGGCAATGCAAAACAAGTAATACAAACATCCCAAACCACTCAAAATCATGGTCCTTTCATGGCACCTGCTGCCTGCACAGGATGTCCCTTGGAACTGATGCCTCAGCTCTTTACTCCCATGAGAATTTTGAAGCAGTGTCACACAGCCACTGGCAAAACCCAGAACAGGCATGTAGCAATGGAGAGCAGCAGGAACTCTGATGCTGTGAAAGGAAATACAGACTGCACAGCAGAAGGTAATAGGTCCTATCCAGCTGGAGCAGGGCCTATCCAGTTGGAGAAGTGTGAGCCCTTTCCTGCACTGTATTACTGCTTAGCACCCATAGCAATCAAGGGTTGTAGTGCCTGCCCCGGGACCAGAAAGCCTTCCCAGGATGCAAAGCCGTCTGGAGGTGGTTGATTGTGCCCTGTATTACCTGCCCTGATGTCCCATCCACTGCTCAGCACTCTCCACAGGCTGGAATCTCACTTGTCCTGTAGGGCTGATGGATGGATTCTCTTCCTTTCCTTCTTTGTCTGCATTTGACTGAAGAGCGATGAAGGCAAGAAAATCCTGCAGAGACTCCTCTAAACATGTACTACATAGGAGAGAGCAAGAGGGAAAGGTTTATGGCTGCAGTGCTAGATATCTAATCCTCTGCAGCATTTTTCCATAGAAAAGCCACATGGGGTCCCTAAACTTTTGAGCTGCCTCAAGCAGCTTTTATCAGCCCTCCTTTGCCTGCTTGGCTCACGTGTATTCCAGATGTTGGTTTGAAGGGTAGAGGGAGGCTGCTAATTCTTGAGCCTGGTGGTGTGGGGTCTCTCCACCCACCACTTCTGCATATTTAACTGTGGCCTTGGGTTCCTCAGCTGCTGTTGGGATTGTCATTAAACTGTGTGCTCTACAAATCTCTTCCCAGAGTATCCTTCTTTTCCAAAGACAAAGTTGTCCAGAAAACATCTGATGTACCTTCTTCACAAAAGCACTGTTTTTCCACACTGTGGTTATCCCAGCGTTCAGGACTCCTCCAGGACAGAACGTTGATGAGTAGCTTCAGATCAACATCCAGCAGCCTTCCCAAGCCTTCCCAAAATCAGAGTGTAATAACAAGTCCAGGTAGATCCCACTCATCCTGGTGTTATTGTAACTCTTCACAGTGTTATCCCAGCTTTATTATCATTAAGATAAAGCTGCAGATTTTGCAGGTAGAAGATGCCTTAGGCATGGTGCCAGCAGCCAGAGGATTTTAGTAAAGCAAAGAAGTACAGATCAAATACTGTTATCTGCTGCTCTAAATAAGAATTATAATCCTTTGGGCTCCTCAGACGCAAGCAACAGAATGCTCCACTGGGTTTTTACACCTGGGTCTCCCCAAGAAAAGAGAATTCTTGGTATAAATGCAACTAGTCTGACATACAGAGAGAGAGCTTTAAGGAAATTATTTCTCTGCTACATTATTAAGGATACAAGGTTCATACTTGAAGCTTACTAGTATTAGCAAAAGCCCTGAACAACAGGGGTTTGTTTTCGCATTAAAAATCTTCCCCCCTCCCTCCTTCTGTTTCTCACTCTTTCTTCCCTCTCCCTTTGCTTCTTTGTCTTTTATTTTTGGTCCACTCTCTCTCATTTTAGTTGATAAACAGAAAAGGCAACAGTGCTGGAACAGTCAGAGCATTATCAGGGGGGCTGCCTTAATCCCGTGAAGTCCCCGAGGAATAGAAGGGCTGTGTTAAGTGGGCTTCAAAGGCAGAAGGTGGAATGAGGTGTGATAGGAAACCAGCTCTTACTAACTGGTTCACTTCAGGCTAGCTTTAAATAAATTGCAGCCCTGAGCTGCTTGGACGTTGACAAGAGGGCTGTGATATTTGTGGCTGCACTACAGAGAATTTCAGCCTTTTAAAGCAGGAATGGGAATAACCTGAAAGGACTTAAAGCTGTGAAATTGTAAAGCAAAAAAACAAAACAAGGCTCTCAGTGTGGAGGCTCTCTGGGCTTGTTCCTGGATTGCTTCTCTCATAGACAAACTTTACCTGTCTCTCAAGAAAACACATCCTGCATTCCTTGTTATTTCCGCTTGGTTTGGGGAGTGGCTGAGCTCTTTGGCAGCAGCTTTGAGAAGTGCCACAGATGTATTTTCAGGAAGAACTCGGGATAATGGGAACTGAGTTTTGGAAAAAACTGCTATTTAGCACCAATTTGGGAGTTACCAGAATGCGACTCTGAAAAAAAAAAACCCCAACTGATCCCCACACTGGGTGCTGTGAGGTGAAACTCTCAGTCCTGGAGTGCAAACTGAGCACTGCCAAAGCAGGGGGTGGAACCTTTTGGGATCACTGGGGTCTCCTCATCAGCGGCCGTTACCACCACGGATGTTCGTGGGTGCAAAACTGCACCCAGTTTATCTGAGCCTGTCAGACCAGGCTGTGGCCTGATTTTTTCTTCATTCAGGCTAAGTCAGATCTTAAGCACAGCTTACTCCCAGCAGACTCCTAACTCCTTCTCTCCAGGTTTTTAGTCACTGTTTGAATATTATATTCTCTCTTGCTCTCAGCTGCTTTTCCATCCTTAATCACCACCAATGGAGATGCAGATTGTTACAGATGTTGGCACAATTGCTGGTCCACTGATATAAATCAACAGAGAGAGCAATGGGATGGTGTAGATTTCTATCAGATGAGGCTATTTTGTAAAGGTGACTGTTCAAAGTTCATCAACAGCCTCTGCACGAGTAGAGGCCTGGAATAGAGAAATAATTTTATTTAGTTAAATAACATTTATGTTTGCAGCTCTGGCAGTTGGAATATCTTCACTTTTAATAAATTGACTTACAAATATGTTGATGGAGTTGACGAGCTGTCCTCCCTGTAGGTAAAAATGGCTTGGTAGCCATTCACTTGGGTGACAAGTGTTCTACATTGCATTTTCCTGGCTCTGCTTGGACAAATTTGGATGATGGGGAATTCTTGAGAGCAGCTACACCCACATCTGCACCAACGAGATCAGCAGAAACAGGTCTGTCCACACCTTTCATACAAATTAGATCTGACCCTCAGTCTCCAGCAGCATTTGTTTAGGACGAAGTAATCAAATCCCCATAGGAGGAGTAGGAATAATCACTTTAAACGATGGTGGAAACAACCTAAATTGCTACCACGGTTTGGAAAGGTGGAATATGGTTTTAGCTGTAAGACAGCTTTTCATTGCTCTGATAGGATAAAGGGGCCTTAAGGTAAATACAGATGTAACTTCTGCCTGCTCAAGGGCTGCTTTGCATTCACAGTGGTGCAAATAAGCTGGTTGGGGTGATTGACAAGCCAGTTTCTAGCCAGTGAAGAGCACTCTGTAATTTGTGTACACTCATCTCTCCAACCACAGCCATCCTCCAGTTTGGCGGTGTCCCTTTAGGGGCCACTCCGAGCCAGCACTGGTCAGACTAAACCCCAGCAAACACAGAGCCTGGGCACGAGGGGAAGGGCAAGGACGAGAGCAGTGAGCTGAGTAAACACCACGGGAAAGCATGCAAACCTCTCAGCGGGCATTCCCACTGGGTTTTCACTAGATGTGGTGCTGTGTCCAGCACATCCGCTGCACTTCCCATCACGGCTCACCTCCCTCACATACAGGGCATTGTCAGCAGGGCCGTGACTCAAAGGGAGGTGAAGCCACACGAGGGTCCAACCAGAGACCAGTGGGAATCAGTGAAAACAGGAGGAACTGGCAAACCCAGCCCTGGCAGGAAAGCCAAGCTCACCTTCTGCAGGGTCAGGCTCTGTGGAAAGCTCAGGACTCCTGGCTAGGCATCCTTTCTACTGCAAGACTGATCTTTTTCCACAGCCCTTCACACATCCCTGTTTTCCACCTGGCTGTGCTGTGGTAATGCTGCTGGGAGGGGCGAGTGCAGCCTGTTCAGCAGCAGCCCCTTCCACCATTCCCAAGAAGATGGGGCAGGAGGCTCCCAGATGGCAGAGCTGGCTGAAAGGACAAATCCAAGTTCAGTCGTGTGTGCCACTTGCAGTTCCTCACAGGCTCCAAGACTGGAGGGCACCCTCCAAAAGACCCTAATTAAAAAGTAACTTCAAATGGCAAGATAAAGTTTTGGCTTTTATGGGATTTTTTTGAGAGAGAAAAGGGGAATATCTATATCTATCTATCTATCTATCTATCTATCTATCTATCTATCCATCCACCCATCCGTCCGTCTGTCCGTCCATCCATCCATCCATCCATCTCCACGGATATATGTAGATACACAGTTATATAGAAGCATGTACAGATCTATTTTGTGAACACATCAAAGATTCAATCCCCAGCTGTCGCTGAACCTGCAGCTCCAAGGAGAAGTGTAGGCTGTGGGAGTGGTGCCCAGCTCAGACCCGCTGGGATGAGCAAACCAAAGGAGAAGGAAGTCAGAGTTGCAGGGAAATGCTGCCAGGGGAGGGGGCAGATAAGGATGGGCCGTGATCCTGCCAGTTCTAGTCTATGCCCTGCTCTGTCCCTAGAGAAATGCAGATGGATGTCATCCCATGCAGGTCAAACTGCAAGGTACAAGCAATCCCAAAGACAGCCCATGTCTCAGGGCTGTACCTGCTCATTGCCTGCCTTCCGAACACTGAGTCAGCCGTGCTGCTGTAGCAGTGTGAATGTTAATGACAAAGCGAAGCCACAGAGCTGTTAGAGCCCACCGTGCTATCAGTGTGGATGTATCCTTCCTGCCTGGATGCTGCCAGCTGGCAGAGCTCCATCCCCCAGGGATGGCCTTGCAATTATGCAATAGTGTGGCCTTGCAAATACGCCTGCTGGCCCTGCTGAAAGCTGCCGAGACAGTCACTGACCAAGACAAGAACAGCAAAACTGTGTCTCTCAGGTAGAGCCCTTGGTGATAATTCCCACTGATTTTGTGCTAACTGTTCCAAGTTTTCAATATCTTATACAAAAACGAAACAAGAAAGGACTCCAGGATAAATGGATGGATAGAAATCCAATATGCCAAATGCCCCACTGACATTTAAAATTCTACATAATCTAACCCAAATATTCATACTTATTCATACATCATACATATGATGACAGCTGCAATGAAAGGGGACAGTCACCAACACCGTCCCCACAACACTGGAGGCCTAAATTGTATCAAGAGCAATTCCAGTTCAGGCCGGTTTCAGGTGAATAAAAGAGTTTTCTCTTTTCAGCCTTCTTCAAAAGTCCTTGTCTCCTGAAATCAAGTCATGGAAAGATACACTTCAGAAAGCCACAGAAGCATTTATTCCCTTGAGAATGCAACTGGAAATTTAACTCTGGACACAGGCTGACCCAGTTCACTCCCGTCACTGCCTGGGGAGAGCAGGGTGCTGGGCTCCCATTGCCTTGACCAGCTAGAGCGTGGGAGGGGCTTCAGCCTAGGATGATCCACACTTGGGCCATTTCAGCTTACACTGGTAGTGCAGGATGGATGTGGGTTAATGATTGAGCCTCTCTGCCTGCAGATAAGTGCTTGGTGCTGGATCTTGGGCAAATTGTTGATGTCTCCACAGCTCAGACTGGGAAAGCCCCTCCATTAATTGGGAGCATTAACACTTTCCAAACTGAGAACTTCTTGGAGGTTAATGACACCGCATGCCGTGGTCAGGGAAGGTCCTTCTATCATGTGCCTGTGGAGCAATTACTGTATTTAATTTTCCAAGCTTTTAATCTTTTTAATCTTGCACTGAGAGGTTGATCCTTTTGCTATTGGAGTCAGTGGCAGTTTTGTGATGGACTTGCATGAAGACTGAGTCAGGACCAGAATTACCTTTAGGTCAAGGGTCAGATAATGTTATAAATGATAAAGAACATAAATGTGAAAGGAAAAGACTGATAAGTCGGCTGGACACTTCCTAAACATATTTGTTTCATGCTTTTGAAATTGCAAACGTTTTACTTTGTATAAACCACAAGTCATTTCCCATTTGGATGTATAAAATTTATTAGTCCTTAAAAACAGATTTGAAATTGATCATAGAGCTCTCCCTCCATTCATAATAAATCCATTTTTACTAAAATTGAAGTGATGGGGAAGGCAATCACCCTGTGTCCATTTTCAGTTGTTTAGTTCCTAGACTAATCAGCAGCAACTTGAGAGTTTAAAGTTTATGAAATAACAAAAATTAAACATATCCTTTTCTCAGACAATTGTTTTGGAGAGGGTAATTACACAAATACGGTCTAAGCTTATTATCTTTCTCTTTTTTTCTTGTGCTATCTTCCCTCCTCCTCTTCCTTTTTACAGTACTACGTTTCCTACATGTGTTCAGTGAAGCTGAAAATGATATTTTGATAATGGGCACACAATGAACATGTAAGAGGACTAGCTGACAATGTGAGACTTTGTTAAGGAAAAGAGGATACAATGAATAGCTATAATTGGAGTCATTAATGAAGGGACTGCTTTTTTTTTCTTTTTTTTTTTTGTTCCTGAGGAAGGCTGCATCTTAATGCTTCTCAGGTTTCCTTCTCTATTTATACAACTCTGTGGAGGTCAAACCTAAAGTTAGGTCTTTCCTGGTGATGTGTAATGACACTTAGGTCACTAAAGAATTTGTTGAGCACCTTTTAGCCTACATGTACTCTGTCTGAAAGAGATTCTGCCTTGCTTTTTGTGGGTGTTCTCCTCCATTCTACAATTTTCAAATGAAAAATTAAAGTATCAAAAATGCTTGCCTATCCCTGGCTGATACCATTTGTATTCCAGTAATATCTAGGAGTCTTGGTCTGGGACAGTGCTGGACAAAGAGCTGTATAAACACATAAATACAGAAAATTGCCATCGGCAGAAGTTTACAATCTATTTCTTATAAAACTTTATTTTAAACTTTAAAGTGGCACTAAGGCTGTTTATCCCCATGACTTCAAGAGAGCTGCTCTCATGAAAACTCACCTGAAAAATTAGAGAGACTTTTCAGTTAAGCAAAAACCCAGTGGCTTTCATCCCAGTAGTTTGTCAGAGCTGCTCCCAGCGATGACACATCTGCTGCATTGCCCTTGGTTATCACAGGTTTCCCCAAGGCCAACAGGAGCAGCAAACCCAGATTTTCCCTGCTCCCTGTTCCCATCCCAGCCCCTCCTGGACAGGCACATCCTGGCACCAGCTTGGCTTGGGAACCATTGCTATTGGGGTGGCAAAATCCAGCTCCAGCCACATTTGTGAGGAACCTTGGAGCTGCTGGGAAGGTTGGTGCCCGGATTTGCTGTGCTCCCATGTTCAGCAGCTGTGCTAAGCTCTTGCCCAAGCACCTCGAAAGTGGATACACAGAGTGTCTCTGTGGCTGAGAGGAGGGAACACACCATGAAGCAAGTAACTATTAATGTCCCTGCGGACTGTGAGCCTGAGGAGCAGGTGCAGGGCAAGGAAAGGAAGAGAGGGAAAGTTTTCTCCTTAAGCAGCAGCAAAGGAGTAACATTTTGCCTTATTGCTGAATTGCTTTTCACTAGAATAGCCTGCAAACGAAACCCACGCTTCAATACCTCCATTTCCTTAATGACAGAGAAATCCTGAGATCAGTTATTCAGTGTCCACATCCTTCCTGTTGTACACATCCTGTCCACAGCAAAGGAGGCTTCTTAATGAAATAAGTATTTTATTTTATTTTTTTCTTGTCCCCTCTTTCCCTCTGCACTGCATGTCGTAATTCACCTCTTCTCTCTGCCCAGAGAGGAAGAGGAGGCACACTTGGTTCCACAGTCCATCAAGCTCAGAAATGCCACTCCTGAGGGCCAGCACCCTGTGCCTTAAAGATTTAGCATCTGGATTGCCAGTGTGGGACATTTGAGAGGAATCTGATACGCTCTTCAGTCCAGGGGCACTGAAGTTGAGATTATTTCTGTACTGCCATTGCTATTGAAGAGAATGAACCAGATTCCAGGCTCAGGTTCCCCTGGGTAAGAAAATATTCAAACCTACTCTCTCCAGAGGAGAAGGTTTGCTGCTGTAACAAAGTCCTGTGCTGCTGTTCCCTTTAACCACTCTTTTCCCCAGTTTCTTTTTCCATTTTTATTTCATATCACCCATAATGTGACAGAAACTCTCCATGTTGATACAATAGCAGTAAGGCCAAAGTACACACTACAGAGAGGGAAAAACTATTTATATTTTTATTTTTGTTTTAAATATGCTGGATATGAGATGGTTTCCACACTCAGCCATAAAACCATGGCTGTCTAAAGAGAAAAGCAGTCAAGGCCTTTTAATAAAAGCACCCATTACATCTAATTAAATATCTTCAGAAGAGGAGAATGGTTACAAGAACCGATAACCACACGAACAGGGGCGGGATGTTGAAAAATCCCAACCTGCCCATCTTCAATAAGCAGGCTTTTTTCTTATTTTTAATGTACTGCTATATTACCACATATGGCTCCACACGCAGTGTTGGGGAGCTATCTCTGAACACAGCTCTTTTACAAGCTTGTAATAACACCAGATGTCTGTGTGGCGAGAGGGAGGAAGGGACGGCAGTCGAACTGGGAATTGGACCCTGTGGACTACTTGAGCCCCGAAGCTCTAAAAAAGTCTCTTCCTTCCGTACAGCACCACCTGTATTATTAACTGGCATCTAGAAATGGAAGATGCTCCGGGTTTTTAGATATCATAATTCCCTAGCCATCTGTTTGGTTGAGGCTAACTTCATGATACTGCTGCTTCTGCCACCCTGAGTGTTGAGCCATTACACAAATAATGTAACAAAACCACTCTGCTTTCTGTTGCTGTTGGTCTTTTTCTCTAAAATAGCCAAACACAAGTATTTTGTTGTTCCAGCTCAGCAAAAGACGCCAGATGGGCTTGAGAGGCAAAGTATAGATTTATTCTCATGATCTCACCAAAGTGGGGGCAGAAACCATGTCCACCTGTAGGGACATTGTTACACAAGTCAGTGGTGGGAAAGAGAATATTTCTGTGCTTCAGTGTAGTGGAATTTCATCCATACATCGTCATAATAATACATATTATGTATATATACGGTATAATTGTGTATTCATAGCAAAATTTGACTCCAAAGTGAAGTTATATTTTAAATAGCCCTGACTTCCTACCTGCTATTTTCCACAGAAAATTGAGTTAGCTTGCAGATTTACCAGCTTTCAATGTAGGGTTTTAAAAGATATCTTTGACAGTTATTCCTTTTACTTTCCATGGTTGTTGAAGGGAACTGGGGACACGACTCTTTTTAGATGTATTCTAAAGTCTCGTTCTCTGTATTCAGCAACAGGTACCAGACTCAAATATTTATTGGTTCACTCACAGCTGTGGCTTTTCTAAGACAGAAACAAAACTCTGGACAAGCTCTAGCGGGGTGTTCTTGCCAAGTAAAGACAATGATATTAAAGTATTTTTAACTGCATCCTAAAAGATCACAAAATCAGAATCAGAGTTAGAATCAGCATCAGAATCAGCATCAGAATGAGTCAAGGTGAGGAGGGATCCCTGCAATGACACTGAAGCAGCTGAGATGGGATCCTGGTGATGGGAAATGAGTGTGAATCAGAACATCTGGCACCTGAATCATCCCAGTGAGAGCCAGTCTCCCTCCATCCACTGTGCTGGGAGCCCAGAACACTCATAGCTGAGGCCTTGGTGAGATGTAAAGAGCAAAACTTAAGTCTCCCAGCACCTACTCCCTTCTCCAGTGGCACCTGGCTGGTGGCAAGTGTTCGACAGGAAGAAGTGTCTTCCAGGATGGGAGTGGTGCAGAGCAGCTCAGCTGTTAAAGCTATTCTCTATCCAGAAAGATGCTTGTAATGATCAATAAATTGATTTTAGTGCCAAAAGACTGTGAGAGTGGTTGAATTTTCTTCATGCTTTCCTTTGCTCTTTACTGGAGGTTGAATTCCAGACAACTCAATGCCCATGAGAGGGGAAAAATATGAGTGGACACAGCTGTGACCAGAATGGTGGGACAGGGTGTGGCTGCACCATGTGGTGCACCACAGCAAAGGGACTGCTCACCTCTCCTGGTGAGCTCAACCCGTGTAAGGAGGGATGTTTTCTGTGCACCTCACACTCTTGTTTCTCATTCTTTGGAGGAGGATGTGGCCTGGAAACCTGTGGTACACCCCGTGTGTGAAAGGGTGTGCACCAGGGCCTCTGTGTGAGTCACAGGATGAAATGTCAGCAGCGGGGCACAACAGATGCTGCACTGTTCAGCTGTGGCCCATCAGGAGGTGAAAGGTGGAAAAGTACCATGAACCCTCATGTGTGCTCACTACCCTCGAGCTGGTTTGTGTTTGCCTTCCAGTGGGCTGCCACAGCCTGCCAGGCCATCTATCTGTCACACACTGCCAGCATCCAGAGTCACCCCCCTGACCTTCAGCGGCTTGGGTTTGCTTCCTCACAAAGGTTTTGAGGCCCATAAAATAAAGAATCACTGACAAACTGGAAACTGATTTCTCAAAAGTTTTTAAAGTTTGGAGACCCATCCTTTCCAATTCAGACAAATATTTTTGTTGCTGCTTGGGAAACCAGTGCTCACGATGACAGGGACGTTTTGGGTGAAGGACAAAGCACAGCGCCAGAGCTGCTCTAGGATGTGGATGGAAATTGGCTGGTGCAAGCCATGTGTAAAGTACAAGCACAAAGCTCTCCTGTGGGGACAGGCAGGGCTGAGTTAGAACTGAAATGTATGGCAACACTAATGGATACCTGCTGCCTCCTTCACTTCTTCATGAGTTGCTTCCCACTCCTAGGACCAGACTGTTCTTTTCTCCTCCTTGAACTTAGATTGCAAGGAGAAAAAATGAATGCAGAATAATAAAAGCCCGTGGGGGCAGGACAGGGACATCTTCAACCCTCTATTAGATCCATCAGGTGCCTTTTGGAGCCAATGGATATTTTGGCCCACTGGAGATTTTAATTTTTGCTCTCTTTGTCTGCCTTGCTGTTTAGGACCAAAAAGCAGACACCTATGGGAGTCACTACTTTTGGGGAGAAAAAAAAAATAAGGATGATGAGGACACCTCTGCACTTTTTCAGACTGTGCACTTTTTATCCCCCTGCACAGTTTGTAAACAGGCTGTAAAATACAGAACAGCAGTCCTCAGATGCAATAAATAGAATATGGATTTGATCCAGCATTTTAAGAAAAGATCGTCCCTACTTACTGCAACGGAGAACAACAATGCCAAGATGTGATACAAATATCTGTAATAATTTCTGTGTTTTTAAAGCTTTAGCAGAGAATAATCATAAATCAGGCCTTGAAAGTCTCAATGTTTTTACCCACAGAAAACCATCCTGCAGCAGCACGTAGGGCTGAAGGCAGATCACACAGTCAGGCTTTCATTTACAAAGTGGCTGTCAAGTTGGAGTCTACATTCTCTCGCACAAACCATCTGCAATCGCATCTTTCCAGTCTGTCTGTGCTCTGTGTTGAAGGAAGCCACTGCACAGAAACATTGTCACTTATCCCTGTTGTGTGGAGAGGCTCCACCTGCCACTTTATCAGGTTCACTCTGATCCTTTCTGCTTTCCCAGCTTGGGATGAAGGCTCATCCTCAGCCATGCATTCCTTAGAGCTGATGCTCAGGCTGACACCTGAGGGAGGAGACAGAGCTTTGGTTCTCCATCACCCTGCAGTGCGCAGAGCCATTTCCACCAGTGCAGAATGGTCTTGAATCCCCACTCTGGCAGAGCAGTGAATGGTTACACAAGGTGCACTGGCAATGGGCAACGAGACACTGGGAGTACTGATTCAGCAGACCATGAGTGAATTTTCATTGTTTCTTTTAGAAATGTTCACAAAGTTTGATGCCAAGAGCAAAGATAAACAAATTTATCATCCAACAGTGGAAGGGGAAAAAAAAATCACCACTGTGGAAATTCAGTTCTACAAGTTTTGTAATGCTAAACATAAAGGGATAAAGGAAACAATATTCATTTTATTCCTTGCTGTGGTAGGGGACATATATTAGCTAGTGCAAGCCTCAAAGCACTACTTAAGGGATTACAAACTCTGTACATGCAGCTCAGCAGTCACAGAACTATTGCCCCCTCTAGGCTGCAGCCAGGCTGTCATTAACACGGCCTTGAATGCTGATTGGGGTTTTCTGGTAATTATTTTAAATTGAAAAATGACAGTTGATGGAAGTCACATCTAAATGCTTTACTTTGGAGGAGGAAGTGAATTAAAAAGGAATGTTTTGCTCTCAGTTTTACTGTGATTTATATTTAGTAAGTAAACATTCTGAAAATAAAAAATATTTTAAATCTATGTGCAAATATATATATATGTATAAAAAGAAATTTCAGACTAATTATTTCACTGATATATTCTGAATACTTTAAGGTTTCAGATTCCTACTTTTCACCCAGTATTAGGATGGGAAAACTCTAAACAGAGAAGTGCTTGTGGATAGGAAAAACTGTTTCCTGCCCACCTCTCTTGGCAAACCACTGTGTTTCTGTTTGCTCTGAAACTTGAAAAAGCAATAGGCAATGGCTGGATCAGAGTTGTTCTTCCAGTGAGTGAGAAATCCTCCCAGGATACAGATTTGTTCAGCAGCACGTTCACGGCCATGGGAATGTTTTGAAAGGTGAGGTTTCTCTAATAACTCCTGTGGCTTCTTCACCGTGGGAAGGTAAGGGAGCGATAAACATGCCCTCGAAGTCCCTTTCCACATCTGTGTTTGCTCTTCTGCTGGAAGAAAACATTTGTCTGACTGATTTGCAAGCGGGAAATGCCTGTGCCATTGCAGCCACGCAGTGTGGCTGTGGAGACTTGCAGGAAGGTTTGGGTACTCTCCACCTTCCATGATGTCTTTACCTTCTTCCCCCTGTGAGGAAGAATTCCTAAAATAAATGCAGATCCAAAACCACACCAAAACGCCTTTTCTGACCAAGTCTATGTGACCCATGGAAAAAGGTGTTCAGAGGAGGTGACCTCAAACCAGAACTCTGTCCATGCTCTGCAGGAGAAAGCTGAACTCGGGTGTCTGGGTTGGTTCTGTGAAGATCTCAACCAAGTGATTATTTCTAACTCCAGAGCTACTTCGGAACCAAACTCAAATGTCTCTGTTCCTTGCCCTGAAATGGCTGAATAAGGATGATCTTTGCACTTACCCACTCCTCACTAGTACAGCACCCATACATTTCACAGCTCCCAAGAGGGAAAGGAGAGCAAAACCTCGTCACCTGCCTGGAGGTTTGATGCAGCTACCATCACTGTGAGTAAAGGCAGTGGCCACAGCCATCTTGGGAAAGGAACAATGTCTAAACATCACAAAAGCCATAAAATAATTCTTTTCAGAGAGGAAGAAATGATGTTGGGGCAGAGCAGGAAAGGAAAGATCAACACAGTCCTTTGAGCTCTCTAGTCTCCCTACAGAAACTGAAGAGACAAGGCCAGGAAGATCTCCTCTTCTTGAGGAGACCTTTGACCTAATGTCAAACCCCTCCAGAACCCAGTGTTCAGATGTCCAGAGTTCTGATATGGGGCTTGATCCTCAGTTTTAAGTCATTTGCACAAGACACAATTCTGATCTGTTTATTTGCAGACCAGGGCTGGAAACACACATTTCCTCTGACGCGGGTTCTCAGGACACTTGGGAGAGGTGGATCTGGGCAGCACACAGAATCCTGGGTGAGGAAGGGCTTCCTTCACCAAATGGAGCATGACACCGACCTGGCTGGCTGGCAAATCAGAGCCAGTTCCCGTCTGACAGCTGATCTTATCAGCAGAGCCCTGCCAGGAGATGAAAGAACTCGACGCTTTATCGGGTGGTTTAATTCCTCATTCCCCAGAACCAGCTCATGTGCACGCCTTTGTTCTCCTCTGGCCCCACAAGTGCAGGGTGAATCAATCCCAGAAATATTTAGAATTAAGAGGGGGCTTATTTTTTCTCTCTTGCCATTCCAGGCTTTCAGACACAGGGAGGGGAAAGGAAGGAGGGATGCAGGGTGTCAACAACAATAAGCAGGAGGGAGAAAGATGCCTGGCACTGGGAGAGTTCAGTCTGGGACAGTTTGATCTCTCCCAGAGCACTCTCAGTGCTTGAAGATCACTGCTTTTGACACGTTTCTCCAGCTGCTGAATGAGAGGATTTACTTGGGTGAAATTTAGGCCCGAGGGGAACATGAAAATCATATTCATAATTTGAAGTGACATGTGATTCAGGATTAAAAAGCTGGCTGGCAGAGAAAAGAGCTGAGGTTATCCTTTTGAGCTGTGCTAATGCAGAAAACTGTGTTTTTAATCCTGTTTTAAAAAGGCCTAGAAGGTTTCCAGCTGGGGCAGTTAGAATATAAAGGAGCAGTAAAGATGAGGAATCCCTTTTACAAAAGGAGGGGAAAAAAACCCCAAAACAACAACAAAAGATCAAGTTCTGCTTTTGTTTTTCTCTGATAGCAAGTGGCTGAAAGCCAATACAGGAGATTTTTTTTAACTACCCTTTCTTTGTCTGACTCTTTTAAACACCAAAAGCAGCAAGAGTGATCAGTGGGACAAGGCAGAGGTGACTGCTAAAGGTGACACTGGTGCTAAGGGAAGGCTCCTAGGGGCTGGGCTTGCAGTTTCCTTCTATTTGTGCATTTCTCTGGGGAATTGAGGATCCAGGAGTAGCTTTTCCCTCTCTGTCACTGCCCAGAAACCCTTTGTCCCTTGTATTGAGCACAGAGCAGAAAGGTGCCCCCAACCCCACTGGGTTTAGGGTTGTGTAATTAATCTCTGCTCCTTTTCTTGTCATTTTTCCCAAGAGCCTCTTAATCGTAGCACAAGAGTGAGCTAACATCACAGCTTATTGCTCTTATTATACTAATTTCAAGGTTTTAGTTGATCTTCATCTAGATCCTTATTTGTATTTTTCTCTACCACATTAGCTCTTCTTCTTTCTATTCTGATAATATTATTTGACTTTATTCATCAGAGTAATTTTCAGCATTGTGGGGCAAGAACTTTTCAGTATAGATGTTTCAAACATAGTAAATGGAAATTCACATTCCAATCAGTATCTTAAAACACGACATTTTCAAAGTTAGGCAAATGCATCTTGAAGTAATGTGCAGGATGAACAGTAAACTGTACACTTGTCAATTAACATGCTTGAAATGTGGTTTTTTCCCATATTTACCTCAAAAGTTTCTGAAAAATGTAGGTAACTTCTGCTGTAGCTTTTCAAAATTGCATTTCACAAGGGAAACTTCAGGATTAGTTGAAATATTCTGTTGTGGTACACTTGAGTTGATTTGCTTGAGATTTTTTGGAGGGCTTTTTATCTTTTACTATTTCACCTAAAGTTCATTTCAAAACATAAATTTGAATGAAATGAAGTGAAAAAGCAAAGTCACTGTGCTCCAAAAAATGTCACATTATTTTCCTGTTTTTCATAGTGGGCTTTCATTCTTTCTTCTCCTCCAAAAAGCCCTTTTTAATTGAAATATAATTTTTTAATAAAAATTAGCACTGACAAAAATAAACCTCTGCTCAGCTCCATTCAAAGTCTGTCGCTGGTGCACTGGAACAAATCACATTCAACTTCCCTGTTCCTCAAGGTCCAAGGTATTTCCTCCACTTCTTTTCACCCCTCTGGAAAACTTCTCAGTCCAGACAAAAAGAAATGATCCAAAGGTGGAGAAAGTCAATGAGAGCTCTTCTGTGTATTGACTTCGGGTTTGGGGAAAGCTCTGGATCAATAGGGTGCTATTATTAATCTAATAACCTATATTTAGAATTTAAGTGTGCCATCATATGAGGTGTTTTAATCATCCTGTGGAATTCAGTAGAAGGTTATTCCATTACATTTTCATGACTGAAAAGGAATACTGACTATTTTTATGGCTCACTCACCCCGTTGAGGCAGCCTGGCTAAGGCGGACACACAGCCTCTGTCTCCAGCATCACCACTGCATGCTGCAGTCCCATCATGTAGGCTTGTTCAAATCCTTCTGATAAACAGCAAACTGAAGGAGAAAAAAAAAATATTAAGGACTGCAGGGACCTAACCTTAGGTTATGATCTGGCCTACAAAAACCCTTCCCAAAGGAGTGAGCTTTGTGGGGTGCTTCCATCGCTGTGTCCTCACTCAGGGCAGGGGGAAGCTACCCCAGAACCTAAACCTCTGTCCCAGCACTGTTTTCACTTGTGAGCTGAACATATCTGATACCAGAACGTTAGGAGACCATGAACATGAAACCCAAGGATGCTATTTTTTACTGAGACACTTTTCAGAGCAGAAGAGCACTTTCGGTGTGACAGATCTGGCTGCAGGCCAGCAGATGACACGATCCTCCAGGGAGCTTCGCTACCATTCCTGGGTCCACTAAGAGTACATCGTGCATATTGTATGTAATCAAGGAAGCAATTTCTCCCTTGGGTTCTTAATAGATTTTCCTGCCTTTACAGCTTCATTGGTAATTTTTGTTTGTTTTCTTGCTCCGAGTGTTGGCACATCACAAACTGGATGTTTTTGCCAATTGCTGTCTGCGTCGCTGTCTGCAAAAGGCACCATTTTGGGGGACTGAAGGGAAATGCCTGATTAGGTTGTACAGTTTGTTTCCCTGCCAGAGCAGGACGGAGTGGTACTGCACAGGGCTGCACTGACTAAGGAGATCTTGCTGTGGGTGCTCAGCCAGCAAGGTGTAGCTGGAAATGCTGTTTGGAGCTCCGTGGAGGAAGTGCCATCTCCCAGTCTGGATGTGTAATTGATCGCTTGCCTGTACCATCACCACAACCGTGGTCACAATTACAGTAATTACATGGGCAAATAAACGGGCAATTGCATGTTCCCTGTGCTGGAAATCCGGGCACGGGTAATTGCCAAAGACCACAGGGACACTCTGCTCGGAACAGGAGACCCAGCATCAGCCCCGGGCTGGGCTGGAGGACGTGCTCACCTCCTGCCTGGTGCCTCGTGCCTCCCATCTCATCATCTATCTTGGAGGAAAGCGGGCTGGATCCTGTCCTGAGCACCTCCTCTTGGACTTGCACACCCAGCCTGAGCTTCTGAATCATCTTGTGAAATCCCAAACAAGGAGGAGACCAGCCTCCTTTGGATATCATTGGATCTGCACGGGGAACATGCTATAAATAGCATCATCACACATTATCAACTGCATTCCTTGAGGAACCCAAAGCCAAGTGAGATCATCTTTTTTGCAGGAAAAAGTCCTAGGCCTATTTGCAGAGCATTTCTCTAGGTTACTCTGTCCAGTATTATTTAACAGCTGCTATTGCTCTTTTTGTACAAGAGTTGATTTTTTATCTGTCAGCTTCCAAAATGAGATTGTAAATCTAATTCTAAAATATAGGATGTATCCAAAATTATCTCAAAACAGAAAAAATACCAAGTTAGAAGCTTTGCAAAAGTCAAATATAAGATTTTTAAGGACAACATTTTGTTGAAATATACTCGCAATTCCATTGTTACAAATAAAATTAACATTTTTTCTTTTATTCTATCATTAACAGACAAGTTTATAAAAATTGCATTAAATTTAATTTAAAAATCCTTCCTATATTTTTTTGCTATTTCAGTTCAGAGTGTAATCATGTAAACACTGCAAAAAAAAGTCACATAGACATGCACACTCAGAATTACTGGTTTATTTGAAAACAACCATGAGTCTGTTTGTCTGTAGATTATTTTAAGTGTCCAGGGTGATCAGAGTGCAATAAAGCATAATAAAAGACCAGTGAAAAATGATGAAATAAAAAAACACTCTGCTTTTATAAGTAGACTTCTATGAGAAAGACAGATCATTCTCTCTGAATATATAATTTTTATTCTGTCTCTTTAATTTACATGAATAATTAAAATAGATTCAAGCCATCCTATGTTCCTACAGTTTTTCAGGATTAGAAGAAAATGTACTATAAGAAAAGACTAATTAATGAATTGCAGCAAATCATAACAGGGAGCCTGATTTGGGGTAAATGACTGGTCTGAATGTCAAACAAATATTGAATGAAATATCTTCATGTCAATTGATTTTTCATCCCAAATTTCAAATTATACAAATATCTAAGTTAAATCTACAGTCTTGAGAAAGAATAGGAGAGATAAATGTCCTAGAAATTCATATTTAAATCCTAATAGCTCAGCTCAGCTTTCAAAGCCAGTTATAGTTTCAAAGTGAATGTTTTTAAACAAAATGAGCTATTTGTGCACTTCATGAAATATCTTGCACAGATAGCTAAAGGTGTAGCAATATGTGTTATATTCACTTGTACAGGATTTAATTAGACTAATAAATTGGTATTTCATCTGGCCATGAGCAATCAGGTATTGTAGCCTCATAGAAATTTTCAGAAAAGTATTTTCCTCTTTTTGGTTGTTTCTTTATCTGCCCGTGTCTGTCTGGCCAGCAGCACAAGGGAACATTTTACATCCCCTTCTGGGCTGGAAGAATAACCTACAGACAGCTTTTGCAGAGGGGCATAATGTGAATTAACTGGAAAGAAGCTCTTTTGTAGGAGACCTTCCTGGGGCACTTGAGGATGCCCAGGAATCCCACCAGTGTGGCCCAAGGTCGGACTGAATTTGGGGTGTGCCAGCCTGGGTGCCTCCATGTCACCTCATTTACAGACCCCGCTCCAAGCTTCAGGAAGTCTGCACATGCTCTGGAGAAGCGTTGTCCAAAGAGGCTTTTCCCCACCTATTTCAGGACAGGAGGAGTCGTGCTTTGGAAGTGTCCACCCCTCCTCTTTGGTGTTTGCATAGGGGACTAACTGTGACGAAATTCAGATAACCTGTAGCCAGTGAAGTCAGGGCAGGTGAGTCCCAGCCTGGGGCCAGTCCTGTCCCTCTCTGCAGGGAGCTGAAGCAGCAGCCAGGCTCCCCAGCAGAGACCAGCCACGGGGCCACCTCCACGCCAGAACCTGGCCTGGCTTTCTGGGACCCATCTCCTCTGACCAGCCACAGGGCCACATCCATGCCAGAACCTGGCCTGGCCTTCTGGGACCCATCTCCTCTGACCAGCCACGGGGCCACCTCCACGGCCTGGCCTTCTGGGACCCATCTCCTCTGACCAGCCACGGGGCCACCTCCATGGCCTGGCTTTCTGAGACCCATCTCCTCTGACCAGCCCCGGGGCCACCTCCACGGCCTGGCTTTCTGGGACCCATCTCCTCTGACCAGCCACGGGGCCACCTCCATGCCAGAACCTGGCCTGGCTTTCTGGGACCCATCTCCTCTGACCAGTTGGAGCTGTGAGTCCTGAGCTGAGCCCTGAAGGCACTAACACAGCTCCATGTACAATCAAGGTTCATATTTTGCAGCACGTTATCCTTTTTGGGCTTGGCAAAGTGAAGTATGTCCGTTGCAGGCAGAGTAGGAATTATGATGAGCTTTTCCCAGCTGGACTTCTTGTAATCGTCGCAGGGATAAATAGTTTCTCAAGACTCCAGATCTTTTCCTGTCAGGCTCTAAGCCCGTCTCCAGCTCTTTTGAGCTTGTCAGGGGTTTTATTTACAAGATTCAGCTAAAAATCTGTCCTGCTAGACTGAGCCAGGCTGTTTCTGCTTGTTCCCTAATCTCCAGCCTTCCTCCCTCTGCATGTTAAGGAACACTCAGTTTGTTTAAGGCCTGAGGCAGGCATAATGACAAAATTTAGGCAGAATCCTGAACTGACCCCAAAGGTCTTCCTACTCAGACAGAAATCATTTGTCATAATGAGCCTACTCGTAACCTGCTGACCCTTGGAGCTCAATTAATTTCACGCAGGAGAAGTGCTCACAGCCTCTGGACCCTGCTGCAGGAGGGATTTGCACAGTGGTGTCTCCCACTCACACAAGCCAGTGTGGACAAATGGGCTTAGAAATGTCTCCAGAGAGAACAGGGAACAGTGGCAGGGCATTGTTTTTAAAGCAGGGTGGTAAAATGAGGTATTTCTGTGTTTGGTTGCAGAGTAAGTGCGTACTCCTTAGAATAATAAATTAAATAGGCAGAAGAGCAAATTTAGGCTTGTGGGTTAATTTTACATCCCTTAAAATTCTTTAAAAGACACTCATCCCTGTCTAAGAGAGAAGTGGGCATTAAACAGGCCTGATTTGCCAGCCTGCTGCAGCAGCTCTGTTCCAGAGAATGCTGCCCTGCCAGCTCTGCCGGGCACAGCTCTGGGGCAGGGGATGGAGACATCAATGATCTACAGTGGAAATAACAAGCTTGGGCAAAACACTGCAGCACAGTGTCCATCCTGCTTCCCACAGGCACAGCTGGGGGTTTTCTGCATCACACTGCACTGAGTCAGGCCAACCCAGAACACATTTTGGGGTCAGACATTTACTAGCTGAAGATGAACTGCCTGGAATTGAACTCTTGGTTTTTCTCAGCTACAGGCATAACCTCTGGATTTTTGTATTGTTTTGCCTAAATAAAACACAAATTACAGCAAAAATAGAGCTTTAATCTGAATATTTTTATGTATGTTTTCTGGTCTTTGTCATTTCAAATACTTCAAAGGAATGTCTGTTCAGTTCAGCAAATGAAATTAAAAACTGCTTAAACTACCTAGAATTAGCTGTCTCATGCAAACTGGGTGTGGGGATGACAGGGAACAGGTGAGAAGGAGGTTGAGAGCACTTGGATCAGTGGATACACAATCAGATCCTGTTGCCAGCTGGTTTTTGATTATAGGAGAGGGTTACACTGGACCCACTTGTGTTGGAATAGACGTTCCTAGCCAGAATCATAAAAATCTGGCCTGTTCTGTCTCTTGGCATAGTCCAGCCAGTCTATTTAATTAAGATGAAAAGCACAGTCAAGAAAATAATTCAAGAGACATCACTCATCTTAGACAAGATGAGGCGGTGATTTTTTGTAGCAAATCATTGAACCTGCTTGTGCATTTGCGGGAATGCATCTGGCTGGACTGGATAATCCCAGAGCACCTTTCCAACAACCATAACTATTTGCACTTACATAGCACCTTTTGGCCACGGATCCCAGTGTCTATAAATCTGCAAGCTCATAGGTGAGAGCTCAGAAGTGAATTTGAGAGCTGTGTGATAAATTGTGTTTATTATGCACTTTCCTTCTACAATGCTCATAATAGATTTTCACTAGAAGTGACTCCTGGACTGTGTAAACTCGTTGTGAGCTCAGCTGCTCCCTCTGAAGCAGCCAGAAATCTGTCTTAAGGAAATCCCCAGATGGCACAAAATTGGCATTCCCTGCTCTTTGCCACACATCCTTTTGGCACAGGAGGCAGTAAGGGGTGAAGCCCAGTGCGCAGTGATTCAGCCGTGGCAGGCGGCAGCTGCAATCACTTTCTTTAGGTAACCCAGTCACACTTCTCTGTGTTATGCAAGAATGGACTTTGGATGCTACTGGGTCAGACCTTCTGAGAGCAGGAAGGTGGCAGGGAATTGCCTCTCCCTCCTGTTCTTCCCATTTTGCCTGAAGAATAGGCTCACATTTAGGACAGACCCCCCCTGAGTTATACACAGCCTATTAAATGGTGCAAGTGTGCAACAGCTCCAACACAGCCCCCTCCCCCTGGCTCAATAATGCCTGTTGTTTAGATTGTTTAACTGATAATACAATTTTCCCCTGCTTTTTGTCACACTCTAACAACATTCAGAAACTGCTTTTCCCCTAAACTGTTGTCTCAAGTGTTTTCCCTCCTGAGGATCACAGAAGATAAAAATAATGCATGTTGAGTGTGTGGAAGTGTGTGTATATATATGATACACGATTGCTGAGCACTTATGACATTAATCTTCACTCACAAAGACAGAAGAGATAACTCATAAGTTATCCCTCTGCTCAACCATGAATATAAATGTCAGACTCCTAATGGAGATGTTGTCTAATGAAATATCGTGAATTATTGAATCTCCTGAGCCATGTGCAAATTTCATTTCTTCTTCCCTTTTGGGTTCAGATCGGGTATTTTGGAGGTGATGCTATCAGTGCTGTGAAGAGCAGATGAAAAGATTCCCTATGTAGCATTAAAGATCTAATCTGCATCGTGTGGGATGCCTGGGGGGATGCTGGCTGCCCACTCCCATGGCAGCCTTAATTAAATGCATTTCAAATTTACATTAAAAACTAATATTTTGGAAACCTCTTCCTCTGAGGATCCAATTGAAAGGTGAAGGTAAAGAAGGCTATAAGAAACAACAGCACATTCTATAAATAGCAGTGGTGTAATTAAATCAATGTAAAGCAGATCAAGTTACTTTAGTGCCAACTCAACACACTTAAAATGGTTTAAGCATTGTTTGAATAGGTTTAGCTTCATTTAGTAAATTAGTGCAGGCAAGCCAAAAATTCTTTGTAATTTGCCATTGCTTCTGGTCTCATCAACTTGTGTGTCACACTGGCTTAGATCGTCTTCAGGACACACTTATCGAGGTGCAACTTAGATCCTTATTCTCCTTTTTTGCTTTGGCCTACAAGAGGGGTGGGATCCGTGACCTGTACATTTGGCTTATTCCAGAGAGAAAGCTTGTTCAGAAGTGGTGCTGTGTCTAAAGGCAGCACCTTGGAAACCTTTGTGAAAGTTCTTAGGAAAACTTCCACATTTTCCCTAGAAGACCCCAGCTCAGACCAGGAGCTATCAGCAGCAATAGCCCAGTCTGCTCACTGACCTGCTCCTGGTTGACTCCCAGGCCCATTTCAGTCTAAACTGCACTTCTTCATGCTCCTGAGATCAGAGATTTCTGCCACTCTGACCAATTTGAACTGAAAGAAGTCCAAATGCCTTCCCACGGCCATCTCTGCTCGCAGATCTGAGGTGGCAGAAACCTCATCAGAAGCGGTGGGTGCTGGCACACAAAATTTCTTTGCCCAGTTTAACCTATTCCTTTCCTTTATCTGCTTGAGAAACACATCACTTCATTTGGCTGGATCCCATCATCTCCTGCAGGGCTGAGCTCTTACTTCGAGTGGAGAATTGTAACTTGCAGCAACCCAATCACCGTCTCAGGAGGTGTAAAACCTGGGGCAGATAAACCTGAAGTTTCAGCTTCGTCTTTGCAAGGTACAAATAAGCAAGAGATGATGGTTCAGAGGGCTGGGCAGCTCCCAGGGAGTGTTTAGGGACAGTAATCCCTCCAGCCCACCAACATATTATGCAATAGTTGTGCTGATAGCGTCACGCTTACCCTCACATTTGCCCCGTGATGTAGAGATCTGTTATTATCCCCACTTACAGCTGCAGCACAAAGGATGAGGGGAGAATAAATGACTTGCCAGAAGGCAGATGGGGAGTCTATGGCACAGAAGATTATAGGAGCCAGGTGACCTGTGTCTTAGTTTGGCTCTATGCCCAGAAAATCTCCTTTCCTCCCTGTAGTTATTGGGCTTTCCTTCTGCAAAATGGACACCTCTATTGAAATCTCTAGCCCTTTAAGGCGACAAAAAAGTATCGTCTGATTCCCAGGTTTGAAAAAAACACAGAGGAGCCCTTACTTACCCTGTAGGCCTAGGCATGCTGCATTGTTACACTCTATATAAGAAATGACCCAGCATGAGTAATGCCTGCATTGTGATGTGGCACAGTTTTGGCCAGAACATTCCCACTGGCCTCTTTTCTCCACTGCCATGAGTCATCTCAGTGTTGTACACCCAGAACACTGATGGTGTCAGCGGGTGCTGATCCCAATTATCTGGAGAAACCTGATAGATGAGGCCCAGCATTTGTGTATGGGATTGCCCGCATGGCACTGCCACTCCCTGCTGCAGGAACGTTCAGCAGAGAGCCCTGAGACAGCCAGCGTGAGCTCCAGCACATCCTCACCATCATCCGCTGACACAGGGGCTGCACCGGGTTGTTAAATTCCTTGAGTATTTATTGGAGCCAGCAGTGCCTGAGGCTCCATCCCCCCCTTCCACATACCTAGCTGAAAATTACTGCCAGCCTTTGCCACTGACCCTTGCAGGAAGCATTGAACCGATCCCCCCCGACAAACTCGGAGCAGTGGCTCGGCCTCGCCGGCTGACCCGCGGTGAGGTCGGCCTGACACTGGAGGCAAGGATTGATTGCAGGTAGCAGGTGAGACCCTTTCACTTGGCTGCCCCTGGGACGTGGCCAAGCGCTCTGTGCTGCAGGCAAGACACACCGTGCATGGGGATGGCAGCCCCAGATACTTTTATTAGGGCTGCCTGGCCACTCATTATCTTTTTAGGCTTAAAATTGCTGGGTGCATTGGTGCTTTTCCTTGAGCACAGCTACTGGGGAGCAGCAGAACCGATTCATGCTTCCCTGGGCAAAAATGGAAACGAGTAGGAGGATCTGTCCTATCTCTTGCAATTTCACCCTTCTCCTCCCCGACTCCCTCTGCTGTGGCTCCATTGATCTGTGGTGAAGATGCTCCCCATTTACACCCCTGTCCAGGAGGAGAGAATTTGATTTGAGGTAATTGTTGTCCGATGCAGTCGATCGGGCCTCTATCCAGGCTTTATGGGAGCAGTATTACAGTGGGAGTGATTTTGCTGTTGCAGTGGATTGCATCAATGTATACTGAAACTGATGTGTTAGGATCAGGAAAGTGACATTTACTGTAGTAAGGGGAGTACGTATTTGGCCCCCAAATTTAGCTGGGAGTTGAGAGACATAACTCTATCTTCGTCTGGAATCATTTATCCCAGCTCTGGGTCTTGCCAAGACAAATAAGTGCTTCTTCATGCTCATGTGTTAAATTTGTTGTGATGAGCAAAGGATTCCTATACCTTTTAACCATTGTTCAATTTAAACTGTTAAAATCAGGCAGAAGCCCAAATTCTAGGGGCCTAACCAATGTATGATACAGTTCTTTACCTGCTCTCTGTAGCCTGAGTGGGGTGCATTTCTACCCAATTTATATTAAAATTAGATGGAAGACAAAGAAAAAGAGAGAAAGAAAATGCCTGGTCTGAATCTGGTCGGGGTTCTGAATCCCAAATCAAAGGAGCAAGGCATCCTCCATGATAAATGTTTTATGAAGAGCACACACAGCATGGTAATGCCCAGAGTGTTCTCTGCTTTCCCTCTCTCTGTTCTACTTTCCCATCTGTGCCTCAGGTCACACAGTTGAGTCTTGTTGCTCCTGTCCTTGCCTGTGGTCCCTGATTCATCACTTTTCAGACCTCACTTCACTGTGGCTGGAAGAAGCAAACAGGAGAGACAGAACTTACCTTGAATTTCCTCATATCTGTTTGCACTTCTGCTTCCATTTTACCTGCCAATCTTTCTCACTTCTTTCGCTCTGTCTCTTCTGTGGTGTTTCTTTTCTCACTCTCATTTCAGTGTTTAGTGTCACTTGGGTGGAAAATGACCTCACAGAGCACTGGGGAGGAGTCCAGGTCCTGCTGGCCTTGACTTTCCCAGGCAGCTTTCGTATGTACCTGCAAACCTGTGCTTTTGTGATGGTCCACATGCTCCTCCCTGGACTTGGAAATTGTGGGCTTAAGGAGCCTTGTAATATCCTCAAGAATCCGATAACTCGGACGAAGGACCTCCCCATCCCTTGGGCCCTGTGAGCCATTGCCTTTCCTATTAGAAATGGGCTCCTGTTTTCCAGTTGGAGTAGGCCTAGCCATAATCACTATTTTTAATTTTAATTCAGCTTTATAGGAATCCTTTCATCACAACTAATTTAAAAATTTGAGGGCTCTTCCAATTTTTTCCCCTCAGCCATTTACCACGCATCTGAGCAGAGTAGAGAGAGGAGTCTCCATTCCAGTCCTGCCCTTTGCTGAGCTTTGCTTTAACCCCTTTTTCCTTTCCTGCGTCAGAAAAGGATACAGATTGAATGGCCTAAGTTGTATATAAACCCCCTTGGACTTACTTGTGCCAGCAGATCAGGAAAGGAATCTCCAGTTTCTGACACACCTTCATCCCAGTGGGGCCCTGTGTCACAGCCTGACCCCAGCTCCCTGCCCAGATGAGATGGAATTGTCACCCAGCTCCAGCCAGATTCATGTTGGGGCAGCAGCAGCCAGTGCAGCCTTCTGGACATACTTTTGTAAAGAGATAAAAATTGAAATTCAGTATATTTACTGCAAATGACAAATGAGAGTATAAAGCTGAATAAAGAAATTGCCCGGGAAAAAAAAGTATCCCCTCAGGAATCAGATCACAGTTGAGACTGTTACTGGATCAGACAAGCCACAGCCAGTGAAACTACAAAAATGTATTGTGCACTGAAGAGCTGCAAAACACGGACCTGTGGTGGCTGTGCCCAGCCTCTCCTGCATGCTCTCTCCTTGGCCTCGAAAATGTGCATTGCGCTCTCCTTGGATTTAGAGCTGCACCAGTTTTAAAGAGAAGGCACCGTGAGTATGCTTGTCCCAAAGCCTGCTGTGCTGGAAATGGCGTGTTCTCCTCAAAGGGTATTTTCAAGGCGTGGGCAAGGCCTAGGCAGCCTGACCAAACGATTTATTGACAGGTCAACGTCTCCACAGCCAGCACTGCAGAGCAGAGGATTCTCAGGGTATTGAATATTTCATATCCACTTGATGAACTAGGTTTTGCATGAATTGTACCCGAAGGATCAACCCAAACTACCCTGCGTTAGGCTCTCAGCTCTGCCTTGAGATCTGCTCTGCAAGACATTTCATCTCTCAGCTTCTCAGCTCTATTTTTCCCAAGGCAAGGCATTGATTTTTCCTTTCCTCTGTACTTTGTCTTACCTGCTCAGATTGGTGTGGACTTTTACAGTGTTTCAGATGAATATCAGCAAAGTGTTGTCCCAAGTTTAGTTTCAACCTCAAGAAAAAAAGCACAACAAAATCCCAATAATAACCAGGAGTAATTTTTGCCAACTTGGGGAGTTGGGGTTTTTTTGCTTTTTGCTGGTGTTCCTCGTTATTCTTTATATGAAATCTGTGCCTTGTCTAACATGGAAGCTACAAAGACTTTCACCTTTACTTTTGCTAGAACTAATAAAAACTATGCCATTTATATGAGCAGTGCTCTTCAGGGATCTGGTCATTGGATTGCAGGACGAGCTCCTGGGTCCATGGGCTGAAGAAACCTGTGAGCTGGGCTATGGAGAAATCTGAAAAGCAGAAAAGTGGAAATAAAGCAGTGATGCTGAGACAGGGAAAGAAAGAATTTTGTTCATTCTTTGCACCAAGGCTTGTGCCAACCCTGAGTATTTGCCAGCCAGGTGGGGTTAGCAGTGTGCAAGAAAAAAAATGAGGAGCTCCTTTCATCCATGGTGGACAGCAAACCCTGAAAAGAAGGGGTGAGCCAGGAAGTTACACTCAGAGGATTCCCTGGAAAAAGAGGTTTTTAGAGTCATAGTCAGTGAGAGGGAAAAGTGAACATTATGGAAGGTGAAGTGAGTGAGACATCAGGTATTCGGGAGGTGGGAATGGAGGAGACACAATCACTCGGGGACTAAAGATATGAGGAGCAAAACTTTGATTGATACAATACACCAAAAGGAAACAGATGAAAAGAATCATAGAGAATGTGGGCACAGCTGAAAAATAAAAAACAGTGTTGAAAGGTTTGAGGCCATTTTGACCTAAATGGAAAAAGATAAGTGAGAAATCTGAAGACAAACGTGAACCATCCAAATTCTTCTCACTGTTTTTGGGCTTGTACAATAGGCTGACTACAGATGGGTTCCTACAACGTGTGGGTATTGGTTTTACCTGGAATTTATGGGTTTTTCGACTTACTGTCAGAGCACAACTTTCCTGTGGTTTTTATATTTATTTATTTATTTTATTTTTTACTTTTCCCAGAGCTGAATGGGTGCATGAAGGGCACATAAAGGTTTATTGAGTAAAAGCCCTAAATGCTTGCAAACTTTTACTATTCTTCCAGGGCCCATAAATATTTTTCTCAATCCTTCTCTTCAAGGCAATAAAAAATTAGTTTAGAGGTTAGCTGTGGGACACTTGACATGAGCTTGGCTCTAATCTCATTCTGAGATTGAGGAAAGTAGAACTGAAACAGTCCAGGGTGCCAAAATATTGAAATAGAGAAAGGCATGATCCTGTCTATAACCCATACTTATCTGTGGCATCACAAGGTGCACGGATGGTGAACAGAGCAAGTACCTGTGCATTAGAGGTGCTGCCTCTCTCAGGGGCATTGCTGAGGTTTGCATTTGCTGCAGAGTGGTTTTCCTTTCAAAGGGCATGGTTTGTACCCCAAAATGTGGCCAGACTCAGAACAAACATCATAGATTCCCATCTCAACTGTGTATGGTGTTGGGCATCAGGGACACAGCTGGGGAATCAGAAGTTCAGACACACAGTTTGGGAGGCAGGGAGGTTTTTTCCAAGGGCAAAATTACACCAAAAGAAAAGTTTTAATTAAAAATAAAACAAACAAACAAACAAATCTCACAAACACACAGGAAAAAAATTAATTTCTGTACTCATTTCACTGGCAAAACGTATCTTGCTACTCCAAAAACTGAGACTGTGAGGAGGTACCTTTACTCAAGATTGTCTTAGTCACATTGCTCACAATAACCTGACTCCCAGATTTCCACCTCTGGGCTCTGGATATCTCTGCAGTTTGCTGTGAGCCTTCAGTTAGGGGTTTGGTTAGCTGTACATCCTTGGGACAAGAGGAGATGTTGAGAAAGCAAGTGAGAAAAGCCAGCGTGTGGCCCAAGGGTTCAGATCCATTGCACAAAGCCCTGCTGTTCCGTGTGAGGGATTATGTGACGGATATCGATGTGGCACCTCGTAACCACTCCGCATGGAGCTGTGCTAATTCCCTGTCAGGAGAGAGCCAAGGAATTAATGCAAGCTGACTTCCGCCTATGTAAAAGATGTTCCTGGTGAAACAGCAGACGTCTTTGTCTTCCTTCATCTTCCCCTCCCTTCTGGGTCTCTCCCTTCTTGGTTTGCTGCCCTAACCTGGGAGAATCATGGAATCATAGAACAATTTGGGTTGGAAGAGACCTTAAAGATCAACTCTGCCATGGGCAGGGACACCTTCCACTAAACCAGGTTGCTCAAAGCCGCATCCAACCTGGCCTTGGACACTTCCAGGGATGGGCCAGCCACAATTTTTCTGGGCAGTCTGTTCCAATACCTCACCACCCTCACAGGAGTCATCCCTTCTGGCTGATGGGCAATCAGCAATATCAGAGACCTGGCAGGTGTCACAGTGTCTGCCACCGCCCGCAGGGCTAGGAGGCTTCACTCAGGTGCCTCCAAGGGTTTTGGCTGTGTTTGGGATGGGGATCCACAGGCTGAGAGTGAGCTCAGTTTTCCCTGGTGTGTAAGTCAGCAAGTCCAACGCCCACGCAGGAAGCCGAGCTCCTCAGCAGAGCAGCCCTGTGAAACTCAGCAGTTTTGGTTTGCGAGGGGACCTATGAAAATATTTTTGGTGTCAGTTTTCTTGGACGATCCCAGCTTGTGAAAATTGAAGGCAAGCACTAACTTTCCTGTTCCGGAGCAGTTGTTGCTTCAAAAAAAAATGCCCTGAAACCAGGAGAATGTCATGGGAATGCTCCTGAGGCCCCTCAGCTTGGAGGTGGTAGGAGGCTTGAAATAACACATTCACTCATTTAAAAGATTATTTTGGAGGTAAACCCACTTCCTATGTAGATGTCTACACTGAGGCAAAAAGAGTAGATGAGTGTCTATTTCACAGGGGTTTTTTTTAATATAAGAAACCCGTTTTTAGTGAGAAAAACTTCGGCTATCTATGAGTACCAGGCATTCCTTTAGGAAAGCTGATGTAAACATACATAGCTGTTAAAGATTTAATGAGATCCCACCAGTATGTGTTGTGCATTTATCTAATGAGATCACATAGGTTCTCCTCTCAGCACCTCCTCCTCTGTGAAATCAGGCACCTTCTCTGCTCCAGCTAGGCCCCCAGATTAATATTGCCTTGACATAATTGTTCATTCAACACGACTGCTAATTTGTCAGTGGAGCTATCCCAGGGTCTTGCTCCAAGAGATATGAAAACAATAACCTCGTGACCAAGAGACAGGCCTAGTGTTTTCACTGCTAAACTGTTGAAAGGGTGTTTTATGTGAAGGAGAAGGGAATGAGTCATCAAGCAAGGGGGTGCAGGGTTAGTACTTCTGAAAAGAAAGAAAAGGAGCTTAAAAACACCCAAGTTATCCTTCCCTAATACAAATCAGAGAATAGATAGGCAAGAAAAAAAGCAAATGTATACAAAGTGAGCCAGAGGAATGCATCAATCTGCAAATCAAATGAATTCTGGGCATGGTTATTAAAAGTTTGTGCATTCACAGACACACGTGTGCATGCTTTTACTTGCACACACATATGCACCACTAAAGCACCGATGTGCAGCTCCCAAATAATTACCTTCTAATAACAAAAGTGTGCCCCATTCCAGTAATGACAACTGCAGCACAATGAAAACCAACTGCCGGTGAAAACCAAAAATCATATTTCAAAGAAACACTGAAGATTAGCCTGTGGCTTTCACTAAACTGTGTCTCTCTGATTCCTGCTGGGTGACACAATGGGCTGGCTTAACGCAGCCTGGCCTCTGAACTCAGCCTTACAAGCCTTGGATCCTCGAAACAGCACCCTCACTGTCTATCTGATTTTCAAAGCTACACATATTCTGCACAATATTCTCTTCTTTCTCTGCCCCATTTGTCTGTGGCACATCTGTATGCCCCATCTCCCTGTTTTTTATAGAAGTTCTCGGAGTCTTTTGTGTGTGTATTCCTTTCAACATCTGCAAAAGAAATCATTTCTCTTAGAAACAGTGTAAGGGCTGGGGAATATACACAATAGCTGGAAATACTGTTTAAGGCCCAGAGGGGAGAACTTTTTTCTCCCATGAAAATGGGCTTTTGCAATGCAAGGCAGTATTCAAACTCAACCCTTCTCTCCCACCCGTCCCCCCACCCCAAGAAAAAAAAAAAATCACAAGGTGGAACAGACTCTTCTAAAGCAAAATATACTTGAGAGAACAGATGTGGCAAAACAAAACCCATAGCTTTCCATGAAGAGCTGCCAAAAATAACATTGGCTCGGCAGGCATGTGATCTTCAGAGGAGTTTGCTACTTGAATGAGTCAGAATGGTGATTCCATTTTTACCTCTTCAGTGAACAGGAAACACATTCTCCTTGAGCACCAAATTCTCCTGCAGTGGCCCACTTACACTGGATTATATCAGTCAGCTTTGCAGGTGCTGAGACAAAGTGGAAAGAGTGTAATGGTTTCCTCTAGTTTGAGAAGCTGAGCTTAATTGAGGCAAAGTCCAAAAGGTCAACTAAAAGTGTATGAAAACACAGATACCTGTGTATACATATCTGAAATGGGGAGTTATAAGAGCAAGGGGGAAGTAATTTAAAATATTCATTTCCATAAAGAAAGGTTTGGGCTCTGCCCAGACAATATACTTTATTCTAGGTTACAAAGCTTGCAAACTTTAAGAAAAAAAGTCTATGAGATGGCTGATGCCAGCAATCCAGCATGTGCCCTTCGGCTCATTGTTCTTGAATGAAAATGTTTTGGTTCCATTTTTTACACAGAAATGGAGTGCCAATGGCCTCAAAAAGCTTCAGGTTTTGGTATCCAGCTCTCAGAAGTTGGGACTCTCAAAATCAGCATCTGTGTTCTAGTTGTTCAAGTTTTATAGTGAGGAAGCAAATTGAATTTTGATTCCCATGTCTCAGGAGGAGTTTGCAGAACTTGTCTTTGAGCATGCCATCAATTGTCCACCAGTAAAAGCAGAAAATGTTGAGCTGGAGTAGATAAGAAGGATAAATAGAATTCTTTGCAATTTCTTTTTCTTTAAGAACTGCATTTAAATGAAAGAAAAGAATAGAAGGTTCCATGAAAAACTGTTTCTCTCTCAAATGCCTTCCATATCTTCAGGAAGAATCATTTTAATTTTGCAATAAATGAACATATGATATCCCAGTTCCTTGAGGGAAGCACAATGATTTTATTTGCCTTTTCTACAAGAATCACAACGATCTTTTTTGTATCTTCCCATGCAAATATTTTCAGGTTTCCTGTGAAATGTTTGGGAGACAGTTTCTGTATTCTTGGCAAATGTTGCCCACATTGTCCAGTACAACACCAAAAGAGTAGAGAAAAGTCCAGTTGTAGGGCTGGTTTTAGGCCTGGTGGACATTCCACCAAGAACAAAGATAAAGCAGGAGGTGGGAAATATTGGTCAGCTGGGTCCTGGGAAATCTACCTTTCACTAAAAAAAAAAAAAAGTATTGAAATATCCTGGATGCAAGTACTGAAAATAGCAAAAGTAATGGATTGTAGACCAACTCCAGACAAACGCAGTCTCTCATCAGACATCTGAAGTCATGTTGTTTCTGTGGCAGATTTCAACAACTTGAGTTGAAGTCCATCGCCAAGACTTCCAAAAACAACTGATGGGGAAAGGAGTTCAGAGGCTTGAGCAGAGCCTGATTTTCACTGAGTTTGGGGATTCAGCAGTTTCGAAAAATCAAGCCAAGAGCTTTCCAAATTGAGAAAACACATCTGACAATTAATGGCTGGAAAATGTGGTCAGCACAGAGCTGTAGGTGCTCACGTCTTCAGAAAATCAGTCCAAGGTTCCCTCAAGTTAGAAACCTGACGTTTCCAGAATGAGAACTCCGTTTGGAAAATGTTAGCCTCCAACTCTGTTTTAGCTTTTCTAGGTATCCACATGGGAAGAAAAATATTGCCTAATGTCTAAATATGATTATTATGTAGTGGCTCATTGAGCTGAGAAAGTGCAATAACATGTGGGAAATAATAGCGCCACACTAGAGGTGAGGCACAGTTCACTGGTGAAAAGGCAGTGACAAACCTGTCTGCCACTGGCTCTCTAATTTAAAGGAGCCTCTTGATACAAGAAACAGTAGCTGTCCTTTGACATTGTCATTTTGCATCTCCTCATTGCAAGACTTCTGGGTTTGTGTTACTCTTTAGTTATTTAAATACGAATCTGATCCTTCCGTACTCAGAGGAGATAAAGAAATCCAAAAGCACCGAGGATTTCCAGACTGGTTAGTTCTTGTCCACAGAATTCTGTGGGACTTGCTTTCTTCTTATTTTCCAGGGGTTTTAGATTTAAGAACCGACTTCAGTTAAAAAAAAAGAGGGAAAAAAAAGGCCATTTATGTTCAAATCTAAGTGATAGGTGTCTTCACTGCAAGATTTCACATCTAAACAACATACATGAAACTTCCTTTCACTTTGATAAAGCACTTGGCAATGAAGTCTGTGCTTGCTGACCAACTCATTTGTCAGAAAACACCAATTCTCTCATACTTTCCATGGTCTTGTTTATAAGTTTTGGTGCACCTCCCCTTTCCATCCAGCATTGCTCGGACTGTTTCACTGTTTGAAGTAAAGAAATTCTGGACATTTTGTTAGACCTTAATTTCCAAGAAAACAGAAGAAGGAGACAAGATCAAAGACCAATCTGCTCCAGGGAAAATACACCACTTTTTGGGCTTCTTTCTTGGAAAATTTGTGGCCCAGAACCTTCCTCTTCATCAGGATCAGTGGGAGCTGCTTACAGGAGAAAACATAATCAGAACACCTGTATACACACAATTTGATAACAGGATCATTCATCATCTCTCTGGTTTCCTCCTCTTTGGTTTAAATTTAAAATAGACCAGAAAGTTGCTCTGTCACCTAGCTTTTTAAACACAAAGGGTGTTGTAATTAATTCCTGCACATTACAAGACTGTGGAGATATTTTTGTACAACATCGAAATTATTACGTAATGTTCTGACACATGATGACTGATTCTTTACTGCTGCCTAAGTACATCACTGTGCACTTGGGTGGCATCAGCTGATTGCTGATACACTCAATCTCTTCATTACTTTTTTTTTTTTTAATATTATTATTTCTTTTAAGGTGGATCTTGTTGTTTTATGCCAGGGCTTTGGTTCTCCTCTCAATTTGAGAGGCCATGCAGCTTTTGTAGGTTGACTCTTCTTTGTTCTCCCCTGTAAAGGAGAAATCTACTAAAAAATCTTTTTTTTTTTAAATTAAATTTTGTACCCCCAAATGTTGGCAACTTCAAGGCCGTATTTTATCACAAAAAAAAAGGTGAATAAAAAGAGAACTGAGACATGAGCCAGAAGAAGACTCCCAAAGGGCTGCTATCATGACAGAGGGTTAGTAAGACCTATTTTCCCAGCTCTGGTGTAAGACTCTGCCTCCAGTCAAAGCTTTGACTGAGTTTTATTAAATAATAATTGTTGGTCTCTGCAGATCTTTGAAAGCTCTGGTTTCCCTGCCCTATATTACATTCACAGAAAGCCCTATCGGTGCTTTTTTCAGCAAGTTTCACCATGAGGTCAGTATGTCTGAAGACATGTATATCACATACCCAAATACACTATTTTGGCATTCTCAGTGTGTTGAAGGACTGTGTTTTACCCTCTTCTCCTAACTGCACGCTCAGTCGCAGCCCACACGGCAGCTGGATGGTAGATGAAGCTCTGGGAAGCCAGAAGGAGCTGCATTCCTGGAAAATGATGAAACCAAGGATTCATTTTTCATTCCCACCGCTCTCATTAGCAGATAGCAGCCACTTTTATCACTCCGAATATATTACTCAGGAGGCTCTTACCACATCAGGGCTTTACAGGGCTGGATGCTGTACAAACACTCGATGTGTGCGTTCCTCCCATGCAAAGGACAAGAAAATCATTACAGCCTTGCCACAAGCACCTCCCCTTTCCTAAGGCACCCTCTCCACTCCCTGTGTGTATCTCCTGTTAATCGTGCCACGGATCTCAGCGACTGCTGGAAATTCAATAAACACAGGTCTGATGCATGGTGATAAGAGAGACTCACGAACCAAAACAAGTGCAGAGGAGAAAAACTCTCTTCCTCTCTAAGCCCCCTCAGCAGTACTCAAAGGAAGTCTCACACACTTGATGATGCAATTGCTTTTCAAGCCCCAACAAGCAATTTTTCTGCCCCACTGTGAAGTGAAACGACCCCAGCACCTTTTGCCCCATAAATTCAACCAGCATGAGTCAGAAAATCAAGAGATGTATTATTGCTAATAAAAACAGGAACAACATGAAATGTTTTATTCTTTTCTTTCAAAGCTTTGAGGCCAAAGTGACATTAGGAACTCAATGGTAGGGCTGGAGAATTGAGGGGAGGATTTTTGTTTTAAAGGAAAGATGAAGCCCTTCTGTAGTTAAATAATTGTATCTCTGGGAAGCCAGAGTTAAGCCCAATCTGCAGGTAAATGCAAGGCATGTCCTCAAGCTGAGGGGGCCATGATACGGAGGTTTCCATGCAAAGAAAACCCCCTTTCTGCTCAGCAAATTTGCCTTTTTAACCCCAGAAGGCCGGATTTGCACAATGTGCCCTGATAAAAACCAGCCACTTATTGCAGCTGCCCTTTTATATCCCTTCTCCAGGAGGAGACAGACCCAGGCATGTTCTGGGAGGAACAGGCTGCTCATCTGTCTCTGACACCTCCCTGAAATGTGGTGCTCCGAGCAGCACCTGTGCTGCGGGGCATGGCTGCTTTCCCCAGTTCAGGCAGCACGTTCTAGGAACACCCCACCCACGGGCTCAGCCTCTTCCAGCACCCACTGGTGCCACCCAGGTAATTGCCAGCCCGGAGAGAGGCTGTGCCTGATCCGCCACTCAGGCTCCCTGCGTGGTCTACGTGGCTGGGTGATGCCTGTCCAATGGCTTATCCACGCTGGGAAAGGAGTTCCTTGGGTGATTTGTCAGTGTCTCATTTCCAAAAATGTGTATTTACGTGTATTTCCAGAGGGGAAGGACAATAATGTAGGAGCTGAGGAAGCCAAGGTTCGGTTTGTCATTCTAAGAAGGTCTTCTTGGGTGACCCTGAAATGACACAGTTTCTCTGTACCCCAATTTCCTACCTCTGAAATGAGAATAGGAGCTGCCTTGACTGAGAGGTGTGCTGGAAGGACACCAAGGAACAGTTATGAAGTGTTTGAATACCACAGCTGGGAAGGAAGGGGAGCACAGAGCCACATTTGATGACAGATTGACATTTCCTTTACAGTTATAAGTACGAGCCATCCTTTGTGCCATTCTTCATCTACTGACCCCAAGATTAAAAATTCAGTGGGTGCACAAAAGGAACCATATTCTCTCCTAAAATGACTGAGCTGGCATGGAAATCCCTTAATAGTCTGGCTCAGGGTAGTATTGTGTCTCCTGATGGACAGGGCAAAAAAGCAAGTGGAACAAGTTTGGGTGACACCAAGCCATGATGTGAGCGATAATGGCGTGTGGTGGTGTCATCAAACACAATTCTGCTTCCAGAAGCTCCACCTGGGTTAGTTGTACTATGGGAGGCAAAAAGAAGAAATTCATTCAAGGCACCTATAACCCAGGAGATGCAGAAGTTTGCATCTCCTGGATTATAGACTGATCAATGTGTGTCTTTTTTCCAGAGTTACATTGAAATGGTCTAAATTTCATTCCGCCAAGAAACAACAGCAAAAATAGTCATGAAATGTAATGCTTGGAGTTTTGCCAATCTAGATTTTAGAGGTTTGGGGAAGAATTTGAGTTCTCACAGGGAGGCCAGAAGGCAAAGATCAGCTGTAAGTGATAGAATCAGATGTTACACATATAAACCAGAATCCTTTGAAAAACAGAAACATCGCGTTCTCCACGCAGCTTTGCCATGATGCATCCTGACAGAGCCCAGAAGCATCCTCAGCACAAGGCGAGGCAGCGTTCAGCAGGAGCACACTTGAGCAGGAGGACAGGACAATTTTTCCTTGATTTCAGTGGGGGCTGCATCCACTTGCAGCCCCGTAAATCTGTCCCTGAGTAACGCAGAGCGCAGGGCCCTGTGTGCCTCTCTCGTTCTCTCACACACACCTACACAAACACAGACACGGGCCTGTGACTCACTGCCTTCCCAGCAATCGGGGCTCCTTTGCTAGTTAAAACATGCTGAGATACTCTCTCAGCCCTATGGATTAACCCCTGTCTCCCTTCCACACCATCACCTATCGCTCAGCAGCACAGAACAGCCTGACTCGGGCCTGATGGGCACTCTTGGTGGTGATGCGTGGAGACAGACAGATTTTTTCATGAGCTCACTTGACCCTTCAGGGTAAGAAGTGGAAATACTTGTTGTGTAGTAAATTGAGCAAACGTGACGTGGACGGTAAAAGAGAGAGACAAGGGGAGAAGACACAAATAACTGTGAGGGTTCAATTTATTCACATGTAGGAGGAGGCTGGGATGGCTTCACCAAAGGGAAAAGGTCTCTCTTGAAGCACCTAGAGCAGAGATTATACCTGCAAAGTCAGCCCAGAGAGTTGAACAAAGACAGCTGATAGTCTAAAATAAAACATTCTCCAATCCAGTTGGTTTCCTAACATTCGATTGTTAAAAAAACCAGGATTTTACCCGTCTGGGTAGCACTCAAGAATGCTTTCATGATTTTGTTTTTTTTGGCTTCAAGGTTCAGAGGAGGGTGAACCTGTCTTTGTTGTTGTTTTCCAGGTGAATATAGTTGCAAGATCCCCAAAACCCCATTTTCCTGGTCCAAGAGAACCCTTAAAATGTGTTTGCAATGCTTGCCAGGGCACAAAAACTGCACAGGGCTGCTATTATTGCACAAAAACAAAAGCATATCGCTGGAATGAATGACAGATATTAGAGTCTTCAAAATCCTTTGAGATATGATAGACTCAGACTCAATATCCTATTTTACAAATGTGGTGTTATGTTATGCTACTTCATTCTGCTCTGATCCTTGCAGCTGCAGGTAAGGCAGAGGTCTCTGCTCGTGAATTCACATTTCAAAGCATCTTGCAGAGCCCTTCAGTTTGCAGAAAGGGGGTCTGGACACATTCTGGATAAAACCTTCTCTTTTCTCTTAGGCCTACAGAACACGGAGAACTTTGTCCTGATAAATTAGAGTTTCCAAAACAGGTGTTATTTCATCTCAGCGCCTAACCAAGGCGCAGTAAGTTGGACTGATTTGAAGCTGCTGTATTCAAATCTCTCATTACCACACAGTTGCTCCATCTCGAGCTTGTCCTGTTTAATAACTGGTTTGACACAAAGGCACGATGATGCCATCTCGTTCTATCAGCCTGTCGTTGGTCTGTGGCACTTGAGACACCAAGACATGAGCAGCCCAAAGTTTTATTATTAAGTCTGGTGGTTTGACAGGGGAGAGAAGCTGCTGCCTTGGAAATATCTCAGAGAAAAATGCTTCCAGAGTTTAATGTTTCTGTGACCATCTTGCTTCAACACAGAGGGGAGACCCGCAATTTCCCAGGGTTTAAGGGCGAGGATGGGAAAGCTCCATTTCAGTGCTGAGCTTTCTTTCTCTGTGTCCCACTCGTGCTGGCATTTTCCACTAAGCAGCAGCCCTTCTCTCTCCTGTGGAGCACTGGGTGTTTCCCCCTCTGGGAGATGCATTCAGCAGATAGAGGCTGCAATCCCACGTTGTGCAACAAGGCAGAGCTTGGCCCGACAAGCAGGGAGGAGGCTGGCTGCTACAGGCGGCTCCATCAAAGCATTTCTGTCCTCACCTGAAACTTCCCTCCATCACTACCCCTGCAGCCACAATGCCTCCCTGCCCTATCGCTCCTGCAGCTTCAGCTGGGGCTCTCAGCTAATCTAAACCATGACTGTTGCAAGATAATCCATTCTACCTGGAACCTTAAATCTATTTTAAAGGAAATTGTTTGTTCAGACATGTAGGCATAACTTCCATTATGATTTTTGCCACTCTGGTTTATGACAGTTTCCCTGAAGAAACAGATTTTGTCGGGAAGGGCACTTTTGGGGAGTTTCTGAGGGTACACTTGCATTTACCTAGGGCTGTTGGGGTATGAAAACACCACTGAAGAATTACACTTCTAACCATCCTGGCTGTATTATCAACAGGCTGTAGACAAAATCTGGCCCGAAGGGAAAGTACCAGGCTTGCCAAGGTTTAAACATATTTGTGAACCCGAGTTTGAGAAAAGGAAAGAAATTAGTGATTTAATCCACCAGCATCACATCAGTCAGACAGATGAAAGGCCTGCGAAGAGCAGCACAAAGTAATCTGGCTATTTCATTCCCACTGAACACCAATTTCCAACAGCCAGAGACAAAAGACATGAAAAAATATCCTAATGTAAACTGGCACGGGGGCCAGAGCACAAGCAGTTAACGTTAATTATGTATTACCCAAGCACTATAGATAGCACCAAACAGGAAGGGGAAAAACTCATAAAGCTATTAATAATGAACATAAAATTTGTAAATGCACTATGAGGAATAATTTGCATACCAATATAAACATGATCTCTAATGCTGAAGAGCTGGAAACAGCACTCTGGTTAAAAAAAAAAAATCATTATTTTATATGTTTAAAGATATAGTTCTATTTATTTATTTATAAACATGTACTATGGTCTCTAATTCTCAGATTCTTGACCGTAGAACACAACCACTTGGCTGCTGCAAACATTCCTGTTTGCTGGACACACACAATAACAAACCTGGAGCCTTTGCTTTGCAGTGGTCTCGGATGGACAGTGGTTACTGGGGATACCTGGGTATGTCTGAAGACAAAGGTCAAGAATGCCGGTTAATTTACTCTATCCCTGTGTTTTAATTTGCCTTATGAGAAGTCATTGCATTGGGTTTTGTCTTATGAAAGCAGCCAGACCTCTGCCAGAGTCAGCCCTCAGCTTCTCTACTGAAATAAGGAAGGAGTAGCAGTGGCTTTCACCTACCCCATCCTTGAAGAGCTCGCGTGTTTGGCTCCAATGGCATGTCATCCTGAAGCTCGCTGCAATTACTCTAATCTGTGACATTTTGGTGGGAATGAAAATTTATTCGCTGTATGTGGAGCCCACTTGGTGTAATGTTTCAGGGGCCCCAGGACGTTGGCAATGTCCTGACCTGGCTGGGATGGAGGTCTGGACCACGAGCAAGGCACTGGTTCCCTCATTACCCTTATGATTAACCTCAGGCTGTTACATTTTATCATGGGTAAAAAACGTGCCAATTTGCCTTTATTTTAACCAGAACCATTCCAAAATACTCAGAATTAGTTTAAACATGTGGAAACAAATGCCATTTGTTGCATAATGCGCAGGGTTTGCCAGGCTTCTCTGGATCTGCTTAGGCTAACTCAGGGGACTGCAGGAGCGGTGCAAACCTAGGAGTTTGTCAGACCTAGGAAACCATGGGGTTAATTCATATCTAGAGATTTCAGTGGAGAATCCTCTTCCTTGGCAACCTGCACCTCAAGGCGTGATAGAGATTTCCCTGTACCACAGGAGGACGCAGCAGGGAATGGGGCAGCACCTAGGGCTGGGGTGGGATCATGTCTCTCCTTGCCTGACACTGGTGCAGAGCAGCCTTGCTCTGCTGCTGCCCCTCCCCAGGGAGCACAGCTCTGCCCACTCCCCTTGGCTGGGGAAGTTTTCCAAGGGCAGTGCTGGGTTCTTCACAGCTGGAGGCTGCTTTTGCATATATCACAGACACCTCTTGGTGGGTTGTGATTGGATTTTCCACAGAGGCCTCCTGGGAATGTGTCTCAGGAACAGGGTGTGGGGGAGGATGGGGAAGGATGTGGTCGCATGCTTGATCAGAAAAGCAATAATGAAAAGTGGATGGAGAAGGGGAGAGAGCAGTGGGAGTTTTCTCATCAATCCTGGGTCCTGTTGGGCCAGCAGCCCCTCTGGTATGTTTAGGGATGCTGTGTGCCTTAACAGCCTCCATTTACTAATGCAGTAATGACCTGCTGGAGGAGGATTTGGCTGCTGTGCTAATTGCATTCCTCTGCTGCACAATAACTTAACACGTTATTAAGATTCCACAGAAGAGGGTCAGGGAATTCATCTCTTTCCAGTGCTCTCCTGACCCCAGCACCATCTCACACACACACTCACACACACTCACACACACTCCTCTCCTCTTTTCCCCAAATCCAAATGGATACTTTCAAAAGCTGGAAAGGGAATACTCCATCATATGTAGTGCTGGTATAGTCACCTTCTTTCTTTTCCTTCGTATTCAGCATTTTACGCCCAATTATGAATAGCTGCAATCTCCAACTCTCCTGCTTTACACTGCTCTTGCAGAGCAAAAAAGCTCAGAGATGGACTCCGTGGAGTGAGATGTCACAGCTTCAGGAGTGAAGGTCCAAGATGTGTTGAAGCTAAAACCTCTCTTACCACAGCTCAGGTTTTCACAAGTTCACCCAGCTCTGGGAGATGGACAAAGCACAGTAGAGAGATTTTCTTTTTCCTTGGGAGCTTTGGTTTGGTTTGGTTTATGGGTGGCTAATGCACAATCTGACCCAATACTTTTCTTCCACTGGATAAAGGGCTGGGGCATTGCCCTGACTCACGAGTGAGGCAGAGACCAGCCCTTCTCCTCCCAGTGCCTGCCCTCAGCCCTGCCCATCCCAGCCTTGTCTCCCCTGCCTGTTCCACACTGCACATCCTCAGCCTGCTCATACACCTGCAGCATCTTCCCTACTAACATATCTCAGCATTCTGTCATTTCTTTCTTCAGAAATCTTCTTGAGAGCTTCTCCTGCACTACCCTGTGTCCAGGATGTAATGATGGTATCAGGTTGTGCTAGATCTAGTTCTTATCCTGCCAGTTTTAGACCACTGGATTGAAAGAGGAAAGAGATTGTTTATTTTGCTGACCCTTGACAGAATAACACATACCCTCAGTTCACTAAATAAATTAATCAGTAATCATCATAAATAATTATGAGTGAAGGTGTGTGCAAGGTTAAAACTCACTTGATAGAAGCTTTCCTCTGACTCTGTCTGGTTTGTACCGCTATTTGGTTTATAATCTAATCTCTTCTGCTTTTTCTTTATTTACATATATCCTCACCTATCTATGTAAAAGAGCAAATAAAAGGCAGCAGGTTCGGATTATTTCTACTGCTGGCATGCCACAAAGCTTCAGCATTCATCCCTCATCTGGAATGAATCAGAGAATCACAGAATCACAGAATGGAAGGGACCTTAAAGATCATTTTGTTCCACACCTTCCAGTATCCCAGGTTGCTCCAAGCCCCATCCAGCCTGGCCTTGGACACTTCCAGGGATGAGGCAGCCACAGCTTCTCTGGGTAACCTGTGCCAGGGCCTCATCACCCTCAAAGAGAAGAATTTCTTCCTAATATATAATCTAAAACTACTCCCTTTCAGTTTAAAGCCATTCTCCCTTGTCCTGTCACTACACGTCCTTGTAAATAGTTTTTCTCCATCTTTCTTCTCAGCTCCCGTCAGGCACAGGAAGGCTGAAATTAGGTCAGGTGGCTCGGAATCAAGCACAGTGAGCTGACCTGAAAGCCAGGAGCACCCACATGACCATCCTCCAAAGTCCTTCCCCTCGCAGCCGGCTGCAGGGAGGTTGGGAGCCTGCACCTGGGCAGGTGCACTGATCCCAGCTCATCCCAGCTCACTGTCACCCTCCCCTCCCAGCAAGGTCACAGCAGAGACAGTGCCTGAGTCATCCCATGGGCTGGATCCAGCCTGGCGCACAGCAACTCCCAGGAAAGGCGACTTCTGCATGATAAAAGAGGCTGTAGGGTTATCAAAGTGAAGTTAAACTTATTTTTTTTTTAATTAAAAAGTTTCCACGAGTGTTGGGGTTGTATTTGTTCTCTGCTGCAATGAATGGGCTGGTTTGAATGCTGTCGGTCCTCTGCTCTACTGTGATCACAGGATCATAAATTTGTTTAGGTTGGAAAGATCACTGAGTCCAACCATTAACCCAGCACTGCCAAGGCCACCACTAACCCGTGTCCCCGAGTGCCACATCCACGCATCTTTTAAATCCCTCCAGGGATGGTGACTCCATCACTGTCCTGGGCAGCCTGTGCCAAGGCTGGACAACCCTTTCAGCGATGAAATTTTTTCCTGATGTCAAACCTAAACCTCCCTGGTGCAACTGGAGGCTGTTTCCTCTTGTTCTGTCACTTGATGCTTGGGAGAAGGCGCTGACCCCCACCTGGTTCCAACTCCTTTCAGGTGGGTTTATAGAGAAATGAGGCTCCCCCTGAGCCTCCTTTTCTCCAGCTGAGCTCCCCCAGCTCCCTCAGCCTCCCCTCACCAGACTCGTGCTCCAGACCCTTCACCAGACTCATTCCCTTCCCTGGGCAGGTGCCCTTCATGCTCAGGTGCAGAGCAAGTTGGTTTTGGATTTTCCCCAAATAAGCTCATTAATGTATTAGTCACAAACATACTTCGAGGACACTTGACCTCAGTGTCTCCACTTTCCTCTGTGATCATCTTCCAGTTTCTGCTTCAGCAACAGAAAACTACAAAGAAAAGAAATGGCAGAGTCAACAAAACAAGGAAAAGCCAAAGATTAGGGCTGTGGTTGGCTCAGCAAAGCCCAGCCTTTGTGCCATGATCCCTGTAACTGTTTCCAGGTTACTCCCATGATGTAAATCCAGGTACTTAAATAAGGAAGGATTTTGTCTCTTCCTTTGGATAACTTTTTACATCTCTCCTTGTGCTGAGTTTTAAAAAGTTGTGTTTAAAAGTAAAGCACAGTCATCTTAAATGATTAGTGTTTTATTGAATGGTAATTAATACAACTGGGAGAAGTCTGACAAGCAGATAGGGTAAACAGCAAAGGAGGCCATGCAGAAAGAAAGGGGAAAAAAGAGCAGCAGACAATATAGGAGAAAACAGAGTGACTTCTGAGCTGAAATTTTTTTAACAAAGAGCTTTTCTTCCCAGCTCTGCCATTCCCCAATTGCATTAAAGTGGTTGGCAAGATGAATAATATTTTTAGATTAAATATACTGGCAGAACAACAGGAACTGCAGCCCCTTTACTGTTCTGCTGGAAATTTCTGCTGCTGTTTCTGGTAAATATGGCTGGTGGCAGAACCTGGCTTGTAGCTTTAACCACATGTGGGAAGTTCATGGGGCAAAGATGCCAAGTCTAAAATTAACCCCCTTTAAAAAAAAAAAAAAAAGGTTTAAAAAAAGTGCCTGGAGCAGTGTGAGAGTGTTTAGGTTGTTATTTTTAGTTTTTCATTATATTAAGACATGTAAAGATTTAGATTAATTAAGGATAAAAAAAGTAAATCTCAACATTTTCTGGACTGAAATGAATAAAACATTTCCATGGAATATTTTAGTTTTAAATCCTTAGACAGGAACCACACAAAAGACAGAGCACTAAGGGTGAGGACTCTTCGAAGCTCCCAGTATTGCTGTGGAGAATGAATCAAAGGTGTTGCCAGGTTTTACCATAAGCAGCACATTTCTCAGGGCTCCACTGCTGGGGCCCCAGAAACACCCCATGAAAACCTGAGTGTGATGTCCTTGGGTTTGTGGAGAAGAATTCAAGAATGTAACAGGACAGGATCAAAATCTCTAAAGCAAGTAAGAAGCACAGCACCAAAACATTGGTGTTTCCCCATTTTTATGTGATTATTTTTGTTTCTTTCTGAACTTGTGGAATATGTGTCCTGATTTCAGGGGCAATTTAACCCCTGAATTTTGAACTTATGAGTATGATATCAGAACTGGTGGTACACACACCAGTAAACATTTATAAATAACTTTATTAATATCACCATTATCATCAAGGTTAGTCTAAAATAACCACTGCAACATCTTTCACTCCATGCAAAATACGGGGATTCATCCCTTCTTTGGAAACTGTGTTTTTATCTAGACTTCATGCTTGCCTGAGTTTTCTATTCCTTGCTTTGGGAGACAGGCTCTTGTCTCAGTTCCTGAATGTTTTGTTGTTTTTCTAGTCTGTCCTTTGAAACAAAACTCTTATGGGAACAGCTGCTGTAAAGTAGAGGTCTGTGCTAATAAGGGATAGAATGGAGCTATTTAAGTGCATTGTATTCCAAAGAAATATTAACATGGAACCACTGAGAAACCAGTATTTATCAGTTCCTTCATGAATCCCTGCCTTTACGAATGATCTAAAATAGACATTGAATTATGCCTCTCTGCATATATTCTATCACTTTCTTCGTGTCAAATCCCTCCATGTTACTCACTCTGTGGTTTTAAAGCTTCAGTCAAAATACCAATGTCAATTTGCAATTTAATTTTTTTTAATTAATAAGTCCCTGTTAAATATTTTATTCTGCCAGCAGACATGAACACTGCCGTACAAAATGCTGCATATAAATCTTATAGGAAACAGTCCCTGCTCCAAAAAAATAATCCTATGAGCCCTATTAATAACAAAAGAACATCAATATTTTTGCCAGTTTTCAGAGATGTCAGTTTAAGCACAAATATTTCCCAAAAGCTGCAAAAGAAACTCACACAGCTCAGAGTCTGAGTGCAGATCTCTGAAATCCTTGCTCAGACCTCAGGCCCTCTTGGTACCATACTTGGGTGAGGAAGGATGGAATAAAATCCCCAAAATAATCCATCTGATCTCAGACAATATGGGAATCACATGTAGAGCAGGTGATGACTGAGCAGATGCAGGCAGTAGAAACATGAGAGAAATAATCACTTTCCTGGGTTGGGGGTTCCTGTTGCCATTCAATAATAAAAATCATCTCAGTGGAGAATTCTTGGCATAAGACAATGGTGATCAATAATGAATTCCCAGTTGTTGCTGGAAAAGGTTTCTAAGCTATTGCAGACAGGACAAAAGTGTTCTCAGTGCCATTACTGAAAGCGAAGTTTTAGACCTGAGAGCTAAAATGAAACAAAGCAAGCTTTCAATTAACTTCTCAAAGTGCTCCCAGTTCCCAGGTCAGGGCAGATGAAAAGATAAATATTGAACAAAGAGAGTTGATCTGTATCTGAAACATCTTAATGAACACAAAAAGTTATACAACATATCCAAGGAGTGCTTTTGCCTCATATCAACTGCTCCTTTCTCCAAGCCAGTGGTGAGATCATGGCCCCTCACAGCTGATCAGTTCTTAAGAGTGATACTGGATGATTTACTTCACCCCCAAAGTCAAGCTGGAGTTTCCCCCTGAACTCTGGAAAACCAGATTTGTCACCGATATGAGAGGGGAAATTTCTCATTAGAAAAAAATATAGTTTTCTGAGAAAGGGGAAAAAAATATCCACTACTAGATGTTTTCATGACATTTGCTTCTGAGTTGTGGGACATGGGCAAATCACAGAGTTGCTGCTCGTCCATTGTCAGTTTTATCATCAGCTATGGTCCCATCTTGACTATTCAGGGAAAAACCCCCAAACCTGATCACTGAGGAAGTTGCTGTTGGTAAACAGAATGACCAAGAATTTTCAGGGCCTGAATAAGACATCTGCAGCTTCCCAAAGATTATTCAGTTTCTCTCTTTATCTGGTAGCGCAGCAAACTCAAGAAGAATGCATTGGAGGGGTGGGGACATTAAATGTGTATAAGTAATATTTGAGGTTGTATTTCTAAGGCCAGAAAGGGATTACTTTAAGAACCACAGTAAGTACAGGCCCTGGGAGTTTTTCTTGAATTATTTGGGGGGGAAATTGATTAATCCTCCTCTATGCTATGGATTAAATAAGCATGTTTGCAATTTATCTATGGTGCATTCTGATCTGGTGTTACAAACACTTATATCACACAGTGGAATCATATCTGTTCAAATAAGAGAATCAGATTTTTGTGGGTCAAAAACTCATTACCATCAAGAGGGAAGCTTTCTACTGATTCCTGTGAGCTTCAGCTAAGACCCCATAAATATGGGAAGGCTATTTTATGGCTAGTCCTGCAAAATCAGTGAAACTTGGGAGAACTCTGGTTTGTGTCTCAGGCATCATCAGCACACTCATGAGCTAAATTGTGACTACCAGAAAGAGCATGGCTCTGTTTCTAAATCCTCCACTGTTTGCAGGGTAGTCCCAGTAACTTTCAAGACCTGATTTGGGACTGAGATTTGCAGGGACAGCAGAAATACCCAGCCCTGTAATTCTCGGTATAACTTATAAAACTTGCAGCTGTTGTTTATTCCTTCTTAATGACCAAACAGACAAACCCAATATTTTTTTCTTAACGTACTCAAAGCTTCAAAAGACATCCAGAGTACAAATAATTCATGGCACTAAGATGCCACGAGCTGAAACCTTGAAGCTGCAGGAGTTTTGCTACTGACTTCATTGGGCTAGAATTTCACCCGAAGAAATTAGCACAGCTTTCAATCTCCATAAATGTTGTTGTGTAATGTTGAATTGTCTAAGCCAGCTCTTACAAATAAAGTAAGTAGAATTAAAATTAGAGCAACTGGAAACTGAAGCTGTGGAAGAGAATACAACAGTAACACTTTAACCGTTATATTTTAGGGGCAACCCTCTAAGACCTGGTATTGACTCGACAGTCTTGCAAGAAGTGACAGTGGAGTTTTACCAATACCACTCAAAAGAATAATATTTTCTTAATTTTCTTTCCCCAGCAAAATGTCCCAAGCATGACTACAACAAAGGTATGACACACTGACCACAAGAAGAGAAAGAACAACTCTGCACTTTCCTCTCATGTCCAGCCCATCCCTTTTCTCTCTCAGTGTAACCATTTCATTTTGTAAGAGGTGAAAATGAAATTTCACACTGCATTCATACGGAGTCCCTTTCATGTGTATGTGCCAAATAATTCTCTGTGAGTGGGTGCATGGAGAGGAAGACGAGGAAATGTCAACATCTCTTCCTTTTACTTGTTGTCTTTTACTGATTTTATTTTATTTTGGTTTAATGGTTTGAGTGTGGGTCTTTCGTGTTTTGCTCCCATGAGTGAGAGTGAAAAAGAGAAAAAGGGAAGGACATCAACTTCACTTTTGAAATATCTCAAGATGCGCAACAGATAAAATCCTCAAGAACAAAACAAACAAAACCACCTCCTCCCCCCCCAAAAAAAAAACCTCCACAAAAAAAGAAAGAAAGAAAGACAAGAAAAAGAAGATAACACAAACCATCATCTCAGAGCCTCATGCTCTGCTTGTACTCTATAATGGACCTGCAGTGTCTACTGCTGGATCCACTTTTCCATCTCATGACAGAACAATTTTTTATTTACAGTGACCAAACCAAAGTTGGGCTTTAAAGCTGAGCCAGCACTGTTGGGCTTTATCTAAAACAACCTTCCCACCAGCTTTTCCAGCCCGTGCCTTTGCTGCAACAGGCTTATTGTACTCGTTCCCTCTTCAGCCAGTCTCATCTAGATTTGGGTTGCATGTTAGAGCTGCCTGCACGGGGAACCCAGGTTCTCATTTTTTCTCTGCAGTAGGAGACAGCTGTCACAGATCCCCTGCCCTTTAATCTTCCTGTTTCATAGAGAAAAAAAAACTGTTATTTCTACATGTTGCTTCGTCCAGTGTGATGCCGTGGCCAAAAAGACTGCCCATGTAATCACAGCTGGATATGAGAAAAGCTAAATAACAATGGATTGTGGCACGATGAGGAGTCCAAGTGAAGATCGAGCTCCTTGACTCTCTTTTCAAGGGCTATACCAGCACGGTCTCAGGGAACTAGTGAGCAACAGTACCTGCATTTGTTTTAGAGCAGCAGGGTTGTCTCCACTGGGCCACTCCAAGCAGCTCCATGTGAAATGAACAGGGATAACCCTCAGAAAAGAACAAGGACCAAAGTTCTGTCAGAGACCACATGCAAGGAGAGCATCCCAAAGCACATCCCGAAGGATATCTCTCTCTTTCAGGCCCTGGTACAAGTCAGTATGCAGAATATAGGGGTTGACAACAATAATTGATCAGAAACGAGACAATCAGTAGACTCAAGTGGCTACGTGATTAATTGCCGGGGTACAAAAATGCCATTAAAAGCTGCAAATGATGTGAAAATTTGAAGTGAATTTTAAACAAGTATACATTTCCTGACTCGAAGGCACTTTAGCCCTATAGCCTGCAGCTTAGAGACATCTATCTGGCTTTCTTCCGTCAATCGATACCATTAAAGCCCTAAAAAAAATCCTTTCTCCATATAGTTATAAAATATCAATTACATACATTTTAATTAGCTGAATGCAGTGATCAGTGCTGATACACTTGTTGTTTGTTTCTCAGTGAGGCACTGCTGGCACTCCTCCAGCCCCAGCCTCATCCAGTGGGAGCATCCTCTAATCGCAGGGATGGGGACCCACCCGCCTCTGTCTGTGCCCATAGATGTCACTCACTGAGCACAAAGTGGGGGTGCCAGGCTCAGGTTCCCCCTGACCATCACCCTGACAGTGCATTAACCTCGGGTGTCTGCAGAGGATTTTCTGCTGCAGGATTTAAAAGCTCCGAGCAGACACTAATGAGTTATGCTAAACTCACTGACACTCCTGTGGAAAGTACTTTCGCCTCTGTTTCACTGATGTAGACGTTTAGATAGAGGGAAGATTAGTCACTTGCCTGAGGCCATGCACTGATTGAGTATCAGAGACCGAATTAACCTGACATTTCTTGGCCCTTAGCTCCCTGTTGTGGAAGTTCTATCTTCTGGAGAAACTGTTGAAAGAGAAACTAAAACACACCATCCCTACATTAAATATGCCAACTACTCTGTGCTGTCCCATTCCTTTGCTTTCAAATGCCACCCTGGCAGCACCAGCACGCAGGTATCTCTATGTCCACAAGAACATATCTCCCTCCTCCTTTTCAGCTTGACTCTTTCCCATGTCCACCAGTGTGCATTGATGTCCAGATCACCTTTATATGGGCCAGCACTCAACTGGAGATCTTTTCTGAAAAAGGCAGGAGCTGAACGTGTCTAGAAGTGTAGAGATATTTTTACACCAAGCACAAACGTGCAGGGCCACACTGAATGTGGTTTTGGAAAACGCAGCTTTGTTTTCATCCAGCACTTCTCAGAAACTGCACAAGAAAGGGAAGGCAGTGGAAGAAGGTTTGCTCTTCAGAAGGAACATGTTAAACAACAGCATTAATTATTACTGGGTTTTATCCTCAGGGGAAAAAAAACACATAAACAAGTAAACAAACAAAAAGATGACACACCTCTCTCACAACCTGCTGGAATTTATGGCTCTGCAAGACTCATTTCCACTGATAACCCTCTCTCTGGCAAGCTTGCTGGCAGCCTGCTTTGGAATAAAAGGTCTCCCTAGTCCCCAGATCCACCCTGTGTGAGTTCATAATTAGAAACTGCAACTGAAGTCCTAATAGGAAGGGACAAGGGCATAACCAAAACACTGCAGAGGGAAAAGAAAAGTCTATATTTTACTGCTGTAATGATGGACACAGAAGGGAGCAGGAAAATATTCCCCCACTGCAAAACTGTTGAGTGTGCACAGACTAAAAATATTTTTATTGCAAGAAGAATCCATTGATTTTTTTTTTCCCCAGTTTTTAGCAACCAAAGAAGCTACCCAGCTAAACCTTGCAGGAAATATCTGCATGACAGACTGGAGACTTCCACTTTTTGGTTGTTAGAGAAATGTTTCCCTTGTTGGCTACTGCAAACTGAACATTTTCAATTACCACGGGTTTATTTCTTTGGAGGCGATTAAAAACCTGACATTTTTCCTTGAGGTTTCCCTCCATTTTAATGATAGAAAAAATATACCTAATCATAAATGTCAGCTAGCTCTTCTTCAGAGCAATTTGTAGCTTCCCATGATCACCAGAGCTACAGGCAAAACATGTCTTAAATAGACCCAAGAGCTGCTTCCCCATGTGGTTATACATGAGGTTATACAAGGTTACATGGGCATGTGTGCTGGAGATTTGGAAATTTGACTTTGGGTGGACCAGAGTGCAAAATAGAACAGACCATGTCGGTGCGGCGCGGTGCTAACCTGGTGCACGGAGCCCAGCAGTGCTGGGAAGCCTGCACGGGAGGCTCCTGCACGCTGCCCACACGCTCAGCTGAGGCTTTCCCCAGCAAATCCATCACTTCCAGTAGCTGGGTCACAGGACAGCCCGTGGCTCTGTGCCTGCCAAAACCAGACCTGTCCTCACTGCTGCTCAGGCCCCACTGCACACTGCGCCTCAGCCCCGCTTAACTATTCCAGGAGAGAGTGTGGTTGGAATCTGCTCTGTCTCTTGGCTTCTGCTCCGCATCTGCCAGGAACTGAACGTGCTGGGGTTACATCCACACAGGGATATGTATTTATAGGTAAGCCCACTGCCTGGAGCCATAAAAGGAACTGAGTCAGTGCGCTGGATCTGGCCCTCCAAGGCTTGCAAGTTCTTCCAAGCTCATGTCTCACTGGAGTGGTTTTGGACAGATGGGAAGAAGTGAGGTGTTTAGTGGTAAAAAATGACACCACTTTTGCTAAAGGGAAATGGTGAAGTTTCTCTTGAGGTCAAAAAAGTGTAAATTCCCATGAAAATATATCTTCCTCAGAAACTCCTGAGTACAAGAAAGCAGAATTTTATAGGGCTTTTGTTCGCCAAGGAGCTGTGCAGATGTGACTCATTTGCTCTCCCCAGGCCAAATGTTGGTTGATGCCTAGAAAGAGGCTTAAGCCTCCCTACAGACTCACTGAGACTCTCCACTAGAAACAGCATCATAGGCCAGGTTCCTGCTGAGAGAAACCTCTCCACAGCTTCCTTGGGCTCTCCACAACATGGGCAGAGGACTCTCTGTGAAGCTTATTGTACATCCAACAGAGCTATAACTGTTCTGAACACCTTCCTCCATTCTGTGCCTTGTGAAAAACAAGATTCTGTGTTTCTGGGAACAAGCTTTCTATGGATGTTGCAAGAGATGGAGTGCTTGCCATCAAAAATTTCACTTTATTCTCCCTGCCTTTGAGCCAGTCAAATTTGATAGGCAGGAAGGCGCCTTGAAAACATCACATTTCTCGAAGGTTTGCAGAAAGACTCCACTACGCTCTTGCTCCATCCTGCTATTGCACAGGGGATCATTCCCACTGTGGGGAATTTCTTCCTTCCTCTGTCCCCCCAGGGTGGGAGGAATCAGGGACCTCGTGCTCCCTGCTTGAGCTGTGCCCAGGTGAGGGCTAGGAGCTCTAAGGAGCAGAGTTCCCCACAGACACACAGGCACGTGCATTGAAATCAGAGGATCTTGGTCAATTTTTGCAAGCAAACCAACTCTGGGCAAGATCTGGGCTTTTTTGAACACCTGGCTTTCTAATGATGTATATTATTTTATAATCAGGAACAAATGCTTCATCAATATGCACTCTGTCGTAGGACAAGCAAAACAGACCTTTCATCACATGTATCTTTGAGCTTATTCTTTGTATAGCACCATTACACATTATTTCTATTATTATGGTTATCATTGTTAACATGAAGCTTTGATACTTTTATCATGTGCTTGGGTTTTTTTATTTCCTTAGACGTTTTCTGTGCTTTGCCATGTGCTTTCTTCAAAATACTTTCAGGCAGCTTTAGATAACAGAATCCACCTTCTTCTCCAGCAGGACTCTAAGTCTGTCAAAAAGCAACACGTTCTCCTCCACAGAGAAACCTGCATTCCTGTTACCTAGGCCATTAGCACATATATTTAATTTCTATTTGAGGTGACAGCAACAAAATTCCTGTTGAAAATGTGTTATGCAACGCAATCCATCTGAGTTTTGCTTGTTCCCTGTCTAAGAATAGGGATTGTTTACCCAATGTCCCAAAACAGTGCTGAGGGCTGTACTGGAAAAGGAATTCAACCTTGTGCTACAGCAAGTCTGACATCCTTCCTGCTGCTACTTATGACGATTTCATTTCTCTAGAGCTTTATTGCTGTTGGAGCATTTAATGGTTTGGATGTGAAAGCAGACGTGATCAGACATTTGAGTCGGAGGGTTCAGCTCATTTCCAGCTTTCCAGGTGGTTTGGGTGTCTGTCAGTGTTGCGTGGTCCCAGCTGAGGAGGCCAAGGTGTCTGAGCTCCTGCTCCCACTCAGACTGGCCACTAGCAATCAGAAAATCTCAAATCCACAGTTCGTTGTGGTCTTTCCAGTCAGGATGAAAGGAGACACAGGAAATGCATTTTGTATTTGACTCAAGCACTAAGGTGGGTTCAGCAAACTCTAGAACAAAAGCACCGCTGGAGCTGCTGCCGGAACAGCATAAAAACTGTGTTTGATCTCCCCTTTGCTTCCAAGAAGGATTTTGCAGCCTGGATGTCTTGAGATGAGGATTTCTGCCAACTGTGACTCAGGAAAAGAATTTAAATGTGATGGCCTCAGCCTAGTCCTTAGTGGAATATTTGTCCACATCATAAAACCACTGGACACAATATGGAAATGCAATTGACATTAAACCAAATGATATAATCCCATCTAATGATATTATAATGAATCCCAAGTGAACTCAACATGATTGGGCAAGTATTTCAAAGTGTTACTGAAACAGTTTTTATAGTGTAAAGGTCTGCATTTGCCAACCAGTGGCCAGACACACAGCACAGACTCTCAGAAGTTAGCCAATTCCCACCCTGTAAACCTGCGGCTGCTTCTTAGAAAAACATCTTTTTTTAATTAGTGCTGTTACTTTTTGAAGGATTCAAAGGCGTTTTCTGAAGTGTGCTTCATTGTTTTTAAATACATTGCTCCTATTCCCAATTAGCTATTTCTGGTCTCTAGTGAAATCCCCCGATGAGTAGAAGGGGATTAAATTTCTGTAAATCTACCATTTATGAACTTGTGAGTTGCTAAATGATGTTGGCCTTTCACCTAACGGCTGGTTGTGCCTGACGTGTCTGTATGGTTTGCTGTGTTATTCCTCTGCTCTGGTGTTATTGTTTTTGCTAATTTTGCATAAGGTACGTTCTGGCATGGCTCTAAAAACCTGATCCAAGTGTATGTGAGCACAGCTGACCGTCTGCTTGATTGAATGCCTTCCAAGTGCAATTTTCAAATCTTTGCTCTGGAGAAATGGGGAGGGAAGAGAGAGAGAGCTTTCCCTCCAATCTGGGATCGCATCTTCATTTTTGGCCAGCTTGAGAAATTCATCCCTACAAAAAAAAAGAAAGATCATTTCTTAGCTCGATGCTACTCAAGGGCCTGGATGTTCTTGAAAGCTGCCTTTGGGGTCCCTGTAGATCACTTGAAAGACAGAATAACATTCACAAAATTTGGAGATTGTGTCTGATGTTTTCTAATGTGTTTCACACACAAGCCTGAAATAGATGTAGAAGGTTTTTTTGATTCAGCAACATTTGCAAAAAGCATGTGTTTTACATTTTCTCTTTATTGATCTAAATAGCTGCAGAATAGTCAAGTTGATAGAAAAAGAAACTCTGTATAGCTGGCCTTACTGCAGTTCACATTCTGTTTTCTGATAGTTGTTAAATTATCTTCTGTTGAAATTTGCCTGGAGACACTGATTGTCCAGAATAACAGTATTACTGAAAACACAGTCATTTCTCCAGTTGTATGGGATTGTACAAACTTCCACTAGTGACCATCTCAGCTGCAGGTGACCTAAGAGCCAAGGTCCCATCGAATGGAGTCCAGGCTCTTTCCTCCCTCCAGCCTCTGTGGCAGACAATTATTCATCAGAGTTTTGAGAACATAATTTAGAGAACAAAGCCTCTGTCCAACCTGGACTGCAGCTCCCAGAGGATTTAATCTTTACCCCTGCCCAAGTTGAAGCAAAAGCCTCCTTCATCTTCAGACCTTTTGCTCTGAGCTTGCTCACCCTGTTAGATCTCTAATGCTCACCTACACCCAGTCACCCTTCTGTAATCCCGCCTGGATTCCTCTGGGTTCCCTCAGGAGCAGGTTACAGCCCTTGCACCTTCACTGTGGACAGAAACAGGTCTTCTGCTGCCTCCACTCATATTTGGTTCTGGGACAAAGCAACAAGAACCACCCAAAAAACAAAAGGCTGTGAACTGTACAGAGCTGTGTTATGCACTGGCACAAACACTAGGGCAGGACACTTTTAAAGCGGTTTCCCTCTTGATTAAGAAGTTCAAGTTCAAGACTTGTTCTGCAAATATACTGGAGACTCTGAGCTGATCAAACTGAGGTTACCAGGCAAATGTTTGCCCAAACACTCTCAGCCACAGTGTCCTGCTCTCAACAGCTTAGTCTGCCTGGACCATGGGTTTAAGATTAAAATGTAAGAATCCAAAATCAGTGATCAAAATGACCCCTCTTGGCCTTGAAACCCAATAATTCTTCCACAATTTCAAACATCCTTGGAGACAGCAGTGGATGAGAAGTGCCTCTAGCAGGCAACTTGAAATTATCCCAACAGAACTTGCGTAACCAGTTAGGTTTCTACACCAGAGCAATACCTTCACTAAGACTACTGGAAGTCATTTGAGTGCTTTTGAGTTATTTATATCCAGTGAGGATTTCCCCAGCAAAGAGAACATGAAAGATGATCTTGTCCCAAAATGCCTGGAAAATGAGCAATGAGCACTTTCTCGAGAAAACAAAGGATTTGCCATCTCTGCAAGCAAGTGGGGTCCCTTCGTGAGGTATTCGGCAGAACATTTCTGGTCAGACGTGTTATAACGCTTTTGACTACTAAGATAATGTAAGTGGGTGAAGACAAAAACAGATTGATAAATGCATTAGGCTCAAAAGTAAAATTCATTCCTGTTTGCAAATCTCGAGAACAAATTTAGCTAGACTTGTTGATATTTCCAAGGACACAGCATAATGCAACACCAAGAAAACATTTAAGAACTCAGTCTTCAATCTCTGTTTGGGAAAGGACAAATTCGAAGAACCTTACTTGGTTTTTTCCTGATTTCAGTGATTCATTGGACTTTTGTGTTGTCCCTTAGAGTACAAATCCTGTATGTTTTAGTGGGAGAGTAAGCAATTTTCAAGGGCACTTTTCCACCCTAAGTGAGGAGAAAAGGGTGTGATTACTCACAGATATATATCATGTTACCAAAGTGTCTGCCATTGCCATAAGGTATTGACTACCCCATGATTTTCACCTGTGTCTTTTGGGTTAGTGAGTCTGCGTAAGAGCAGCTCGCCATCACACAGCAGCGGTCTCTCAAACAAACAAACAAGAATAAAAAAAAAAATAAAAAGAAAGAAAAAGGCATTTTGCCTGAGAGGAAAATAACAAACCAAGAGCAGGCAACAGTCAGACAGTTTTCGTTTTTTCTTGAGTAAAGTGCTGTAGGTACAGATTAACTTTGTTTGTTCAATACTTACTCTATTTTCCTTTAACCTGCTCTGAAACGAGGACTGGAAGCACTTTGCTAAATGGATTGAAATTATCCTGGCTTCACAGCGTGCCTTGTAAGTGCCCTGGTACTGTCTGTGGTCCTGCTGTTTGGAGACTGCCTGGAGTGATGCCCTTTCAGGGGTTTCCATAGATCCCCTTCCCCTGCTATGGCAACAGCACACTCGGCTCTGCTCCTCCGCAGCTCCAGAGCTCTGTTTGCACCAGCAAGGGGCTGCTCCTTGGGGAATCGGGCCTTCCAATGGCTCTGAAAGCTCAGACCTGCCCGGGAGCAGAGTCCTCTCAGAGTTTTAGGGACCCCAACACAACCATGACCTGCTGCCACGTGTACGAGGCACACGAGCTTTGGCATCTCATTCCTGAGGCCAGGCTTGCCCAGGCCACTGTGAGTCTCTTTATGGGACTTTGACCATCTGTGCCACTTTCCTCTACACATCACTGTCTTCAGATAGGGGTTTCCTTGCCCTAAAAAAAGCAATGTTGGCACCATGGAAGATGAGAGATGCTGCAGCCTCTCCATGGCACAAATTGTACTGTTTTCAGAGAGGCAGAAGGACTCAGTGACATCATGTAAATTAGATGCACCTCTGTCAGCTTATTGCCTCAGCTCATTGATCCTAGGATCTGGTAAAAAGATTTCTGAACTCTATCCATAAACATTTTGTCCAGTCTCATGTTTCCAACAAATTTTCAGAATTTTTGCTGCGTTTAAAACTTTTAATTATGGACTAATTGCACATCTCCTGTGGGCTGTTACCTCCTCCATCCCCCTCGCCTGGCAGATAATCTCGTGACAGCCTTTTTATGTGAATCATTTGCCAGGCATTCCTGATGTTTTCTTAAACTTTTGAAACTGATAGATATCTAAGGGAACAATCTACACACATGTACAATACTCACATCCCCAGATAAATGAAGGAAGTTCCCACCTACTCCAGGGGGCCAAGGACAGGCGGTGGGAGACTTCATTGCTGTTGTGTCAGTGCCTTGTCCTTCTCATAACTTCTGTATAGTTTAAGGTCCAGAGATGGAATGACTTTTGCATTCACTGAATTCTCAGTCAATGTGTGTATCTGTTGATTTAGTGTTTCTCTTTATCATCATGTGGAGGGAAGTTGCCTGAGGCAAATACAGTACTTAGAGGCGCAGTGTTCCAGGAAACCCCCGGCCGGGAAGTCTGGCCTAGACTCGTGCCAGTGTCCTCCCTACCAAACATCTCTCATTTCTTTTCCCCTCCCTGCCTTGAGTTTGATGTGAGCTGCCCCTGTTTGTGATATCAGAATCACTGAAGAAGATAAATATCGGAGAGAGGAGCTGAGAGAGATGCGAAGGTAGCATTTGGCCAGCCCTCAGAGAGCCTACACCTTCCCTCCAACCTTCACACGATATTGATGGTTTCATAATGGACATGCAGGAATATGGGATCAAAGAGAATAGCTGAGTGTTATTGGTTCTAACTACCCAAGCTTAGCCATGCTTTTATCTTTAAAAGCCTTGGAGAAACAGCTTCTGGTTTGTTTTCCATTTCATCTGATACAGCTTGCCTTAGTAACCAATTAGCATTTTGTGATTACATGTAATAATTCCACATGCTCAGGCTGTGCACTTGGTGTTTCTGAATGCTGTACATCAGGCTGAGGTGACACATGGGGGACTGTGACCCTGGTCCTGGCAGCTTCAAAACACATGTTAGGTCATCACTGTTATGAAAATTTTTTGGTGTTCAGTCCAGTATAAATTGCCTTTTTTTTGTTTTTAATTGGTTTTTTTTATATTACTATATTGAAAAAAATTAGGATCTTTATTCAATAGAGGAGATCTAATAAAGGGGACACTGTGGGGTACAGTTCTTTTCAGAACAGAAGTTAAGATGCTTTCACAGTCATGGATGGATCAAAAGGGGAAGAGGAAAGCTGTTATAGCTTTTTTACTAATCTGTATCTTGTAAGACTCCATTTTGTGTGCCTATAGCAATACAATTTGAGGACGTGCTTTATTTTACTGTCATTTCTCAGTACTATAGATACTGATCATTAAGCTCCCAGAAACTGTTACAGTTTGTGAACCACTTACGAAGTAGTCGTTGAAATGTGTAAGCCATAAATCAGCAAAAACCTGAACCAAAATCAGAATTTACTTCTGCTCCTTTACTTAATTCCTTTTCCCTGTTTCCTCCAAAGAAAATGTTGGTTGTGACAGACACCATCCACACGCCAGGGGAAAGGAGCAAGTCCCCAAATCCCTGGCTGCGAAGTTTACATGCCAAAAGCGTCTCCGTTCAGTGGAGCTGGTTCGTAGCTGCCAGCCAGCCCGCAGGACGCCTTGTACCCCCAGAGCTGGGAGCCTGTTCGCTTTGCGGTGGCTGCCTGCCCTGCAGCGTCCCTGGCAGTGTGTCCCGGCGGGACCCGGCCCCGGGCTGCACCCGCATCCCAGAGAGGGGCCATCCCGCCTGCTCGGGGAAAGCCGGGCAATCCAGACGAGGAGAGGAGCAGGAGTGCGGGCTGGGGTGTAACTGCTGGCCCCGACTGCGAGGAATCAAAGGGAAGCAGTTGTTTTGAGAGGGGAATAAAAAAGCAATGCTGAAGTAGCTGTGAAGCAGCTGGGAAAAAGTGGTGATGCTGGTTGCAGGCAGTGGCACCTTTGCAGGCTCCACAAAGCAACTATTTCCATCATTTGCTCCCTGTTCTTCGGGATGCAGAATAGCTCTGTGTACAGTGTCTTTTCTTTTTTTTTTCTTTTCTTTCCCCAGAATTTTTTTAACCTCCAGATTCAAACCCGTTTCAGTTCAGCTTGCGACACTCTCCCTGCCTGAAGGGGCAACTCTGAAGGACTAAAAACCTGGTACTTGAGTTTCCAGCTGAGGGGACGGTTCCCTGCAGAAGTGAGTAGGGGTGTAAACTTTCACAGCAGCAAGGTAAACAGCTGAAGGGTTTGGGGAGCTGTCTTGGAGCATGAACCTGACCCCTGAGCTGACACAACAGCAGAGGAGTCCCCAGGGACCCTTGTAGGAACAGATGTCAGGCCGCAGAAATCGGTTTTATACTGATTTTCAAACATCTGCAGCGTGTCTTGTTAATTGCTAGCGAATATATTTTATGTTTTTCAGGCTTTACAGTGTCTTTATTCATCTATATCAATATGGAATGGATACAACACAAACATAGACCTCCTCATGGATAACCTACCTACAGGTAGAAAGGTTACTTCAGTTGAACCCCTGGCTTGAAATGAATAATTGAACCATCCATAGCTATGTCCATGTTTAAACACTCTCACCACTGCCTTCTGCCAGCACCCAGCTATTAAAAATAGCAACAACATACAGCAGCTTGAGCCAGTTTCTATTTACTTGTGTGTGGTTTATAAGAGATATTTATTGAGTGGTTTCTGATGGTCAACAACCACTGTAAATAAATATCAAGGTCTGTGTCATTCATGAACTGTCATTAAAAATCATTGCTGGACTTGGCCTGAGTGGTGAATGAAAGCTGTTTCCAGTTTGATCTCCTGGATGCTGTGGTGTGACACAGGGCACTGGCCCTCTCGGGGGGGTGCTGCAGGACCCCATCTGTGACAGACCTGTGCAGAGAGTGTGTCACCTGCACAGGTGGGATGGTGCACGGGGCACTCTCCACATTCAAATGGGATGTTTGCCAACGCCACTGACACCCAGGCCAAAGCCTGCTGCAAAATCTGCTGCTGTGCAGAACGTGGACAATTTACTAGCAGTGCCGTGCTGTTACAGAAACAGCTTTAGGAAAAGCACTTTTAGTCATTATTTACAGAAAACCTGGGAAAGAGCAGGACTGTCTGTTCAGCACACATGGATCTCACAGTTCCAGGTGTCTGAGTGCTGGTGAGTCTTATCTGGGGCTCTTTAGAGAGTGATAATAGTGATATTGCCAGGATAAAACCTGGAAAGCCGCTGGACAGACGGGATAAGAGCTTCTCACAGGATAAGAGGAACTGTACAGATAAAGCAGTATGTCATTCCTCTCAAGCACCTCCCCTAGTGCTCCCCAGGAGCCAGGAGCTGAGGTGAGATCCATATTTCACTTTGCTTCCAGCTCACCGTGCTCCTTGACCAAATCATTTAACTCCCTCATATTTCAGCCCAGCAATCCAAAGAAATGCAAACTTACCAGAAACGGGCACGAGCTACAGTGCACATTTAATTGAAGTGCTGGTGAGGAGTATGAGATATAATTCCACACCTCACGCACATCCAGCGTGAAACTAACTGCAAACCATTTTTTTTTTTTTTAATAGTGCATAGGAAACTTTGTTCCAGAAACCACTTTAGGTCACTGTCAAGTACCTCATTTCCCCATACTTCTTCTAGAACACTGCATCATGGAAGTTGCTGGTTTCTGAAACAAAGGATTACAGAAATGAGTCACAAATGCCTACTGACAGTAGAAAAAAAATGTAGAGATGTTATTAGTATTTCTATATTTGCTGCTAATGAAATAAAGCAAATCGACAAGATGAAAGTTTCAAAGTCTGTATAGAAAAAGAGAGTGTCTCCTTTAAAAAAATGTTTCATTTCCTGTGAGAAAGGTTTTGCATCTGCAGTTTATTCTGCATTTCTGCTCTGCTCTGAACTGCACAGCTCTGTCACCAAGCTGGGAGTAGAGTCCACTCCTACAAAAAGATTGGGAGAGCATCCTTGTCATCTTCTTAGTGTATTTCAAAACAGCTGAAACATACAATAAGCACTTTCTTCCTCTTAAAGCAAAGGCCAGTTTCTTCATTAGCACTTTTCCACGTCACTGAACGAAGTGGAAGAGTTTTGAAGGTTTCTGAGGTGTACAGCAGGAACCAATACAGGACTGCAGAAGGTGCCTTGCTCCTTGCAGTATTGATCGTGCAGCCTTTCAGAGGGAACATTTCCAATTTTTTTTTCAAATAATTAAAGTATAATATTTTACAGCCTGATAAAATTTACAGGGACCCTTGGCAAGTAATTATAGTGCTTCTTTAAAAGAGACCCCATAAAAGATGCATGATTAGAAAGTTAAGGATCTGGATAGAATTACAACGATGTGACAAATAATTTACAAGCGATAAACCATCCCAAGGAGAGGGGGAGGGTGATTAAAAGAAAAAGGGGGAAAAAGACATTAAACTAACCAGTGATGAAATGTCACAATTAAAATAATAAATTTGCCCCCTGTGTTTAGTGTTAAGTTTTTGTAACTACAAGTTTCTGTGCTTTGGCTACAGAAAAGATTCTCCCTGGCTAGAAAAGCTCCAGCTTGATGTTGATGTGAGGCACTTCTTTTCATCAGAGGTTGTTCTGAATTTGGCACAGTAGCTTTCATTTTATTACATACTTAAGATAAATATTCTGTATAGACGTTCTGCAGTAGTAATGATCCCTAAGATTGTGGAACAGTAGCTTGGAAGATTTTTATCTGCCTCCAGATGTTGGCCAAACTCATTTTTTATAGAGCACATTTATTAGGTTTCAGCTGGGGGAAAAAAAAAAGGTGATGGATTCCAGCTTAAAGCACTCTGAGATCTGGGGAAAATGCAAGTCTGGATCTGGATTGGAATTTTGATGGCAGGACCCACATTGCAGGAGAGGAAGGGCAGCTATGACAGAATCCATAAGGGGAAAAATTCTTTCTCATTTTTCCCTCATACTATTTGCTCCCCCTCATACAAATATCAGGGTCAAGTAACAATCAGCACCAGCACCAGACCTACAGCGAGTGGCTGCTGCCACCGTGGCTGGTGACCATCAGCTGTCCTGAGCTGGGGAGGGGACCCCAGCTCCCACCCACACGAGGAGATGGAGAGCAGGGGTACAAAAGGGGCTTCACTCAGAAGTGATGCAGAACATGACACACAACAAGCCCTGTGGGAAAGGCTTTTCACAACCCAGGGCAGCGCAAACGGCACCTTACATCAGGCTCAGGTGAGCAGCAGAGGGTCCACGAGGATCTTCCCACTCACCTTTCCCTTCACATGGACAACAAAATCAGTCATAATCCAATCTGGAAAGAAAACTTCCTTAGTTTTAATTCCTGTGTTGGCTCTGTCTCCTGCAACAGCGAGACCTTCAAAGAAAACAGCAACATGTGCTGGGATTTCCAGCTGATTTACAGAGAATGGAGACTGATTCTCCACCAGATAATCAGCTGCATCCCTCATTGCTTTAAGAAAGGTGTATCCCCTTTGAGTCAGTCTATATTTTTATATTATATATATGCTATATATACATATATATTTTTATTTATATTTATATATATTTCTATTTTGCCTTGACAACTTCAAGTAATATCTAAGAAGGTCATGTAACTAAATGAGAAAGGGACATTTTTGCCCTGTTAGCACACAAGATAACCTGCAGCCTTTTTAAAGACATTGAATATTTTCATCAAAACCCCCTTACTGATAACTCCACATCAGATCATCTGAAATGCTCCACATCCTGGCACTGAGGATTTTACTCTGGCCCTTCTATATCTAAAGAAGTTTCACAGAGCAAAAACCTAAGTCAAGACAGGCTAAATGCTGAAGGTGTAGGAGCATGAATTTGACACCAGGTTGATTTTAGTGCGCTGCTGATTTATCCTGCAGTAATTGCAGAATCAAGAACATTAATCAGATTGATTTGTGCACATCTGTTTTTCAAAAAAACAGATGTTGGAGCAGAGGAAAAAGAAGTGCAATTCGCCTTAAACCAACTGACGTAAATCAGGAATCAAATAACTGAAGGTACCTGCAATAGATGCCCTTGGCAATGAGAGAATAACGGTGCCTGAGATCTCATGGTCCTTAAGAAGCCCATTTTGGGGCTCATTTTATTTTATTAAATCACTCACATGAGTCTCCCCAACTTCTGTAGTTTATTGATAGAAGAAAGGGTTTTCAATGGTTTTGTGAGACTCCTGGCAAGACATAGCCCTCTGTTCTCATAGTCTATAATGCCAAAAGGGAAAAGAATATCATAAAATATTTCCCTTCTGAGCATCTCTGATAATTCCTCTCTAAACTCCTTTACTGGGGCAGACTCTAATTTATTCACAAGTAACAGTGAATTAACAGGAATTGGAATAAAGTGCATTTTTGCAAATAAAAGGTAAAATTACTCTGCTTCTCTAGAACTAGCAAAATGCTCTGGGCTCATCACCTCCTGAAGACGAACTGAAGAAAGGATGCCAAGGCCTCAGTTGTCACTTGCAATATCAATCAGACCTTACCTTCCCCATGGCCTGAGTGCAGAACAGTCAGTGAATAAAATCGGAAAGAGAGAAACTACGGAGATTTCCCAAAGAAACACCTCTCCTGCTTCTCTCATTCTAGCCCTAGGATCCAAACGTTGTAACCCTGCTGCCTTATTCTTGCGGTTTGTTGAGTGGAAAATGCACATGTGTTCAAACAGCTGTATCGTCGGGGGCTCGATCCGGAACGTAGCGCGGCATCTGTAGGACAAGGGAGAGGTGTCAAGTGAAGTGTGTAAACCTGGAGCTAACGGCACGGCGCTGCGCTGCCGGGGCCTTCTGCCGGGGCTGAGATTCCCCTCACGCAGCGTGGCAGGCGGCTCCACGTTTTCCAGACGTTCGCGGGGACACCTTCTGTGGGACTGCTCTGCTTCCCTGCCCGCGCCTCGCACGCCGACATCCCCGCTCGGGAAGCGGCTCCGCAGCAGCTCCGCGGCAGCAGATTGCAGGATCTCGCCTTCTGGGGGCTGTTTGTTCACACCGTGTCTTCCGAGCAGCTTGAAAGTGGAATTTTGTTACTCTTCAGCCCTTTCCTTTTCCTCGAAGGATTCTTGTGAGGGTGAGCTTGGGGGTAACACGTGCCCAAGGAGCTCTTGCTGCGCTCACTGTGCCACATTCGTAACTCCTGCACTCAAAGGCACTGGTGGTACTGGTGGTACTGCTGGTACTAGTGGCTGGAGCAAGGAAACCCCATCCCCAATTGTTTTAATGAGGCACAACTGTCATGCTCTGAAGCCAAAATGCCTCTCGTCTATCCAGCAGGCAAATTGAAAGCAAGGCGTTCTTTCAGTTGAAATAAACACAAACACATCTTTTCTTTTTCATCTTTAGTCTCATTGTAAGAACTGAAATGGTACAATTGCAGTGCTGAAAATGCACCAGCTATGGAAGAAAACAAGGAGTAACCTAAAATAAGGGCAGTATTTCATCTTTGTGATGATCCCAGCATCAAAGGTAGGCTGTGAGCTTCCCCATAGTCTGGGAACGTTCTGATCCAGTGTTTGGCTCCAATCTTTGAGTAACTTACAGCCTTGTGCTAAGCTCGGATCCAGACTGGAGTCTTCCCAAAATCTGAGGAAGTTCAGACCCAGGATTCTGGCTTCAGCCCACGTCTAATTCAAACCAAACTGTCATCTAGATTCTAAGTGGGAATGAGTCAGAAGGCCTCAGCAGCTGACGAGGTGTCCACACTGTGTAATCACCACGTACCGTTTGGCAGCCAGCAGGGGCCCCGACTCAGGAGTGGAGATCACGGTGGCACCTGTGACTTGCAGAGCTCTCGTGGCCTTCAGGACCCCTCTGTGTGCCCAGCAGCCACACCAGGAGCAGTGCATTTTGGTGGAGGTGATGGTTTAGCCCTGTGCAACACCTGGACTTCATCCAGGTTTTGACCAATAAGATTTCACGTGTTTAACAGAGGACTCTTCATGAAATATGACCACCTCCACTATTACACGGCAGGGACACTTTCCTCCTGCACAGGGAGAAGTTACTGTGTGTTCCCATCTTTTTACTGGCTCTACTTGCTTGCTGCTGGGAGTCTTCTGTCTGAACCTGTTGTCACTGAGGAAACATCTTTATTCCAGAGCACTGGGGAGATCTAATTAACTGAACAAGGTTCCCCTGCATGGCAATGGGGAGGTTCATGGTGCTGTTTGCAGTGTCAGATGTGAGCCTGCCTTGCCCTGTGGCACAGCTCACTGCATCCCTGCTGCCTGGGGACTCCTGTAGACCTGCAGTGGGACCAGGTCTCTTCGTGTGAGAGAGATTTTACATCAAATCAGGAACAAATGCATTAAAGATTGCTCCCATACACCCTCATTTGGATTTCAGAAGCAATCTTTTCTGAACACCACCCAGCACAGGCAGTTCCTTGTCCCAGTCTCCACACATTTGGGAGCAGCCATAGCCAACTTTGCAGTTCTCATGCAGCACCCAGTAAACAGTTTCTTCCTGCTTTCATTATTAACAATATTTATTCTCAGCACTGTAGAAATATAATCAGACCCTTGCTGCGTTAAGTGTTTTGCAAACATTCAGGAAGACAGTTTTAAAAGCTGTTCACCCCTCTATCCAGAGCCTGGGGTGGTGGCAAACTTTAGTTGGGCTGCTTTTTCCCACTAGCAAAGAGTGTTCAGGGAGAGAGAGGACAACTTCTCCTCTAACTGCCGCTTGCCCCAGTATGTCTATTCAAAGAAAGCAGGAGGGGAAAAGCAGTGGTGTAAGAAGAAAGCATATAGAGGAAGATAGAGAAGTTTAAAGAGAGCAGGACTTCTCCATATTATGCTCCCCTAGGATTTCAGCTTCTCTAGAGAAAGAAAAAATCTGTTTCATCCAAAAGCCTGTTGCTCCCTTCCTGCACCCCTAAACATAGGACTCAGACGCCCATCATGCAGTTTTAGGGGAGCCAGAGTGTTTTAGGCTGGCAAACAGGCACCACGAGGTCAGTGCTGGGCTCTGCCTGTGCACAGCACCTTATCCTGGAGGGCAGGGGTCTTCAGTGTACCCAACAAAAAAGCAGCAAAGCTCCCTCACACAACTCCAACCACGGCACAGCCGTGCACTGCTCTCCAAGATGCTGCCCTCCTGGGGCAAAGAAACCCCACTCTGGAGGGCACTGATGTGGGCAAATGGGTTCCACAGGTAGAGGGGCACATATCAGAGTTTATCCAGTGCTTTTCCTCTGAGGCGAATGAGTTAAGAAAAAATGACCAGGCACGGAGTGGTGTTTCTTATGGAATCACGTGTGGAGAGAATAATGCAAGCAAACTGCTTTCGCAACAATGCTGAGGTCACTCGACCACAAGCCTCCGGCTCTATTATGTGTGAGAGAGATAATGGGGCAGAATTGTGGGCAAAAGTTCTCGTTCGTGGGAATCCTGTCAAACCTCCACAAGCCTTGGAGACACCTGGAAGAAGATAAGCATGATAATTATTTCCTAAAATAAGAGGCACTTTTGTTCTTTCCCTCCACCCACCCCCACCCCACAGCAAGTCAGCAGCCTGTTGTGGTTTTGTTCCACGTGATTCCTTGAAGAGAGACAAAGAAATGCAACATCCTATCGGAGTGAATCACGTAGCTTGGAAATGACCCGATTCACACGTTTTTTCCATTCCCTGTTGCTGATGTGAGTCTTAAAACAAAAGGAGAAATAATAGGTCCTGATGTTTAGTCTGTGAATTGGAGTCTGTGCTCCATTTTCCAGCTCAGGTTAAGACACTTGAGGAAAACACTTTGTTTTGCTGAAGAGTCTTCTTTTCATAGATGGCTGAATGCCTGCACAGGACAGATGCTCAAAGACCTTTTGGGGGTCAGAAAAGCAAAAAGTGACATTTGTGTCAGTGTGACCCCAAGATATGGAGTGCTCAGGATCTGGGCCCTGGTTCCCCATGAAACACCTGATGACAGGGTGCAGCCAGAGAGTTTCACACGGGTGGTGCTCCTCTAGGTGACGATACCAACCTGCCTCAGCCTCAGCACTTCTGAGCCAGATGAGCTCTTTGTTCCCTGAAGGATTCTCACCACTACACGACTGGTTCAGAGAGATCTTCTTCTCAGCCCTTATTGCTGCTTCCAAACATTAGCCACAAGCATCTCACAGGGCATTTCTTTGGGTCATAGACTGTAATTTTTTCCCTTTTTATGAAGCGTCAGGTGTCGTCTCACTGAGGAGATGCTCCACAGAATAAATCAAAGACACAAATAAGAAAATGTCATATTCCTGTATCTAATTGCATAGAAAAATCTAATTGATTTCTTATCAAACAGAGAAATCTTCATGACTGGGGCACTGAAAGCCAAATGATGCAGCTTCTTTTGCCTCACAAATCTATGAGAAAAAACTGGTCTCCACAGTCAGCTGAAAATTTCCTGCTGACTGGAAGAAGGACTCAGGCTCCCTGTAACTGCAATAAAGTTGCATAAGAACCTCATTAGAGGAGTTAGCCTGGCACAGGAGGGGACCCAGGGTCTGGAGCACATGCAGAGTGCATGCTAAGTGCTGCCTTTGCTTATCTTGGTTTCAGTGGCTCACTCAGCCATTCAGACTGACACACATGTATTTTATATATATATAAAAAATACAACTTTCAAAACCAGTATGAGCCCCATGGCTGGCATCTGCCCAGGTCCAACGTGCCTGCTGCTGGCAAGTTGCTCTTTTCATCATTTATTGGAGTCGTTTACACAGGGGTGGGCCAGGAAAAGAGGAGGAGGGAACAGGGAAAGGGAGATCAGCATTTCCCTCTACCCTTGTTTTCTTCAGTTTGTTTGATATTTATCATTATTATGTAACTCTGTTTGGGGCTTCCAAAGTTGTTGGCACCAAGTTTGGGAGCAGTCCTGCCTTGCTTCTGTGCAAAAGCCAGAGGTTGGTTCTGCTTGGGGTTTTTTAAAATTATTGAGTTTTAAAAGACTTTCTTCTAGGACATGTACCACATGTCTGGAGTAGAAATTGTTCCAGATGTGCTTGAGCCTAAAATCTGGGCCTAAACTATTTGCAAACTCAGTGAATTTGAGATGTGGCTTTGCAGCCTTTCTCCAAAAAGTCTTTGCTCCCCAAAAATAAATGCGGTCTTCCAGATTCGCTTCTGTGTCTGATCAAACTTTTCGTTTTAGACATCGCCTGGGTCAGTGTGGATGGTAAAATCACTGCAGCCAAGCTGTGCCCAGGCCAGTGAACAGCCAGGAGCTGGATGGAGAGACAAGGAGGTTAAAGGGTTTTTAAGGGCATATGGGCACAACCAAAATGACAGTAGTACCTTGGGTATTGTGACCTCCAGCCCAGTGGTCCAGGCATGCTGTTTCCTACCCAAATAGTCCTTTTGCATCACTGGCAGCCAAAAAGTCCCAGTAGATCCCATCTCTCCCAGGACACCGCTGTAAATAACTCCTGGTTTGTACTGAAGGATTGATGCTGCGTGGGTAAAACCAAGGTCAGGCTTTTCAGAATTATCCTAAACTGGGCGCTCACTGGCTGAAATCTGCTGTGCCACAGAGCGTAAGCTCTCGATTCCATAATGTTTAGATACCCCCTGCTTTAGAACCAAGAGTTCTTGTGTCAGTGGAATCTTGAATCCCTACTGAATGTGTGATTCACATGTTCATGTCTAAAAAAAGGGAGAAGTGGTAAAGATTCATTTATTTAAGAGAATAAAGCCTAAGAATAAGGTAATGAATGAAGGGGGCATAACAACCCTTGCAGATGACTAAGAGTTTATAGTTAATGTGTGGTGGTTTACACAGCCACAGAAAATAATACCTGTGGCCTCCCACACACAGCAACAAATGTCGTGCTGGTCTGCACCATAATCAGCTGTGATGGGTTCCCACAGTGCCTGCTGGAAGCCCCACTGCAGTGTGAGGGGAGGGAGACACAGTGGTGGTGTCTTCCCTGAGGCTGGAACACAAGTTTTGCACAAAATAACTTTTCCTGCATGGTCATAGCCCTGGGGGGAACAGAGGAGGCGTTCTCTGGAGTGGGGTGGGACGGAATCAGCAGTGGCAGGCAGTTGTGTTGGGAGCAGCTGGGTTTAAGTTTTGGTGTAGCTGGTCCCAGTGACGAGCCCAGTGTTTAGGAGGGAAAGCACTGTTCACTCAGGGCAGCGCACACTGAAATTCCTGCCATCCTTCAGCCTGGAGGCACAGAGCACTGAGAGGGAAAATGCTGTGCCCAGCCCTGTAGCTGACAGCCATGGAGCTTCAGTGGTTTAGAAGCCTGAGGTCTGGTTCAGTCTCTGCTGAGGTCTCAGAGAAGAAGAGGAGCCATGGGCAGCTGAGTACAACTGGTGACAAGGAACAATAGAACTCCTTCCACTTCCCCTTGAGAGCGGTGTTAAACGTGGACAAATCATCCAGAGAACCTTTCAGAGACATTGGACACCACCAAGAGGGCTTGGGTTGTCAGTTCTTCCTGCTCTGACAAACTGCAGTGTGTGTGTGGCTCTGGGGAGTTATATTTTCATTCCAGGTATTTGTGTTTACTTTCTTTCTTTTTTTTTTCTTTCTGCAAGCACTTTGAATCACTCAGGGAGCTATTTGTGGGGCTGAAATAACATCAGATCAGACCTTCTCACAGTTCTTCAGTTGCCTGGGAGCCAAAACATGGGGGACAGAACAGACCTCACAGTATTTTTTTGCCACACAGATTGTACCCAGGGGAGGGAAGGGTAGAAGTCCATTAAAAGATATAATCATAAATAATGAGATATTTAGGTTTAGGGGGAGTTTCTGTAGAGTCTTAATACACAGGTTAAGGACCAGAGGCTGATGGCAATTCCTTTCCTGGTTCCGTACATCTCACCTGCTCTTCCCCAGGCTTTGTACAGCATCCTGTGCTTCTTTATTGTTGTCTACACCCCAAAAGCACACTGGAAGATGCTGCCTGTGGAATGGACTTCCACATTTGTAGGGAATATGTGGTGGATCTGTACCTTATGGAACTTCTTGAGAGCTACTTCAGTGTGGATTTCTAGGAGGATCCACTCTCTGCTCAGCTTAGCTTGAAAGGGATGTTGCAAGAGGATTTTAACCCATTTCAAAAGAAAAGGGTTTCAACTTGTTTTTTTTCCAGTCCTTTCCAGTGCTCTGTTACAGAATAAAGAAGTAGGTAAGGCGTGGAGGTGTTTGGGATTTCCAGTGCAGCCTCGGCTGTAGGATGAGGGAGGGATTTTGAGTAACAGGCAGTGAGATGGCTCCAATGTGACAGGGGATTTTACAGCCCTTGTGCACAGACTCATCACACTAGAGAGGAAGGTGAGAAAATAAAGACCTGAAAAAACCCACATTGAGCAGTAATTCCCTAAAACCCCTCCTGCTCTGGAGCAGCTAGAGCAGGGCTAGCAGCACCAAGCACTGCTCTGTGGGGGTACCCTGGGGAAACTTGGCATCGTTTTGTGACACTGGAACAGCTCGGAGGAGTTTCATATGTATGGAGCCACAGAGAAGCTAAACTGTCCAATGTAAAACAACTCCAACATTTTTAATGTTGTATTTTTGCAAAGTAGATAGGAAAAGTAAAGACAGTAGACAAAACAATAGCAGGAGTGCTAGAATTAGAAGAGGGAACACGCAAATAGGGGAAAATTGAAAAATATAAAGGAGAGTTATTGCAATATTGAAAAAATGCAAGCATGAAGATATTGGAATTAAAAATGTTTGTGATTTAGGTCCTTTTCTATAAAGTGACTAGAAAAAGTTTGAAAATATAAAGAAGGAAGCATTATTAAGAGGCTGGTGAGACAGGCTGAGAGGAAAACGTGGCAGGGAAAGGAAAGTAGGGGTGTATCAGACTGAAGAAAATCTGGAGAATCAAAGGCAATTTATGGCAGAAAACATTTTGCTTTCAAATTGTCCCTTTTCAGAAAGATGCCACTAAATTCTGTAACAACCAGCCAAGCCCCAGCTTTTGGTCTCAGCACATTCAGTTTTTTACCAAAACCACCAGAAAACATTTGCATGTTTCTGCAGTCCTCTTTTCACTGAATGTGTTAGTTCAGGATTGCTCCCATTTTTTAACACCTTTCCTTGACCTTCCCCAGGCACAAAGATGCTTCAGCTCTTATGGAGCTCTCATTTAGTTTTGCCCCTAGGTTTTATAAGCAGGATGGCAATTAGGCTCTCCTCTCTTTAAAGCAGGATCTTTCAGGGCAGGAGCTGAAGCCATAACTTGCTTCACACCAGCCCCATGAGGAACCATCTATGAACGGCTTTTGACATGAGGCACAGCCATGCTGAGGGCTCAGAAGCCTGGACAGCTGTTAGATTTTGCTGTGAAGCCATCAAATTCTCCCTTCTTCTCAGTGTTATGAACTTTCAAGCCACTAACATTTTACATCACTGATACACGAAACAAAAAGCAAAAGCACTGCTCTATTTTTAAGCAGCAGATAGAACAAAAATTGAACTGAGTGTTCTTAAAACGAGGGAAAATAACCTTGGATTATCTTGAGTTCTTAAGAAAGTTCTGGAGGGCAGTAACCCACTCTGTACTCATGCTCTGATCTCCACAGAGAGCTGACATGGGCACAAACACAGGCCGTGCTGGAGGAGCAACGTGATGGGGGCGAGTCTGTGAGTTAAACTGCTGGTGATGGGAACTTAACCTCTCTATTCCACGTATTTGGGGGATATCTTGCAGTAGATCTGATCCAGTGCACTAGACTGAAAGCTCATTAGCAGTTGAAGTCCTTTGAATTCACCACTTTTGGCTGAAATTTCCCCCAAAACAATGTCATTTGTACATTTGAAGGTATTTCAAATCTAAGCATAGTAAGAGATTTGGTAGGTTTCCTTCAAAAGGGGGTTATGAAAATGCTAATGTAGAGGTGTCTATTTTATTAGTAGCTGGTTAAGAAAACAGCCCAAATGTACACAGTTTAGAGAAGGAAGGTGTCCTTGTCAAGAGGTGCACTGAAATCTGACCTGGTTTCCTAAGCTACAGAAAAGTGACTTCTTAAAATCCAAAGGTGTGATTGTGAGAACACAGCCCCGTTTATCCGTGTCAGGTTGTGAATGTAAGAATGAATAATCACCGGAGTCATGCCACAAATACCTTGATTATATTCCCTACATGCAGAAATTACTGTTTGAGGCCTCACTCACATTGTGAATATACTCATGATGAATAACTGTTAAATTAATTGTTTACCCAGCAAAAATAGAAGACAGCTCAGTCTCTTCCTTGTTTACTGAAACAAGTATTTCCATGAGCAAGACAAGTAATGAATTTAGATTTCTATGTGATATGTGGCTTTCTGGCTTCCTTGAAATGTAGGAGAGCTGTATCAATGCTTCTTCCCTCAAAAAGCATGTCTGTAAGAAAGCAAGAGTTTTGAAAATCTTTAAACATAGGAGGAAATCTTTCAGATACCTGTAAGGGAGAGAAAACTTCACTGAGGAGCGGAGTCTCTGTTGTCTAGGATTAGAAAACTGAGCCAAGACTGAGCCCCTTGTACTCTGTAAGGGCACTAGCTGGGCTCTCTCTCTTCCTCTATCCTCTCCCCCCATTTTTACAAACCCTAAAACCTTTGGGACCTCTGCTGTTTTATTGAATTTGGTTGCAATTGGCCAGCAAGTTCAGATGTTATTGAAGGTGGCTGACAGCTGGACAGTGGCACATAGCAAAGTTTGCATAAGCCTTGTATTGTTCGGGATAGGCCCAGCAAATAAGCCTGGAATTTTCAAGTATGTNGGGGAAATGAAAACTTTTAGACTGCTTCAGAGATTCCAGTCGGGACAAAGTAACCGTCCTTTTGCACTGAAGCTACACAGATGCTCCTCCATCTGCCCATTGTCATGGCACCAAAAATGGGAATTCTTTGCTCCAGCCCCCGGCGTGTTTGCTCAGCCCGTGCAGCAGCGGGGCCTGAGCAGTGTCTTTTCAGATGCGTGGATCAAAGCAGGAGGTCACTGCGGTCAGCCAGCAGCCTTGGTTACCACCACACCCAGCCAAAGCATTCTTCCTTCTCCTCTGCTGACAGTCAAGGCTGACTCCCTGCATGTGACTCCCCCACCATCCCCTCCCCACCACAGGTTTCTGGTCTTGCACAACTGACACTACAGATTGCGTGGGCAAATTTGTCACACTGCAGGGCAAGAGTCCCAGTAAACGTTTCCCCTTTTCTCCATCCTCTCTCCCCAGCACAAGAGTGCACCCACCCACCCACCAGAGGTGCTGGAAGCTTTCCTCTGCCCTGCTTCCCCCAGGGAGCCCCGCAGGAAACATGCAAAGAGATATTTTGCAAAATCAAAAGGCTAAAGGTTGTCCCCTCCGATTTGTCATAGGCAAAGAAACACGAGTTAATTTTTCCGGGAGTTCTTGAAAGCCAAGATGAGAATATATATAATTTCAAGAGAAAGAAAATTGGTGGGAAGCAAATAGCTCTTTGGAAAATCCTCAAAGTGCAATGGATATCAACAGAATGTTTCTACCACTCTCGGGAAGTACTGCCAGCCCACATCTTTCTGCTAACTCCTAATGGGTCCATTAACTACTCCTAAATAATGATGGAAACCATATGGGTGCACAGGTGGTCTCTCAATAAATACCAAATGAATTCAGTATGATCACCATTAACACAATTAATACCCAGCCAATCTACAATGATGGAACTATTAAAATTAAGCACTACTATATTTCCTCAGTCCCATGGCAATTTTACAATGGAAACAAACAAAAGACTAGAATTAACTTTTTTTTTTTATTACAGTTATTTGGTTTTATTTATTTACAGGAGGATTTTAGGCTTCTGTGCAACCTGCTGTGTCTGTGCTCTGTGTATTCTGAGGTACATTTTGGCTCTGAGAAGAAATAATTTTGGGAGAAATAATTTTAAAAATATATGTTTGTTTATTTGGGAGGGGAATTACATATATTTGGGTGTTGAAGCACAGTGCTTCCTACTTTCTGCAGAAGGCAGTAAACACAAGTAATGAATATAAGATTGCTACAGCTGCTCTTTTTATCATCTACGCTGTGAGTTCCTCACTGTTCCCTGATGGGACTATTAGTGCGGTCAGGATTTTAACTTTAATTTTTTTATATTAGTACTGTTCCAGCATATATGGTGGTCCACCCAATTGTCAAAGGAAGGGGAACATGTTCACACATGACCTTCTGTAATGAAACACCTGATGTAGGCCCACTGCCGTTAGGATATTTTGGCTTTCCATAAAAGGAAGCATTCTGGTTTTGTATTTTAGAACCAGAGTAGTAACCTGGTTTAGGTCAGATTCAGCCTCCATTTTCATGTTTCCCCTGAAATCACTAGCTAAGCTCCCTAGAGCTGAGCAAGGCTGCATCAGTTCCAAAGCCTGTGTGGTCGAGCACAGGTCAGATTGAGCACCCTGGGGTTTATCCATTTTGACAACCAATGAGAAAAGAATGCTTTACATTTTGAAAATTTGTGTCTGTTTGTCTCCAGAGCCTCTTTTATGCGAATCAGTTACGCCTGGTTTGTGGGAGAAGATTCCGAGAGAAACATTTCGGATCTTCTTAACCGTAATGAAGCTGGTTCTGTTCTGCAGGGCAGCGGGGTCAGGGAAACGTTGATGGCAGCAAAAACTGAGTATGGCAAAAGTGTGACTTGAAATCGGTGCATTTCACCACTGGGGCTTGTGAGACAAAACCAGTGTCTCTTCAGTTTCCTGGGGCAGCTCGATGGGAGTTTCGGGCTTGCTGCAGCTCATGCCAGGTTAAAGGAGAGATTTCTCAATGCATGGGTGCAAGTCCTGTTCTGAAAAACACAAAAGACTCCTTTTTTGGTGCAGCAGTGAATGAGATGGATCCTTTGTTCTATGGCTGGAGAAAATCCAGCCATAGCCATGGAAATCATGAGTTTTGGGATGGGCTTTTGGATCTGCTCTGCTCAGCTAGACTGGGATTTCAACCGTTCACTCTCCCTGGGGTGTTCAATTTTTGCAACTTCTCTGTGCTCAGATTGAATCTATCTGGCAAAATCAAAAGGACCCATGCAAGCCCAAACTGCCTGTGATTGCACTTGTGCTTGCTATTCCTCGTGTCCTCAAACAACAAACCCTTTTTTCTATTCACTGCGCCAGATTTACACCCAAGGAAGCTTTTCCTCAGAACAATCTGTGTGAGGTTCGGGCGAGCTGTGCACTTGAAACTTCCCTAAAGTTCTGTGAAATATGTTACATGTGGAGCACAAAGCTCATTTCACAATTCCTTGCTAACTTTTCTAATAAACTGTCTCGCATCTATTGCTCTTGAGTGTTTCTGATTAACTCCAAGTATGGATGCTCTTGTTCTTGAAGAGAGAAGTCTGTGTTTCTAATTTGAATAACATAATTTCCGAACGTATTAAGGTAAATAAGGACAATGCACTCTTGTTCCAGAACTCAGATGCCCGTGAAGTTATTCATCAATCTCTTTTTCATTTAAATTCACACTTTAATTTGTGTTTCAAATGCAGATGAGCCCTTAATTAAATAAAAATTCAGCAGATGGTTTCAAATTCTCTGTTCAATTTACATTTCTTGTACCTCTGTAAGTGCTGGACTTTATCTTTGGAGACAGAAGCATTACTATTCGACCTCTTCCTTTAAACAAATGCATAGGAATTGGTAGGCTGGGGCTGTCTATAAAGGAATAAATTAAATATTGATTACCAAATCTGAAAAGCCTCAAGTTTATGTTTTGATAAATTCCCCAAACCTTTTCTGAACCTTCACGGATTATCAAAACTCAAGTATGTACCAGAGGTCTCATTCTTTTCCACTTTTTAAAAAGTGGAAGAGTAGGCAGCCTTTACCCTTAGGCTTTATGATATCTTTGATTATCGACAGGTTCAAGAAGCTAATTTGACAAAGGTGCCAAATAGCATGGGGAAAAACTCACTAAATATTTTTGGTCTCTAGAAAAAGTTGCTGTGTTATTCAAGCTCAGCACAGGAGCTGAGTGACTCTGAGTGTTGTTTTGTTCTATCTGAAGCTGTTCATTATTAAGAACTGTGAAAAAGTAAAGGAGAGTGATAAGCAAAATTACAGGATAAAACCCTTCTATTATCTCTGAATCAGGACTCTGCCTATTGAATAAGTAAATATGTCCCATCCTTCTCTGACTGGCTCTTAGGAGAAAATCATTTTCTTCTGCAGCAGTTGCCTCCTTCAAAGGAAACTGTGAAGGAAAGGAAAACACTGCTTGTCCATTTATGTGACTTTTGAGGTGAAGGTATAAAATACAAAAAACTGCTTTTCTTCCCCTAGTCCCTTTATTTTATGCACCTCCTGTTGCCCGTGACCTTGCCACACACTCCCTGGTAAAACTGGGAAGCATTTCTTCTCACTTTAGTTTCCCATTCAGCAGTGATTTACAAGCCCACGTACGTTCACTCTGTCATACAGGCTTTTCTACCTCTGCATTGCTAATCATATCACTGTATTACTCAGAGCTAACTCATAAATTGCTTCCTTTCAACTTCCTTCCTTTGAATGTTGTGCAAGGGGAGCAGCCCTGCGGCGGGGCCGTGGACAGGGATTCCAATTTTACACCCTGCAGCTGTAGATCTCCGTCCCTGCCCAGCCCACAGGCTTCATTGATTTATTTTGAAATAGCCCCAGCAAACGTGACAATATTTGTGTATTTCGGCAGCCTGGGGAAAAAGAAATCCACCCAACCCCTCCCTTAAAAGAGATAGCCCCTCGTGAGTAATAAAACCTTTAATAAAAAGTTAGTGGGTGTGTCGCAGATGTCCATAAGAGCTGAACACTGGGTGGGCATAGTGGAACTACCAGGTACAGGGAGAAAAAATTTGGGTCAGAGAAGCAATTTGATGGCTGCTAAAGTTGAATGTGAGTGAGGAGGGTGCCTGCAGGATCTAGCTGGGGTTTGTGCTTAGGCAGAGATGCAGCATTTCAGCTGTGTGGCTGAAGCAGGGCTCTGGTTTATGTTTGCAGCTACTAAAATGTCCTTATTTGTTCTGACTGGGCAAGTATTCCTTCTGAACAGGGGAAATGTTATCAGCCTGGCTGTCCTCGTGAGATTTCTAGTATCTGTGGGTATGTGCAAGAAAGCATTTCACAAAGCAAGTTCCTCTTTTGGGATCATGGGATTTGAATCGCCTTCTGCGGCCCTTGATGTTCACAACATCTGTTGGTTGTATGTTTGAAGTTCCAGTTTGGACCTGCTCCGGGCTCAGATAAAAGAGGAAGAGCGTGATGCTGCACTAAAGGAGGGTGCCTGACATGAAATCTTGAGCAGTCACTTGTAGCAGGGGGCCATGCTATGTCCCTGTCTTAGAGGAGGAACACACATTTGGGGAGCTCCAGGACTCCAGGCTGCTCAGAGGTCCAGATTTCTACCAGAGTCACAAGACTCTGAAAGATTTGTCTCCTTCCCAAGCCAGGACACAGATAAAAGTGTCATATTTGGCGGGGAGGACAGGGGATTTATCAAGTCGTGCTAGTAAATTGCTTTAATGTAATAAACTGCACAGCAAAATGAGTGCTTGCCTTAATTCCAGCACTCCTCATTTCCCAGTTAGCTCAGAGCAGGCACACTGAAAAAAATCAATGTTTTCTTCTTACAGTGACTGTAGTAAGAGTACAGACATGCAGGGCTGGGGAAAGCTGGCAAGCAGTTGCTGTCAGCTGTGCTGTGCGTGCTAAGATGAGGATCAAGACCTGGCTGAAAAGAAGTGAAGAGTTCTGCTGCTACTTGTCCTGTTGGGAGAACATCACTGCTCTGCACGGCTAGAAATCTTCCTCTCTCCAGCACATCTCTGTTTGGGTTGGTGTTATTTTGTGGCTAGAATTGTTTCTTTCCCAGTTAAGGCTGTCAATCCCTTATCCGTGGGCTGCTACTTTATTCCCTGGCCCATCGCTGACTGCAGTCATAGCCCACGTTACCTGCTGGGGTAGCACACACAGTTTTCACTGGCATTTCTTCCTGTGTCTGATTTTTTTATTTAACAGCATTTTATATCTTCACAATATAATCAACCGCTTCAGCTTCTGAAGGAAGAGGAGAGACTATAGGTACTTTATTATTTCTAAAAAGAAAAGAGGTCAGTTACTGGTACCTTCACCAATTTTCATGCAGCCCTTGCCAGCTAAAATTCTAAGCAATTAAATTTGTATGAATATGGAATGGGAAAAAGCTGAGTGTAAACTGACTGATTTTTCTCAGTACAGGACAGCTTAATTTTGGAAACAGAGGCATGAGAGCAATTGTGATGCCAACAGAGACTTCCTGAGGTAAAAGTACTTTTTTTTTTTTTCCACTGAACTTTTTCCATGATGTCTTGATGAAAATGGCCCTATTTGAGAAAAATGAGATCAAATAATTCATCTGATTCTTGAAGAAGCCATCAGTGCAGATATGGTTAAATTTGGAGTGAGTTCTGTTGCAGAAAGAGACTTTGGGAGAGCCATCGATCTATGGAAAAGAGGGAAGTGAAGATATTCACTGCTGGATAAAAATAAGCCACTTGAGCAAGCGATGGCACAGTCTGTTGTGGTTTTCTTTCACGTGATACCTTGAAGAGGAATTAGAGATGACTTGGAAAAGGCAAGGTAGGGCAAAGCCCCTCAGAGTGATTCATATAATTTCAAGGCGACCTTTTTTCTTGTGTGCAAATCTTCTGTACATTTGACGTGAGCCAAGAGGAGGAAAGGGACAGTCTGTCTTGTGCCATTCCCCTGCACGTAGAGCCCATGAATCAAAAAAATGGGTTTTGTTCTGACTTCAGCCACACTGAAGTATATTAGCCTAGGCTGGGTCAAACATTTTTAACCCAGACTGCCTGCAATATATATGTACACAAAATTCTTAACCACCTGCCTTACCCTGGTTCTTCCAGAGGAGAGAAAATATGTGGTTTAGACATCCGGGGAAGAAAGTTCCCTTAAAGCCATGAAGAAGAACCACACCAAATCACCCTCAAATATGTCCCCTTCCTGCCTGTCACAAATGGAGAAGAGAGCTTCTGGGTGTGGAATTCATGGAGTGGAAAGGTAAAGCTCTCACCATTGATGGAAACAAGAAGTAAAAGGGAATCAGGAGGTAAGAAGATAAGAGTAGAGCTCATAGAGACCCCACACCTGGAAGCCAACCTGCAATAACCCAGGCAGACACTGGTCTGAACTCAGAGCATCTTGGGGAGGCTGAAGGACTCCTGGTCTTCTACCAAGGCCTCTGCAGCCTTACTTCAGAGTTCTGGTTTCTTTCTCATTTCAGCCAAGAGGGAGGGGCTCTTTGTCTTTGGAAATGGCATTCAAACATTCAGTCCAGTGTGTTATTGGTCCACACGCCTTGGGTTTGTGTGCGTGCACACACGAGAGTTCTCACACACCAAGAAAATGCACAGGAGGCAGGGAAGAGAAGAGGGACAGAGGCAAAGTGGATCCAGTGTATGAGCTGTACCCTTGTCAAGGACATAGCAGAGGCTGTGTGTAGCTCCCAGACCACCACTTCATGTGTTTATCTCCCTTAGAGGCAGCAAGACCTAAGCCCATATGCAGGCTCAATGCATTCCCACAAACTTGGAAGCTCTTAACAGTTCACAGTGAACCATTTGCCTTTAGAAGAAAAAGGTTTGAACATCCCAGGGCTTGGCCTGGCTGGGGCAGCCTCTTGCTCTGCTGCTCTCTCAGCTGTGAGACAGCCTTCCCACAGGGCTTTTGGTCTGCCTTACATTAGGAGGCCTGCAATGACATTGCTTAAAAATGAGAAGGAAAATCCAAGATGGCAGTTGGGGTGGCTTTGTTGGGTGAACAATGCTCATCTCAAAGACACTGGCCAAACAATTCAGCATTTTCCTGCTGTTTTCAATATCCCATTCCTCTCACAGAGAGGGGTCTGTTTTTACTCTTGGCTACGCCCATGCTTGGCCCACTGGAGAAATGAGAACAAGATCTGGTGTTCTAGGGCTGATCTGTGTGTCTTTTACCTACTCCAGTGAAAACACTATCAGCCCTAGCCTTTCAAATATCAAAAGATACTGAGACCGGTTTAAAAAAATATATTTTTTTCCCCAGTTAAAATAAATAAATGAATATAAAGGCTTCCATGTATTTGCTTATTGTTTCTGGAATCTACGCAATGACTATTTTGAAGTCTCTCTCAGTAGCAAAACCACCCTACAATCTCAATTACTGAAATAAATGAAGGCTGAGATTTCTGGGTAGATGCAGGAGCTGGGGACTATCTGAAAGCACTGAACCTCACAGCTGTGGTCAGCATCACTTCTCTGTGCTCCTGAGGATCACGTGGAGCCGATGTAATTCCCCCTGCTGCTCTGCACGGCACTGCAAAACACATCCCACAGCCTTCAGACAAGGAAAGGGCTTTCACTGGGAACACAACCCTGCACTCAGTGCCAGGAATGGGGCAGTTACCCCTGTGAATTACAGCCTGCAACATCAGCAGCACAGTCCTCAGGCACCAGCCTGCGCTCCCAGCCCTGCACCTCCTCTGTCCTCTCTCCATCTGAAGAAAGACAAAACTCTTCACCATTTCTCCTTCCTCTTCTTTTCTCCCCCACAAAGAAGAACTTGCCAGATCTGCATCTTTTTTCCTGAACCGTTTCCTCTTTCTAATGTTAAAAGCATCTGCCGGACAGCTCAGTTCCATGCTGAGATGTCAACTCTTTTCCAGCAGTGGTGTCCCTGTGGCTGCACCCAGGGGTGGCAACAGCTCCCAGGGCACTGCAGGACGCTGTGTGTGGAAACTGTGTCCGTGAGGAACAGGACAGCTCTGTCCGACCAGGTGAAACCAGGGGCTGCTTTGCCAATCTGCAGCGCACAGCCCAGCATGAACGCACCCACAGGAAAAGCAAATCTTCCTCTGGGTCTCGTGTGTCTGTTACAGGGCTTATTGGCCCTCGAGCTGCAGCTCTGCACCTCGCTGAGCTGCTTGCTTGGCTCCCAGATGGGACCTGGGTCAAGTCCTTTGGCTCAGATGGGACCTGGGTCAAGTCCTTTAAGTCCTTTTGGCTCAGAGCATGAGCAAAGCACGCTCAGGTTTGTACCCAGCACCTCTGACAGTGTTTGGCCGATGCATTTGTCCCGCAGCTCAGCTGGATGCACAAAACCAGTGCTGGAGCTGGGCACCAAACAGCTAAAGAGGAGTGGAAAACAGCAGCAGCAGGATTCCTTCAACAGAAATGAAGTCATCTCAGCCCTTTTACGCAGGGTGATTCAGCTGTAGATGGAGCATTAAAGCTGTATTGGAAATAGCTTTTGTTTCCCGAGTAGATGTTTGAAGTTTTGACTGGATTTTTTTCCTCATCTAAATCAGGATGAAAGGGAAAAAATTGAAATTTCTCTGCAGATCTGTGATTTAAATATAAGGGGAAAGGCTGGACCAGTGGAATGATTCTTCTTTTTTTATGTTGACCCTTTATTTTTAAATGACTGTACATTAATGTGAATTTCAAATGCAAGGCTCGTTCCAAACAGCAAATGGAAATTTTGCTTTTTGAAAATATAGAAACCACACCTATTGTTTTCTTCTAAATCTCTTTTAAAGACAGGAATCAGAAACCAGCCCTTTCCCACAAAAAGGTCTAGTTTTCACTGAATTTGCATTTTGACTGAAAGCCTTGTTTCAAAGTCTTGAAATTAGATCATGGTGAAGCAGCATTTATATCTAATTGGCCTCGAGGAAGAAGAAAGCTCTGTGGGTGGGATCCATCTCACCTACTTACAGGTGTTCAGTCTAAATTATACGCCAATAGTCAGGGACACCTCCAAAAGGCTTTTCTCTCTATACTGGTGGTAAAAACTGCCTAGAGAGGTGGTTTACACTTCATACCCACCTTTTCAGTGGTTAAAACTACTTGGGAGAAATCCTATCCGCGCTGTTCACACTCCGGCTGAGGAGGGAAGCTCAGCATCACAGCTCTGATGTTTTCAAGCTGGGGCATGTTGGGAGAAGAAAAAGGAGCCAGGTTCTTCATCAGTTCTTCAAAAAGGAGCCAGATATTTTTAGATGGCAGAAAATAGAACAGATTTGTGGACAATTAATCAGCTGAAGAAATACTCTTTATTTCCATAGTCAGGTAAAACTTTAAAAATCTAATTTTTTTCTAAATGTTCCTTGATATATTTTTTTGAAATTCCTTTGTAATTTATCTCTGACTGTAGATGTTTCTGGGTTTTTTTCAGAACAATGTTTACTTTTCTGCTCTGCTGAGTTCCTTCCCTTTTTTTTTTTTTTTCCAGCAAGGTGCTTTGAATCCATTTGTAATGCTGCATGCAAGACAGGTAATATCACCTGCAAAACCCCCACGTGTGACTGAAGCAACTCGGTATGGAAACCAAAAGAGAGCACAATGGGGCATGCATTTTGCTTTATTTAATAGTTGTTGAAAGGAATATGCTTTTTTTATTGTGGTTATGTTTGTCCCTTTTTGCAGGGGTGTTTGGCTCCTGTAATGTTTGTGCTCACGGACCAGTTTGCAAGGGGCAGAGCTGTAAAGCCATTTGCCCTTTAATTTGAGGTGCAAGGCCAGTTTATAAGCAGAAATCTTCAGATTTCATTTTCAGACAGCTATGCTGGGCGAAGCTTGGCCTGCGCCTGGAACATTTTGGAAAGCATACGAAGGAAGTAAACACAGCAGACTATGTGAGGAGCAGACACTTATAGGACAACCTTTCATAATCACCAGGCACAGAGAATAAAAAATACTCATAACAATAAACAGCCCACTGACCAAACCCTGATGACTTTGATGGTCAACTTCTTTGAAATTTACAGTGATAAACACGCAGAGACAAAGAGCAGTGTTACAGGACAGATCAGTGAGAGCCTTTGCACACACTTGACCAAGGAATGATAGAAACAAGAAATAGTCTACGTTGGAAGGGACCTGAAAGATCATCCAGTTCCAACCCCTGCCATGGGCAGGGACTTCTTTTGCTAGACCAGGTTGCTCAGAGCCCCATCCAACCTGGCCTTGAACATTTCCAGTAGCTAGTGGAAATAGAGCTGACACTACAGTGCTTTCTATGCGCTGTTTGATACAAACTAATCTGGGGTTTCCTTTTGCATATGTGGAGTTTTACAGGGCATATATTTAGCCAAGAGTTCCCAGAGGAAAAAAAGAAAGCAAATTTGTAAACTACAGAAGTTGGAGAAGTTTCTGGTTTTGTTTTTGTTTGTTTCAAAGAAAAGAAAGAGAAAGGGAAAGGATATTCCTCTGTGTGTTACAAAACAATACAAGTGTCCATGTGTAACAATACAACACAATGCTCTCTTCCCATTCTCACACGTGGCCCCTGGCCAGGGCTCAGCCTTTAGCACTGCAACCCCCACCTAAGCACGGGGAAGGGTTTCAAAAGCATCTTGATCCACTGCAGAAATCTTTCCTCTTCTACAAACTAGTGTGAAAAGTTCCTGACAGCGATGCCTCCAGTTCCCCTCCAGCTGTGCCGTGGTCAGTGGGGAGGCAGCTGGGCAGCCCCTCTCACACACCGAGCTGATGTGGCACGAAAGAGATGCAAAATGAAGTTTTCCTTCACAAGCAAAGGGGCCACAGCTCTGAGGTCTCAGGGCTCCCCTGACAGCAGCTCTTACTGGAAACCTGCCCTGCTGAACCCACAGATGCCTGGTCCGTGCTGAAGACTGACCATTGCCCGGGGTTTGTAGAATTTGAAAAAACAGACTGGTTTTGTCTGCTGGGAGCCTCATAAAAAGTACAGCTTTTTACTTAGAACTGACCATGAGCTTGGAGATAAATGCCTAGAGAAGAGTGTGAGGGCTCAGAATTAAACTGAAGGACTACCTTTATTAATATATTTTCTTGACAGACTATTTTTAAATGTGTCTCGCTGCAATAGGCAAGCAATTTTATTTCTTTGGAAATAAAAGGACCAGGCCTAAGGTCCATTCTGGTTTTGGGGCAGATACATAACTCCCATTCATGTTAATGGGAAAGCTTCTCCTGCTTCAAGGGAAGAACAGACCCATTAGAGATCTAGGATATTATTTTAGACTCCCCGATCCCCTACAGCAGTGGGAGCTGGTGTGTAAGCAGGGTCAGTGTCAGAGCTGTTCCCTGCTGGTTTGTTCCTCATAATTCTGCCCCACAGCACAAATCTTGCTGCAGTACAAGACCGTGGTGGGTTCTGACATTGCATTGTATCAAGCTGGTTTGGTTTTTTTTCCTTTTCACTGTCTCAGTGAGGTGAAAAATGAAAGGTCAAACCTGCCGAACCCAGGATTGCCTCCTAGATGAGAGCCCATTGGAGATAAGGCAAAGCTACGTGAGTTTGGGGCCTGGCATGACCTACTTACCAGGCAGAGTTATGAGAACCCATGTTAGGACAGTTTGTTTTTCAGCCTGGTTTCTCATGGGAACGAGGCTTATGCAATCGTACTGTCTGTGCGTCTGTGTCTACATCCTCCTCCCCTCCCCAATAACTTTTGGACTCATTGCTCAATTTCAACAGGGGGGTAGAGGTTCCAGGGGTGCTTCTGCTCCTGCAGGCACTTTAAAATCAGCAGTGAGGCTACAGGTGTTCACTGCAGCAAGAGTTTGCGTGGCTCAGCCAGGAGAGCAGTGCAGAGCTGCAGGCGCTGGCACAGCCCCGGTGCTGCTGGAGGATCCACAGCACTTTCTGCTGCTCCCTTTCTGACACTGACACACTCACTGGTGAGCCTCTTAAACCTCATCTCCTACTTTGTTTCTTTTTCTGTAAAACGAGGTGAATTTGAGAGGTTTTGTGAACTGACAGCCTTTTAAAACACATCGAGGGATGGCAGGGAAGCATCCCTGCTGCAGTCTGATGCAGTTAAAGCAAGGGTAGAGGCGGATGAGGAGCTCCTCTGGGCTCAGGAGCACCTGACCTGAGCAAAAGTTCCCTCTGCCAGGGCTACAAGGGACGTGATGCTGCTAAAGTCTGTCATTGTAACGCTCACACACCGAGGATTTGGGAATCAGGTCTCACTCACACCTAGTGCAGCTCATTTTAACCTCCCTGCCTTCCACAAGATACCTTGCCAGTGCTGCATGTGAACTCAGTTAATTACAGGGGAGGAAATTATGGCCTCACAGACTTCACAGAGAATATTCAGCATAGGTACAGCATTTAATGATACGCAATTAAAACACTCTGTATCTAATTCCTAAGAAATGGTGGGTTTGGAGAGGGACCATTCCAGTGAGCAGGTGATAATGAACTCCCCAGATCACAGAGGCATCATTTCAAGATGATAGTGTGAATTTATTAAACATGCTATGGAAGACAAATGTTATGATACGAATATACAGGGAAAGACAATAAATCAGGAAAACTCCTTGGGTTTCTGCTAGCATGTTACATGCATGACAGCTTCTTTTGGCTCATAAATAACAAAAGAAGAACACACATGAATCCCTTTAATGATTTGTAGGGGATTTTAGGGATCTTCTCCTCATAAATTCTCATTTTTGGGCAAACTGGGTTGCATGATGGCTAAACAGACGAGGAAAGAAAATGTTTCCACTTATTTCATTGAAGTTTCCCAAAAGAGCTTGAGAAACTGTTATTTTAAACATTGCATAGTTAGTTTAAAAAGGCGTAATTAATTAATGGGTTCTCTGGAGTTAGTGCAGGGGGAAAAAGACCCTCTCAGGACATAATCCAAAATTGTGATGCCTCTTGAAATGAGTGCAGGACAATCTCAGACCACTCATTTCTTCTAGAGCAGATATTGGAAAGTGAAGGGTTTGTCAAAAGAATCTGTGACACTCAGGTTTATTTGTTGTTCCTGTCTGTGTCTCCCTAACTCTAGAAATTAGAGCTGAAGTTCCAGGCCACATCTTCGTTGGCCCAATGAGATCCTCAGTCAAAGCTGGATCACCTGTAGGTGCTTTTCCTCTTTACATTAAACTCTTTATAACAAAATTCCCCACTCTCCTGAGTGTTGGTTGGCTCTGCTAGGGGCTCTCTTCTCTTCTCTTCTCTTCTCTTCTCTTCTCTTCTCTTCTCTTCTCTTCTCTTCTCTTCTCTTCTCTTCATTGTGTAGACTTGGTACAGTGCTCTCTGGATTGTTTCCCCTCCTTCCCAACCGGTGCATCTCCTTTGAAGTCAAAGGAGCTACTGTGATTTTTTGCCCCATTGAGATGCTCGCTGTGGAAGAGGGATATAAAAGACTACTGCTCACAGGGTGGGAGCTGCTGGTTTCCAGTTTCTCATTAATTTTTCACTTGTCTTGCATTTCAGTGGGTCTACACTATGCTCCACCTTTGGCACAGATACAAATGCTATTTTTTTATGTGGTTCAGTGGGAGGAATGGTTTTGATCATTAAAAGCAAAGCAAAATTTATTTCAAGCAAAATTCCAGAGCCTCTCTGCATCCATTTATCTTTCCATGGCTTCCTTAAAGCATTGCCTACTTGCTCTCTGGGGAATATGTGTTCCAACTGTGTTTCACCACATTTACAGGAGCAGTCACATATGACCAAGACGAAAATTTAACCTTAATTGCCCACAGGCTGCTGCCATGGAACCCTGTTGGCATGTAGGGGTTTTAAAGTGTTGAAATGAACCCAGTAGAAACAATAAGAAAGGCAATACCATATTTAGTTGTGAGCCATCCTTAGAAATACTAATATGCTAAAATCTGAGTGATGAAGGCTCACGTTTCTTGAAAGAATGTGTGATTTCCTGTACTCATCTCCTTAAAATATTCCTGATTGGGACTTTGAAGCAGTCAGAGAAGAGAGGGGTCTCTGGAGAGCCCACCACTGCTCCTTGCTGAGGCAGGGCTTTGGAAAGTGAATCACTGCCGTGTGACTGGATCCCTGCCATCTGCCAAGGGTCAATAAAGTTTTATGCACCTTCCTCGCCAGCCTCAGGTTTTTGATTCCAGGTGTTCGCATTAATCTGGGACACAATGGAAGGAAGAAGTTGCTATGGTTGCACGGAGATGGCAGCGCAGTCTGGGCCGACTTTAGTCAGCAAGTGCAAAGAGTTTAATTATCTCAAATAATTCCACTTCTTGGAGCCTTTACGCTTTTTGCTTAAGTCCACTGGGCGCTGATGTCGTGAGTGCTCCAGATACCGGAGTGTCTGGGGTCTGCAGTGCTCAGTGGCATCGTGCCCTATGAGGAAATCTTTGTGCCTCCCCATCCCATCACTGGCAGAGGTCAAAACAATGAACATCCTGGGCACAGAGGAGTTAAGGGAAGTCACAGCAGAACAGGACATAAGTTCATTTTAGATTTGAATTTTACAGCTGTGTGATCTCAGAGTGCAAAACCAGCCCTTAGCTCTTAAGAGTAAATCCTTCCCAGGGACTGAAGAGTTTGCATGCTTTTGTATGTTTAGGGCATCATTTTAACCCCTGGGCTTGTGAAAATTCTGTTTAATGACACCTGCAACTGCTGGAAATTATTACAGACCTCAGACTGCAGTAATTGGGGACCACAGTTAGTGCTGCAAGCTTTGCTCTCTGGAGCTGCCCTTCCCAACCACAACTCCTCAGTGGATGGTTCCTGAGAGCCACCTCTCATCTCCATAATTTTCCTCTCCATAATGTGCCCCTTTTTGTTTCATCTGACATTTCTATCACCTTTAAGAAGTCTCCTAGAGAAGGGACCATGAGGTTTGGATGTAATTGGCATGTGTATGGTGCTTAGATTTTTTAATACACAGTTTTTATAAGACTGCTTTTATGTTTGCCTTCGCTCTTTGATCTCCACTTGAAAAACATTTTTCATGGAGTTTGTTTGAAAGCACAAATAATCGCTTACCACAACTAAGGGCTAGCAAACAGTTCTAGAAAAGAAAGAAAACCAAAGAGAATCATGATGGAGATGCCTTGAATGATGTTTTAGAAACAGCTTGTAGCGGCACATTTCACAGGACTGTTCATCAAGTTAATTCTCCTGTCGCACTGGCATTCTTGGGTATGGTAATAACAACAAGGAAAGTTGTAATGGATTTCTAAAATGGGAGTGTTTTAATAGATTTTAGTAAATTACTTGTATTCCATACTGTAGTGTTGTGATATGACACTACAGTGAAAGATAAAGTCACTTGCAGACAAAATCTGTGCTTCAAAAATAAATATGATGATTCCCATGTCAGATGATATTTAACAAAATATGTCCCTGGAAAGGGAGAAGCCCTGAAAACCATCAAACATCACTACTCTGCTCTGATCGAAGCAGGAGCAGTCACAGTGGATGGGGAGACCTATTCCAGCCTTTTGCAGTGCATTTGTAACAGAAGCCACTTTTGTCATGGTAGATGAGCTGGAAATTGAGATACTGTAATGAAGGAGAGTTGTCTCAGGGTGACACAGCACGACTAAAAGTCCCCAAAGCCTTGAAGCAGTCTTTATGCAGGGCAAAACCCCTCTGTATTATCCTGCTGGTCTTGTGCATCTTCATAATAATCATGTGGGGTGCAGGTGTGTGTAGGAAAGCCCATGCTGAGATGGGATTTATTCCCTTCAAAATCTCTCAGGTCTGGGAGAAATCCCCCTGGCAAAGACCAACCAAATGGCAGAATATTTAAAAAATGTTAAAAGTCAATTCTTTCTGTCACCTACATTAAACTACTGTAATGCAGACCGGTTAATGATGATGCTTCATGAAATAAGACATTAATCTCCACTTGTAATGCAAGAGCCATACAACTTGCTTCAGCCTTAATTTTTCATGACTTATGGACTCTTCTGTGATTCATAAAACAAATAAATCACACCTCTAAGCTACCATCTATTTATTACCACTTTTTAAATGTTCAGCATAGTATAAAAAGGGTATATTTTGTTTGCCAGAGGTTGTCAGCTACTGAGTACATTTGGGAACCAGAGTCCTGATTCTGCATACAGCTGGACACAGGTTTTGTCTTTGTTCCTGAAGACAGCCAGCTCCGTGGTAGTGCACTCATGGGGCTGAATGTGCAAATTTTATCCCGTTCTTTCAGGCTGTGCTTATAGTGAGCAAGCCAGCTGACCTAAAAGATGACAGAAAGCCCCTGGCCTTCCTTTTTTAGAAAGAGACAAAGGCTGATCAGTAAATAGGACTTGCCGACTTATGAAACCATGGGGAGAATACAGAAAAAGAATAATTCGGAACAGCAAAAATCAGACTAGGACAAATATTCAAATTATTAGGAGACTTATTCAAGCCAGAAATCACAGTTCCTCCGGTACTTTAACATGCTCTGTGCTCATTTCAGTGTTATTCTCTTTGCAGTAGAACCAAAACCTCAGAGTCCACACACACAGGCTGTCAGTCCAGCAGACCTGGCAGGGGTTTATTGCTGGCAGCAAACTTTGCACCCAATGTTTACAGTGAGAGCAAAAAAAAAAAAAAATTAAAAGCATATGGTTTTAGGAACCTTCTGTGCTTCCATTTTTGAGGAGAGCCCCCCTGGTTCGCTCCCAACCTACATCACAAGGTTGGCAGTCTGGCTGGCTTGGCTGTTCCCAAGTCCTACTGGTGTCAGTGGGGAATTAAATTCACTCCTTCCACCTCCTGCCTACAAAGACCTCAACAACTCCCATTGTAGCTGCTGACCTTGGCCTTAGATTTCAAAACCTCAGAGACACAGAGGAGTTACTGAAGTAAATAAATAAAATGAAACACATGCCTCTAAAGTGCACAAGGCATGAAGTACACTCCCTTGAAACCATGCCCCGATCTGCTCCTGCCCAAGTGGGAGTTTACGGACACAGGGACGTGCTTTGGAGCTCTTCTTCATATTTGTCTTGTCTGTGATTTTTTTTGGAGGAATTGCAAAAATATAGATCTCCCAGGGCAGTTCTTGTAAGTTATAGTGAAACCTTGGCTGTGTTATGACTCCAGCATCAACTGCATTACTGGTCTGAGGACTCAAAGAAAAAGCACAGTAATTGCATGTCCTTTCCAAGAATGATAAAAACCATGTAAAATACCAACCAAGTGCAATCTTTCCTCTTGTTATATGCTGCATATTCCATTAGACAGCATTCAAATCCTGTGTCATATTTGGGTAGTTTCTTTCTCTGAAATGCAGGTGGAATTGGAAAACTGGAGCTCTGTTACCCAGATGATGCAAACAATATTTTCTGCTTCTTTTGGCAAACAAATAAAAAGATTTTTCTATATAAAGGACTACTGTAATAAAGGACATTCAAGAGGCACACTAGTCAAACACAGTCCCTCAAGAAAATAACTGCTTTCCCCAAAAAGAGGAAAAAAAGCAGACTTCAGAGAAAGAAGAAGAGGAAAAAAAGCAGAATTCAGAAGCAGAATTCCGGAGAAACACTCCTAAATCTCAGGATGAGTAAATGCCTGCTGCTGATCTACTCCTCCTTTTGTTTTTAAAGAACTGAAGTTCTTGGTGTGTAATGGTGTAGTGGTGGTTGCAACTTTAATTTCAGTTCGCTTTTCCCTCAGAGATATTTCCTCACTCCAAGTCCCTGCTGAAGCTGTCTGGGGGAAACTTCCACTCTAGATGCTGCTCAGACATATTTACAAAAAGAGTTATGGATGCTCGGGTTAAAGCACCTATACAGACTCATGTTCTTTAGCATTAGAAAACAAACTCTGGAGCAGCTTCTTGTTTTCAAAGGAGCCAAATGAACAAGTGGAAAAAATCTGGTCATTAATGACAGCAGAGCTGCCTATGAGTGATCACTGTAGCATACCTCAGGTTTCTAAAGCAGCTGTTGATGAATGACACCAGAAGGTGTCTTTTGGCTCGGAAAGCTGCCCATTTTCATAAAGATTTTGCTCTGAAACCCCTGCCATTATATTATACTGCTCTTGCACCACTCCGTGGAATTTTGCTTTTTATTTCTTACAGCTTCGTGCAGACTCAAGCAGTTTGGCCTCTTTATTAAACCTAAGCATCAATCTGTAAAAAGCCTCTTGATTGTCTAGACAACTCCTTGTGAAAGTCAGCTTTGTTTCGTTGACTCTGCGTCCCTGGGGGTACCGACACTGCTCCTTCTGTTCTTGTCTGTCAATACTCTTTTGGCCAAAATTTTGTTTTTTTTCTTTTTCCCTGTATCTGCCAATTATTTTTGTTCTGGAAACCAACTGAAAAAATATTTCAGTGCTGTTTCTTGATATTTTTTTCTTTTTTAATAAATAAATGCCAGCAGCCTGGAGCTTATGAGCAGCCCTACAGTAATAAAAGGATGTACACAGCAGGCAGTACTCAATTTGCAAAAGAAAAATAGATTAACATTTCAGGTTTCTGAGGGCTTTTTGTCAACAACAGAACATTTAAAAACATCAATCTAGTAGTAATTGCATTTATCAGTGCATTCTGGGCTGATTCTTTGGCTGGTTCCCTTAATATCATGGAACAGAGAAATAGCTATTGGAAGTCTTTTTAATATATATATATATAAAGTGAAACTTGGTAACAGTCAAGTTGATTTGACTGTATGTAAGTCTCATTTCAGGGATGAGAATTACACACGCTAGAATGATGTGAATCCATGGGTAATGGTGGGAGAGTGAACACCCACAGCCAGGCCCTCAACAGCTACAAAAACTGGTACCAAGTCCTATTCCTGGGCACTTTTACAGAAAGAAAGTTCATTGTGAGCAACAATGAAAAAAAAAAAAGCACTTTAAAAAAAAAAAAAAAAGGCTCAGCAGAGACTTTAAGAAAACACCACGAGAGTATCATTTCCCCGTTTCTTTAGCAGATGCTCACCAGTCACTTTTCAGGTATAATACCACTGATTGCATCCAGGCAAGGAACAACACGGAACGAGACGCTGCTCTCCTGCTCCGAATTGCCTATGAGGCTGGAGAGGCGCCAGAAGCGCCCTGAATGCGGCCGGTAATCAGCTCCTGGGAGCCTGCTGCTCCTGAATACCCGCGCTGAGCACCTTCCCCAGCGGGCTCCCGGCATGGCTGGTGCAGCCCTGCCCCTCCGAGCGCTCGCATTCCCTACAAATAACTGCTGGGAATGGCACGGGAATACAGAGAGGCTGGCTCCACCCTGCACCGGCCACAGGATGCAGGATTTTCTTATTTCTTTCTCACGCAGTTGCCCCCGCTGCTGGGGTTTTTTGTCCCCTCTGGTGTTTCTCCCCTGATGGAGAACAGACACTTCTTTTTAAAATTTGGTTGTATAGAAGAGTAATCCGAAGCCTGGTTTTGTGCTAATTCACTTAGACACTTCTGATAATTTTGTCTTATGTATATTTATTAGGGTTTTTTTCCTTCTAACATCATTAGATTTGTTTTGAACTCAAAGGTCAGTTCCTACACCAGTATAAATCAATGTAACTACATTGATTCCAAGGATTGCAGCATCTTTCATTAATTCTTATTGCCAGAGATAGTGTAGTTGTCTCTGAGGAAGAAAATAGATAGATAGATATACTTATATATATGCATTTTGATTTAAATCACAAAGAAAAAAGAAACTTCTGTGAAGAATGTAACTCTGTAGCATGTCATTAACCATGCAATTAAGGCCTAGTGATGTTAAATGATCAATACAACAGAATCTCAGCCAGCCACCTCCAAAGATTTCTCAAAGTCCATCCCCTCTGCAGTTCCCATTCTATCTTCATAAAAAAGAGCCCTGATTCTTGCACAGGAGACCCTACCATCTTTTTTTTTTTACTAAGAAAAACGTAGTTTCCTTATTTGATTGTAATTTCCATTAGCAGCCTAAAGGACACATTCCCCAGTAAAATAACCCAAGTGTTGGTCTTACTCATATCAATTCAATCATTCCAAAATGAATTCCAATTGCTCATCTAATTATATTTCCCTTCTTTTATTGGTCTACTTGTGAGAGGAGGAGTTGCCTGCGTTCTTTGGGCTATAAATTAAATATATAAGGAGAGAGAAGAAGAGAATTAAAATTATGCAAAATGTGTTAAAATGAGAAGTTACGTCTTTAAAAATCAATTCTGTACTAAAGGTGTATCTGTGGTTACACTGACATCTTTCCCCACTTTACAGGGAGGTCCCAGGCTGTGCAGTTCTGTAGCTTCTCTTCCGTGCATGCACAAAGCAGCTTCACATGAAACTGATAACTCTCTCCAGGGAAAGAGCAGCATCGCCTATAGCCAAAATATGTTTTATTAAAAGCAGAATCTTCCTTGTCAGGTCACATCGCTCCTGCCGAACTTGAGGGACGCCAAACGATGGTGCCAGGTTTGCCACGTGCCGATAATGCCACCCATGCCTGGTGCACAGATAAAGCAGCCAGAGCACCCGGCCGACCTCTTCCTCTGCAAACCAACATTTTCCCTCGGGTCTGGGTGATATGAGGCATCGGTGCTGGTGGTTGAAAATCACTGAAGAGAATGAGGTGCTGCACTTGATAAGAGCAACCCTTCATGGGTCTGTGGGCTGGCGTGTGGTGGAGAAGAGGAAGTTCAGAACCTTAGGAAATCTTTCAGATGCTTTTAAAATTGTTAAATGTAGCATATATGCACTTCCTCTTTCCACGCCGATCTGCCGGTGCAGGTCCTGGCTGAGGCTGGGACATCTCCCAGCACATCTCTGCCTGAGCCTCCAGACATCTGGGTGAGGCAGACGGGCAGCAGACACAGACCAAAGGGCTATCTGAGCCTCACGTTTGGATGGAGGAAGTAAGGTAATGAAAAGGAAGCCATAATCTGGCCCTGAATTAATCAGTTCAAAACGCATGGCATTAAAAAATGTATTCCAGTGGGTGGATGGCTTTGCAGCTGCATCTTGGGACAGGTCTGGTCTTTGGTTCCTCCGTCTCCATCTTCACTCCCCACAGCCCCTCTGCATCTTTGCATCACGACAGTCCCGTGTCACCCACACCCTGCTGTGCCCGGGGCTCCCAGTGTGGCACTGGAACGTGGCCTGTGCCATGACTGGAATAGTAACTACACAGCCTGAGGCTGACAAATCGTTGAATTAACTTTCTCCCCGCTTCGTGCAGTTCTCTGCCCGCTGCAAACACCAGTGGAATCATGAGATCTAACAAAAGAACAAGATAAGGGACCTCAGGCCTTCCCAGGGCCTTGGACTCCCTAGCTCAGAAAATATTTTTCTTATTTCTTTTTTTACCCATGTCTAGGTTTACATATAATTGATTTTACATCAGTTGGCACAGTGACAGTCCAATGTAAAAGGGGTTTACTGTCACTTGAATTCAAAGAATTAGCTTTGCATAGGAAAAAAATTTTTTTTTATTCTGGTTTGCTCTGTTCGGGTCCACATTTTCAGCCCCTCAAGCTGAAACAGGTGAGTGACTCTGTCATCACAACTCAATGAGTTGGAGAACTGGGCCCATCAGAAAGTCTTCTGCCTCCAGTGCTTTCCCTAGGAAAACTGGACTGTCCCTCTGGGAGTTCTGGGGAGAAAGAGAACTATTGGATTAAAGTTGCACAAAGAGTAGTCAGCACCAAGAGCCTAAGTCGCTATTCATTTTTCCTTTAGTGCCTTTAACCTGAGGGCAATTAGAACCACGATGTGGATATTAACTATCACAACGGACATAAAGATCTCAGATTAGATGGATTTTACAGCAGGCCTCACACCAGTTCCTGAGAAAGGGCAGGCAGAGTAATTCTCCAGTGGTTCTGTCTCTGTGATCTAAACCCTGTGTCCCAGACCCCCGTGCTGGATGTTTAGCCCAATGTTTTTGGAAGTCTTCTGGCAACTTTTAGATCTTTTCAGGTGCTATTATTGAGGTGTCAGTTGTCACGGAGAACAGGATAATATTTCACGACATCAGAATACCCCATAATCATTTCAGAAGGTTGATGATATTGCTGCTAGGCATAGTCGAACTCTTCTTCACATCACTGCAGACTGAGGCTTTCCCTCTGCTCCACGCAGCCCAGATATAATCCCTTCTGATTAGAGCCTTTTCTCTTTGATGCTCTCCTTTGTCATCCACACACTGGGAAAATTGCTCTCTGTTGAATTACATGCTCCGTGCCGTTTGCATAGTTGTCTTTTTTAACCTGGAAGCAAAGCTGTCTGTGCCTGAGCAGCGATAGGATTCTGACTTCTAGTAAATCTTTGATTAATGAAGCTCAGGTAAACAGATTAGTCATTAACCTCTGCTTCTCATGATCAGATTACTTATTGATGTAGAGTGGCTGTGCTGCTCCCATGCTGCCAGGGATGGGAATCTTGCTTTCCCTCAGACTTCAAGAATCTTCCCACCATCTAAAAAGAACCCCCTTATAGCACGGGGATGTTGCAGAGCTGCTGCCTCTGCAGGGAGTCATCTATTTCATGTGGGATCTCACTGCAACCAGGACACTTAGATGCAAATATTAATAGATGCTGCCCACTAGTAGAGTGTGTTCTTCGTACCTCTGGTTCTATATTTCAGCTAGACAGGTGTCAGTGAGGGCAACTCAGCTGAGGCACAGAGGAAATATATTCAAAGTGAGACAAGTTTTTAAAAAATGCTACACTGTGAGTCTGTGGCTGTGCAGGACACCTGCTTAAACCCCTGGCAAATGCCAAATCCTTGGTCAGGAAATCATTTTATAATGTCCATGTCTGTAGAAAAACAGAAGGCTGCTTTAAATCCATTCAAAGCTGACTTAATTCTGGGCTTTTTATCTGCTGTACAGATCTCCCAGGATGGGCAAAAGCAACCTATGAGCTGAGGACAACAAGAGAACCAGGAACAAGAAATCTTTTATCCCTGCCAGCTCCATCAGGTCTTTTTACACGTAGTCATGCTACTAATGGTCTCTGTAAAAGAAATGAATGATATTCCACCATCAGTTAAGGAGAGTTTCAGATTCAGACACTGGACAGAAAGCTGGGCACTCCTTTGTGACTATCACTGCAGTGCTGCCCGCCTGGAAAGGGTTTGCACCCTCCCTGACTTCCAGACTATCCCTAGCAGTCTCCATGGGTGCAGAGAATCATCTGCCAGAGCAAAGGAGCTAAATCCAAAACAGGGCCTTATTTTCATGACCTGCAAATTTAAATGTGGGAAGGTTATGTAGGACTAACGAGCAGAAGTGACCTGTGCCTACCTGCAGCCTACAAAAGCAGAGAGGGAATTCCAATTACACACCAATCTAATTCATTGATCTCTGATACGCTGGATTATATTTAAACGTGCAGACATTTACACTGCAGTCCTGAACGCAGAGAAGTACAATCAGAACAGATAGATAAAGCTTTGTGTTTTCCAGCTGATCAACAGACTGAGCTTCATGTTTCCACTTTCAGTTTTGCATCTTGTAAACCCCAGCCTTCACTCCCATTTCCAGTCCCGGGATCCCCCATGCACACAGCTATTAGCAGATGGAAATCTAGCAACCTGATCTGTGGCCCCAGTTGGGTAATCAAACATTTAATTACTAACAATTATCCATTAATGCTTATAAATTAGGTTGCCAAACTACTTCTACAGACTACAAATATTTGCATCTAGACTTGTCTGCAAAAATGGAAGATGCCTGTGAAAAGCTACACCACAATGTCCAACGCTGGCATTTTCATCCAGACACTTCAGACTGACACAGAAAATGGAAATATTTGCTGCATCAGAAAGGTGGGAAAAGTTAGGAAATTAGAAGCTGAAACTGATGGAATCATGAAAATCAGGTCCTAAGTCAAATTCCAGGCTTGTTTGATTTCTCTCACATTAAGACTCTTCTTCCTTTTCACTCTTCTCTCCTGCTTCTTCCTCTGGAGCTGATTAAACATTTGCCTCCACCCAACAAATATATATTGGTCCAGAGGGCTTATCTTATTCTGAATTACTTCCTGATATGAATAATGATTTTTTTATGATGCGTCATGCATCTAGGAATATTGTTTATTAAAATAAATTCTAACAGCATGACTTCAGGTAACACTTCAGAGATGAACGTGTGCTTTTCACTACCACTCCTAACTAGGAGAGACTGTAACCCTCTCCAGTAAGAATACACTGCATTGCTATGCAGAAAATGTAAACCAATTCTATAAAAGGGTCCCGGTTCCCATCCTGCTAAGTAAGTTTTGCTTTTTATAATTGCCTGCTTTCTACTGTCTGTTTTATTAAAGCGATGTGGTTATGATCTTGTCCATGTGACCTCTCCCTTTGCTCACAAGGGAAATGTTGGAGTGCTGTTGCAAGCATTGGGACTTCAAGGCTACATTTAAATTAGTAAATTCAAACGTGTCTGGAAGCATTCCCAGGACTAGAACAAAACTGTTTATATAGTCAACTACTAAGCTGTTCTCTGGCGTGAATTTAGCCCATTCCAGCTCCTTCTTTCCCTGAATGGATTGTGATCACAGCATGGCCAAGGAGCAGTGCACATGAAACTCCCACTTTTTGAGAGGATAAATGAGTTTACTTGTATATATGCTGTCTACCTGCTGGCCTCAGTGCTTATTCCCGTGTGCATTTTATTTACCTGATGAGGTAGAACCAAAGTACCTTGAATTTAGTACCCAGGACAATTTTCTTTGGAGAACCACACTGATTTGAGGCAAATGCTGCACATGGCAAGGACCAAAATTAGGTGCTATCATGCACAGTAAAAATTGATGCATATGCAAAATTAGGCTCCCAGTCACAATCTGGATAAGTATCAGTTGGATCTGAATGGTGCAAAAGCTGAGCAGAATAAAGACAGGGTCCTCAGCTGAAAACTAATGTGTCTCGTTGCAGTATCAGACTCAAATACTCTGCCAAAGAAATAGTGCCAGAGGAATTGCAGAAAGAAGAGGGTGTGACGGTTTAATGGGATTTTAGTAAAATATGATATATTTTTTTTAATTTGCCTGAGTGTTTTATTCTTTTTAAGTAACTCTGAAGGGATCATCTAATTCTATAGATAAGCCATGTATAGTCACCAGCCCAACATAAATTAATTGAAATGGCTGCTGAACACAACACTTGCTTTTACTGAGAATGCAAGAAGTTCTTCAAGGACTATATACTCTCTATCTTTTTTTCTACCTCCCCTGGGGTCTCTTTCCCCACTTTTTCATCTTTTTTTCTCTTCCTTGATGCCCAAGATGGTTCCATTAGTCTTGCAAATATTAATTCTCAATGCAAACAGAATGTGTCAGGTACAGGAGGATGTAAATGGAAAATTAATTGAAGAGTAACGTGTAGGCTTGGGCTACACAACGTCCTCAGCATGAATACTCAAACAGAAACCTGCCACTGACTTGCTGCCCCTCAAAAGCCCTTCCACACACGGAACACAAGCCTGGGCTGCTGGCGCAGGAAGTGCACATGAGTTTTTTGAACAGTGCCTGATAATTGATTCCTCTTTTGGGGGGTTGTTGTTCCAGGTTCCCTGGTGCACAGCAGGGCTGACTGCACAGCCAGGACGGAGCTGTTGCCCTTCCCTCGCTCAAGGCCTGACCCAAGCACAGCCCCAGCAGAGGCACGGTGCAAGGTTTTGTCATCCTCCTCTTTCCAAGGCAATCAGTCCCTCAGGAAAGGTCAGGCTGCCATCAGCTGCAGAGTTCCTGTTTTACCCTCTCCAGTCAGGAGTGGTCAAAAACCATTTCTGACCCCTGTCCAGAGCTGTGAGCAGGAGCTTTTGGAGCTTCTTGCCAATCTCTGACAATGCAAGTACATAAAGTGATCAATGAATTTTACTGCTTTATCTGTCTCAGAAATTGTCTTCAGATTACGATGCTGTTCGAATCACTTGCTGCAGATGCTTTGTGAAAAAAGAAATTTCTTCAACACTTCATAACAATTATTTGTAATCTATGTTATTTTGACTAGACCCTGTTGATGATATAGTGATTTTTTTTTTGGCTCATTGATTAGAAGAGTTTTAGATTTCTGAATTATTAGATTTGGAGGTGAGAATTCAGAATTTGATTTCAGTTAATAGGCTGAATAATCCAGAAGAAATAATAGTTCACTCATTCCATGTCCTTGAACAGCACAAACCAGAGGTTTCAGGCAGTTCTTTCCCCCTATACTCTGATGTATGAGTACATTTGACAAAGCTTTATCTCCTAGAAAATTATTCAGTCTTTCTTTCAAGCCATATAGAATTCTCCTGCTTTCAATAAAAACCCCAGATGTTCCCATGACTTCCCCCTCATTAAAATAATTTGCTACAGTATTCCTGGGAAACTAATAGAAGTAGCTGAGAATACAAGCAGAATTTGTAATGAATTTTCACACACTTTTTTAATATTTTCCTAGCAAAAGTTCCAAGCTTTGGGCTGTTTCTGCTCATTTTTTCCCAGACTCATTATACCTGGTTTAGTGACATCAGCAGTTTAGACCCTTTATCTAGTCAATGGAGAAAAAGAAACTGTCCCAGCTGGATTGCATTTTCCAAGGCTGGTCTCTCTACTGACTACAATAGGAGGCTGGAAGAACCAGCAGACCTAAAAGTACCTCAACAAGATGTTTAAATTTAGGTGGGAATTACCCTGGCTCTGCTTGGTCATCCTTAGGGCTGGTTCTTGGGGTGAAGGTATGGGGCACAAATCTGGAAACACCCAAGGAAATCTATGACCCATCTCTAGCAATCCCTACTGGTCTTTTCTGGTACCACTGAGATTTATTTTAAAGAATCCATCAGGGTCAAAATTGTTTCCACTCTTACTGAAATTATAACTCTATTTCTCAGACTTATCATCAGCATCCTGAGTCTTTTTTCGCTCACCAGGGGTAAAGCGATAGGTCAGATCTTTAACATGCACAATATTAACTTTCTAAATCCTACTTTCTCTCAGGATTTACTTGACCAGATAAATTCTATTTATTTTGGACACATTCTGATATCATGTCTATAGAGATTTGTGGGGAAAGTACAGATGATACAAAGGATTTTGCCTTTTCCTCTTAACCACCCCCCCGATCACCACCACCAACAGCCTTTCTGCCTCCTTTCACATTTCCATTTTCTCTCTTCCCCTGTTTCTCTACACTCAGCATCCTGCAAGCAGCGCTGTACAGTCTTCCAGTAAATATCTCATTTAAAGAGTGAGGAAGCCTGAATTAAATAGGGCAGGGACTCTTGCTGGCCCGAGTTAATGGAGATGTCTTTTAGTGAGATGTCAGCTCTAGACAGTTCAGCTCTGCCAGCGTCGTGACAAACCTTCCTCCCACGTTTAACAGTGTATGAACAACGATCCACTAGGAAGGTGTGTGATAGCCTTTGGATGGGGCCATGGCTCATTTTTAGGTGTTTTCTCATAATTCAGGGCCACAGCTTATAACCTCATATAAGTGAATGAGAACAGCAAGAAAACCAAGTCCTGGAAGCAGGAGCAGTTGTCATGGGCTCAAAGGCAGACAAGAAACCCCAATATCTTGGCCCAGTCTTGATAATTCAATAATGCTCTACCCTGCAACCAGTGGAAAATATGGATGTGTCTACATGATAGCTACAGAAGACAACCTGACAAGTCTGGAATGTGAAATTATTCTAACTGGTATAACTGAAGCCAGAATTTGGGACAATGTTATCCAGCAGCTGGAAATTTCACGATCATAGTGGTGGTTCTCTCCAATCTTCAGAGAAAAAGCATCTAATAGGAGATCATGTACTGGTAGTGATGCATTGCAATTAGCATGTTGGAGCTCTTAAAAATTAGCACTGCTCTTGACACTTCCAAAACTGTGCCACCTTGTACTCTGGAGCAATCATTAGGGTAACGAACAATTTCTCCTGGGTGGTATCTGCCACCACTTGACAGTTTCATAAATGTGAACATTTCAGAAGTGACAAAACTTCCATCCTTGCTGGGGAAGAAAAAAAAAAAAGGTTGATTAACCCCAAGCTTTCTTTTCTGAAGCACACCCTCCCAGAGCATCAGCACACACAGAAAGTTGTGCTACTAATGCTTTTTTTGGTGCAGAAAACCATCTTGTGTTTTCACATATGCTTCCAACATGAGAAGTTTCCTCATTTTGACAAAATGTGTTCCCTGTATTTTTAGAGCTGGGTTAAAACTCCACTGCTGAGGAGAGGACACAGGGCAGTCACACAGCTGCTCCCAGCTACACGACAGAGCAAATGTCAGAAGTGTTGGTGCTGATGGGGAAGCAACTGTGCCCTTTGCTTCCCTGCCCCTGCTCTCCACTTCTCCCTTCCTCCCTGGGCCTGACCCCCTGCTCCGGGAAACCTGCCCCTGGTCTGCAGATGGTTCTGCTGTTATCCTGCCCAAAACCAACCAAACAAACAAACAGAGAGGCATCTGTGCAGAGAAGGTACCATTAATATATAACCACAAGGATCAGAAAAAGCAGTGAGAGTGCAAACATGGCCAAGAACATGTCTGCAGTGTGTTCAGGATGGATTGCCCAACACCGAGGCAAGCAAAACACAAAAGTTACACTTCCGCCAGACAACATGAGTGGCTTGTCACCAAAAAAAACCAGGTTTAAAGGCCACACTTGCCTTCCCTCATGCACCCCTCTCTCTTCTCCTTACTGCTTTCCTCTTGTCCAGTAGTTTGTGATTAACTCTTCCTAAATAAGAAAGAAATACTACATCTATAATTTTCTCAAAAAAAGTAAAGATATGTCAAATGAAAAATGAGGGTGGCTTTGCAGAGGGTAAAGAAGAGCTTCCCGAGCCACACAGAGGTGATCACAGTTCACAGCCCACCGTACGAGATGGGATGGCTCACACTGCACTGAGCCCTGAGCAAGGCATTGCCCAGCATCCTCCTCATCAGGGATCGTCAGAGAAGCAGGACTAACCCACATCAACATCCATTAATGAATTCCTGAAAAGAGGGGGTTAATGGTTCACAAAAATCAATAAAAGATTGCTGTGATGGGAGAGCCATCCTGGCATGACAGAGTGGTTTTTTCCTGCCAGCAATGCTCTCACATTTACTGAGAGAGCAGAGGCTGTGATATCTAATTCTGGCTTAAAGTCTCTCAAAGTCTGGTGTTCTCCACCCCCCCTGCTAGTGACCAAGCAGTTTCTTTTCTATCGAGGCTGGAGTTGATGGTGGTGTTAAAACAAGCAGCCAGGACTGTCCCTGTGCCCCAGGCACACACAACACTGAGCACAGCAGGGTTCATGCTCCCTGGCTGGGTTTGCTCACTGTTACCACCCAGCAACAGCCCATGCAGCTGATTGCTGCAGAGTGTTCTGGATGTTGAAACACACACACAGCCTCTTAGGGCTTCCCCCTTGCATGATCTGTCTTCTCACTCCTCATCTTTTCCTGCCTCTTTGTTTATTTATTTATTTATTTTAAATTTGTTATTTATTTTAAATTTGTTACTTATTTATTTCTTTATTTTTCCATAATCTCACGAGGATATACAGTGACCGGTACTCTTTAGATCTAATAAAAAGCCTGCAGACATGGTTTATGTCCTCACTTCCCATTTCAGACTACTTCAGGAGCCAATTTTTTAAGGCTGTCAGAACAGTGTCCCACAGGTGACCAGGGTTCAAAGCCCCCTGAGATGGTCACTCAGTTGTTCAGGAGTTGCAGAAGCTTTCACAGTTAGGGAAAAAACCACCATGCATAAGAAAGCAGGATTAAGACCTGACATCTCTGCTCGAAGCTTGACCAAGCAACTGGGAACACACTGACAAAGCCTCCTGATGCACCTGCACGGGATCAGCCACGTCTCCAGCCCAGCCCTTGGCTCCAGTGCACACGCAGGGCTTCACTGGGGACGGCAGCAGCGGAAACAACACCACGTCCTAGTGACAGCACATGTGCAAATACACACTTTTGGCTGTATTGTTTTATTGGGCTGCTTTCACCATAGATCTAATCTCTTCACCTTTGGCATTGAAAATCTGTTTTAATTAACCTACTAGCAAAACACTAGACTGGGATGGTCTGATCATTTTTAACTTTATTTTCCTGAATGAAAACAATGCTGGCCAAATTTACTGTACCCTGTAACCTTTAATATACCTGTCTTGGACAATCCCTTTCACACTCACTTGCAGTTTATCACAGTATAACACAAAAACTCTTCCTCTAAAAAAAAACTTTAAATGCTTCTGAGATTCAAACTGTAGATTGCTTGTGCAGCTATAATCTTAAAAAACATCTGCTACATTTGTGTGGTAAAGGAAGTCTCTTTAGAATACAGCCTTTGATTTCTATAAAAGACAAATCAGGCCACATGTTTTTGTTTTGAATGCTTCTCATCACAAGAGGAAATTTTCTGCAGCTTGGAATTTTGAAGGCATGAAAAATGTATTTATTTTTTTAAACAAAGAGCGCACATAAGAACATCAACAAAACTCCTCGGAAGTGTCAAAAACCATTCCTCTATCATCTTTAAAGAAACACTAACGACTGCCTGACCCACATTTTGATCTACCTTTCTGCCTTAAATTTATCTGGGTCATATCATATCCTTGATCCAAACATGTAACTCCCATTGACATCTCAGACCTTAGGAGGTTCACCCCTCGTTAGCTCTGGAGCTGCTAATAGCCCAGACAAGCAGAAGATTAGGAGGTTTCACTGGGCTTTTTTTATTTGTCTCTCGAAGTGAGTGTGTTGCCAGTGGTGGATTGACAAACTGGCTCTGACACCAGTGTGCATTGAAGGCAGGAATCAATGGCACCTTGTGGTCGAGCAAGTCCAGAACAGATTTCTCTTCTCTTGATTCTGAACTATCTATTTTTTAAGAAACTATGAAAAAAATTTAAAACCTCTGGCTTTTCATAGGGAACCCTTTGCTTCAGATTTTAAAACTGGTTTGTTGCTACCCATTTCTTCCACCTACATCTCTCTTCTTCACAGGGATACTAGAGATGCCCACACCGAGCTTTTTCAAAACGGACCACACTTGTAGAGGATTGTCTTCACTTATCAACCACCCAAATGCTTCATACTATCTCTCTCTTCTCTGCTTCTCTCCCCCTGGTGAGAAGCTTTGACCTAAAACAGCCCCTGTGTCTCCAACCACTTCAAACCAAAGGTCAAATCCTGCCTAAGGCGGGCTCTCAATCCTGGGTGTGGAATCACATGGTTTCATTCTCCCTTTTCCAGGGTTAGAGGAGTGCACTGGTCCCTGCTGCAAGCCCAGGGCAGGAGGGGAGCAGCAGGGGTGTGATGCAGGAGCACAGCTCAGCCCAGTAGATGTTACATGCAGAGCAGTGCAGCTCCAAAACACAATGGCTATTGTCTCAGCACATGAATCAGATGCACAGTCAGTATCTCCCTTTTGATAAGCTTCTGATTACCAAGATTATTTTTATTTTTGCATGCTAGGAATAGACTTTTGCCACGATTTGAAATGCAAAAGCTACAGTTCTGCATAACTAAGACACTGATACAGAAAAACAATCATGATTAAATTTTAAAAACTCAGATCACCAACCCTATAGCAGATCCCTTACAGTTTTGGAGGCTGTTAAGCAGGTATGGCTAAAGAGTGTCCTGCTGATAGCAGCTGTGACCTGAAGCACATCCTTTCAAGTGATAACAGCTGTCAAAGTGGGGAGACAAGTAATGATGGCAGAAAGGCATTTCAGTTGTAGCAGCTTGGACAGCTCTTATGTACTTAGTATTTTCATTCACTGGAAATACTTCATTAGCTGTCAATTATTTTTGGTTTGTGGAGGAATTTTTTTTGAGTTCATTCATTTTTCTTGTAGTCAGTCACTCATCCCATGTTTTAATGCCAAAGAGGCATCAAAGTTCATATATTTATACCTTAGGCGCTGCCCAGAGCTCACTGAAGCCAGTACAAAGGTACCAGTTAGTTTAAGGTCCACTTGTTTGTGACTCTCCTTTTCCTGCTAAGCTTCTAATGAAATTCAATTTTACTGTTCTGTGAAATCCAAGATCCTTCTTAAAGGATAGTAGACTCTGTTTCATCTGAAGATTTACTATGAAAGGGAATAATCTTTCTTTTGCGTGTGGAATGGAGAAAGTCCATGGGGATAAATTTGGAAAGGTGGGGAGGCTCTGTCATTGATCATTCATGGCTCTAACAGAGGTATCACGCCTAAGGCAGAGTGGACAATGGATCAGAGCTCTCCCTGAGCTCCCACCATCCTATTTTCCCTGTCGAAATCCCTTATCCAGTCAACAAACCAAGTTCCTCCACTCCATGTCCCTGTGCACTTGTGAGAGAGAGCACATTGGAGTCTGCTCTAAATGATGGCAGATGTTTTTCATCACAGCAAAGGAGCCTCTTGTGCAATTAGCAAGACAGAGCTTGAATTTTTTATTTTTTTTTCACAGAATAACTGTGTATTTACATAGTTGTGAAATTACTTTTCTGATAGAGAATCAGATTTGCAAAACATTTGGTGCATTTTTTTTTCTGTAATCCTGTCTTCCCTTTGCTCTGAGATGCATCATTCCTTGTAAACAACTGTCTCCTCTCCTTAGTACCCTCATCTGTATCATGCATGGAAAAGAGATCCTGGGCTAGTTGTCATTCAAGCATTTGTCCAAAGCCTGGAGGAATGCATGGAAGAGCTCCCAGAGGATTCAGTGAGGCTTGGATCGGGTCCTGAGCTCTGGGTGCAGTGAGTAACCAACCCGCTGCACCCTGCCAGGTTTCAGCTTTGATTAACGAACGCGCAACTCTCTGCAGAAATGATTCACAAAGCCTTTCAAGTGCACCAGAGCTCATTTTTGACCAAAGTTTTCTCCGTTTCCACGCAATTTCTGGAGAAATAGATGGAAAACCTGCGGCCTTACTTGAAGCTGTGGTGTACTCTGAGCTCACAACTATAAAAGTGTGATCAGAGGGGAAGCTGAGTCCTCAGCTCACTCCTGAGGTGAATTCGAATGGCACGACTCCCTGATTTTCTGGTGTTTGCTACTCATCGTCAGTCTGTTTAGAAGTTCAGGCAATTCAAGAAAGTCCAAGCATGCATTTCACTTTTACTGAGATGAGAAACCTCAGCTATGTTAAAACTGCAAGCAGTCAGGATTCTGCTGTGCTGTGGATCTAGACTCCTTTTAAAAATTCTGACCAGATTTGGGGGAAAGTCAGACACCGATTCACATAATACCATTGCAGTTAGATTTTCAGCTCTTCTTTACAGTTATGACACTAAGTTCTAATATATTTAGCCTTTTTTAATATAAATAATCTTGTTTCTCAACTATAAAGCAAGTGCGAGTGAGAGGGTGGTGACTGTCACTGCAGGATTGAAAAGAGGGAGAAATGCTTCTGCAGTGCCTCGCACTGGATGGAGTTCTGACCTTTGTCTCCTGCATCCAGAGATGGAGAGGACAGGAGCAGCTCTTTTCCAAAGAGCTCAGGTCCCAGCAGTTCCCATTATAACTCCATGACTCAGCACCTAACATGATCTCTGCCCCTGACACAAGCAGGGTGAAGAAAAAAGAAATACCCAATCACCCTCGGAGCAACGTGTCTTGCTGACAGTTAATTTGCCAACAGCACTCTGTGGCTTTGTATATTAATTAAGCAGCGAATTAATTCATTAATGTTGCCGACGCAGAGAGCAGAACATACCTTCATTTCATAATGCCTAATTCCATTATCAACAAGCTAAATTCTGCCCTCAGCTCACCTACACGATGGCACTGCTGACTCCAACAGATGCCACAAGGAAATGTCTGGGGGCAGTTTTTGGCCTGACTTGTTTCATTGTGCTACAGACAGCTATGAGGCATTTTCATTCCTGTAAGTAAATTTTCCTTCAGAAGCTTGGCAAAGTAAAACCTCAGACACTTTTGGGCTCTCTGCCCAACTTGAGAACAAGGGGCACAAAAAAAGGTTCATTTTTCTCACCAGCTACAAATTTGATTGACATGGAGGGCTGGTCCTATTAAGCTGAGATCTGGCCTGGGTTCAATGTATTTGGAAGCCTAGTTACAAACGCATTAAAACAACTTTAACAGAGATTTTGTCAACCTATCAAAGACAAATCAAGAGTGATTTCCCTGATGCCTCTGCTGAATTGGGTAAATTTCATTTATTGACTTCAAGCACTGCGTGCTGGTAATTTTTTTCTCTTTTTCTCCAGAGGAATTTGACATGATCAGATCTACTCTGATGTTTCATAATCACATTTTCTTTCCCCTTCCTCTCTCCTCCTTTGCAGGGTGCTTTGAGTGTTGTTACCAGGTATAGAAGATGAGTATGTCAGAGAGAAGAGATGGGCCAAATTCTGAAGTGTGCTTAATCAAAATTAACTCAGTAGAGCCTACTTTAACCTGGCCTGCCCTGCAATTTCTTTGGCTTCTATCACATAGAGGCCCTTGGAATGGCATCTACAGGACTGCTCAGGTTAAAAAAAAAGCCATTAAGAACAGCTTTTATGGGATGTGCAACGAACTAAACCCCTTCAGCTTGATGTACTGGAAGTTCATGGATTGGAGGAGGAAAAGCATGTTAATTTAAGTACAGCATGAAAGGAGTAAATGTGTGTTGGTATAAATGTCACTTCCCGTGGCAATAAAAAACAACTGGAGGAAATTTCCCTTTGGGGGAAAGTGGGCATCAGAGAGCTGGGGCACTAGGTTCCAGTGCAGGTGGAATAAATCTGAGTAGGACTGTCTGAAGGATTCCCTGTGGTACCAGAAAGATTGGCCTCATCTGGGTCCAGAGTTTTCATTTCACGTCATGCTAATTTTCAGTTTGTGTAGCACCCACTTCTCACAGGTAAGCAGAGATACCTGTCCCCTGACCCTGAGGAAAGGCAGAGACACTCACACAGGGGCTGCCACACCCCCATTTTAGGGGAGAAGCTGTTGCAAGCACGGAAAGTGCACCACTGTCCTCCAGCAGCTCGCATGGGTGAAGCTTGGTGTGACCGACACAGCTTGACACATTCCTCGGAGCTTGCGGCCACGGTCGCAAGGATTTTGGAATACACCCACAGGAGCCTCAGTGGTTTCAGCTCTGCGGTGGCACTGGGCCCGGTGCGGACCACAGCGTGCAGCTGAGCGCTGGCACACACGGTGCCACGCAGCCAACGTGGGTTTAAAGCCACCAGCAGTGCCTGGCAATGATGACAAGAGCAGAAACACCGAGGTCCTGCCACGCAGAGCCTTCCCAGCTCCTCTGCACGGGCAGAGCTGGCCTGGGGCTCGTCAGCAGGAACAACACAGGATGGCAGGAGCGAGGGGCCAGCAGGTGCCCAGCGCCCAGAGGCAGCCCAGGGTGCAAACGGGCCTCGTCCTCGCTGCAGTTCTTTGTCACCAGGCCTCAGGATCAGTCAGCCGGAACGTGGTGCTGCCTTGGATGTGCTGAAAGAGCCTCCTCGGGAATGCACCCCCTCAGCCTCAGCCCGGGGGCTGCGGGAGCCGTGGGCAGCCAGGCACCGACTGCTCGGAGCAAGCCTGGCACACACATCCTTTGTTCTCTCCCCTTCCTGGAGGAGAAAACCAAAGCTAAGCAAGATTTAAGTGATGTGCTCAAAGTCAGACCGTGATTCAGTGATCAGCTGAGAAGGCAGACGTGCTGTGCTGGCCACTATTCCTGTTTCTCCCAAGTTAATGTGGATGGATTTATTCAGCGCATATTTATTTCGCGGGCTTCTTTTTCATGACATTTCCTCAATTTCTTGACTTGCAGTTTTCATTATTGTGAAATTTGATTGCAGAACCAGGCAAAATCGCAGAGCAAGGCATGTTTCCACCGTGCAATTTCACTCGTAGCTAGCCCCATCTCAGCCTGAGGATTGCATGGAGAGAGGATCGATTCTGAGTTTGCCAACTGACAGACTCATGAGAAATATTCTGATCTCATTTGGATCCCACCGAGAATATTTCATATGTTTAAAGGCCCGCTAAGTTTTTTTTCTCCTGTTTACCTGCTGCTCCAAATAGTGAAATAGCTTGGGAATGAGGGAGCTCTGCTTCTGGATCCTCGACAATGTGAGCTGCTTTGTCCTTTGCTTTCTGTTTCTTCCTCTCTCTGTACACGCTCGCATAGATATTCCCTGATCAGAGCAGGGTATGCAGGATACAGAGATTCTCACAGTGTCAAAATGTAGCATGCTGGCCTGGAGCAACTCTTCAATTTTTCACATTTATGTGACACTATAAAAGTAAGTAAGAGCCGTGATTTTATCTTGTGCCCTAGCAGCTAGAATTTACATAAACTTAGAGAGGTCTTGAAATCACAAATGCAAAGTGAAGTATTGTGTATCATTAAAATAAATCACTGTCACAGAAGCCTAAAACTTAACTAAAAGCTCTCTTTCTAGAATCAGTCTGTCTGGTTATACGGTGCAGCCAGCAAAGAGTTTTGCACTCAGCATTCTGTAGTTCATATAAGTTACATCAATCTCTATTTTTATTCTACAATTTCATATTTAATATCATAGCGTTACCACCCTTAACTATGTTTAATTTGGCTTTATGTTTGTTTATTTTCTTTGTCGTGTCATTTTTTCCTCTTGTTGCTAGTTTTGTTTGGCACTTGTATAATCACGCTTTGGAAACATTAACTAATTAACCTTCCTAATACTCCTGGGAGGTACAGCAGACTACGTCAGCCTTACCCTGCCTCCCACTTCATGATGAAATAAGCAGGAGTTGTCTGATTTGCATAAGGGTGAAAAGAAAGTTGTCGGAGCCAAGACTCAAATCTGGGGTTCCTAGCTGGGATTTTTCCCTTTCCTTTTATACTGGCACTACTTTGCAACTGGTTGCTGGATCAGATTAAGCAGGAATGGCAAGCTAAGGGGTTGTACCCCCTTCCCTGAGCTCCTCGTCACTCAGTACAGGCATTTGCGGCATTCCCAAGCCAAACACGGGGTGTTCCCATCCCACCCAACAGCATCATCACCACACAAAGAACAAAAGCTAACGCTTGTGTGGCTGATCTCTTTGGCACCATCAGTAGTGCCTAAAGACACAAATGAAAGCAAGGCATTTTCTGGTGGATACTATGCAAAACTCTCAAAAAAATGCTCCCTACATTCAACAGCCCACAAACTCCTCTCTATCTGCACCTTCTGGCTGAGTAGTGAACCCACTACCCACTGCTAGAGATCTGCTGTAGAATCACAGAATCATTTAGGATGGAAAAGCCCTCTAAGGTCATCGAGTCCAGGCGTTAACCCAGCACTGCCAAGCCCACCACTAGACCAGATACAGCATTGGAAAAACAGCCTCTCCAGAGGATGGCTGGAAGGGTGATTACCTTTGTAACTTTATACCTGGCATATGCAATAGATAGGCTAATATTATCAGAGGGAGGAGTAGGAATAGGGTTGGGTAAATCAGCTCAATCACAGGGATGAAGGCTACCCCAGGAAGCCAACTCCCGGGAAGCATAATGGCAGGAATATGCCTCAGGAAGGAGGAGGGCTGGTTTGTGCAACAGAGAGTGGGAGAGGCAGTGGGAAGAGCAAACCCAGCGGAGCCCTCTGATGCTTCAGGCACCCCAAGCCTTGCCCTGGGGCTGTGTGGCTCAGAGCAGTGGTGTGACACAGGAGCAGGAGGTCCAAGCACCATGTGGAATGTTGGGGTGGGAAGTCCTCTGTAGAAAACCGGCCTGTGTGGAGGGACTGTTCAGCCTTAGGAGAGGCAGAAGGCTCAGCACAGCCACACCCCATGCACCCGGGCAGCCCTGCACTTCCAACCAGGCTACTTCCACTGCAGGTTTTGCTCCTTGGGGTGAATAGGGTGAATCCTCTTGCAAACTCTTCCAGTGAACTTGTGTGTGGACATGCCCAAGCATTTCAGCAGCACCCCTTAGCTGCCAAGACCTTGATGATTCTCCTGCATTCACCTTTATGCTCATGGTATCACAAACCAGTCAGCGAGACACACCAGTGCCCCAGTGCACTGCAGCACTGGGACAGGTTCCTACAGAGGGCTCTGACAGGATGGCCAAAACCAGAACATCTGAGAGGAGCAACAGCACGGATTCAGTGCGTTTCTCCCACTCTGGTGGACTGGACAGCCCTGCCTATCCAGCAGTGAATCAATCACAGCAATAACCCAGTGCATGCTGGAGCGTTGCTCCCTGTGTACCAGCACGCGCTTTAAACGTTCCTGACTGTTGGGATTGCATGAGAGCTATGCAGTGTGCTGCCCCTTCCTGCTGTGGCACCACCGCCAGGCCTCAGCACACCCCAGCTCCTCAAACCAGAGTCATTTCTGCCTGTGAAGACTGTAACCAGACCATTCTCTGTGTCTGCCTTTTCCAAAGAGGAGGAAGATGAAGCAGGGATCGCAGGGGAGAAAAAGGGTTTTGATGCAATCTACACATGTGTATAAGTGGAATACACAGCTGTATAATGGAAAAACACCATTTGAAATGTTTGTGAAGCAGGCCAGTAGTGGGCTGAAATGTCAGCACTTCTCTCCTTTTTATGTGGTAGGAGAATAAGATTAAATTCCCCTTAAATGCCGTAGTGGCTTCTGCCTTATTAGAATCATCTCTCATAACATTTTTAGAGTATTGTGTGGAATCCACTTAAACGAATCCCCATGAAATGAAGAGTGCTGTTAGAATAATCTGGCTCTTGTGCGGTGGGCTCTGCCTTGCACAGCAAGATTTGGCTGTGTGCTTGAGAGGGAGAGCAGGCACCAGCTTCCCAGCTATTCATATTTAAGTATCTCAAAAGGCACCAAGACACTTGCAACAATATTGTATCACACTGCTATTTGAGCAAGGAGAGAAAGAGCTTTGAATAATTAAAATCAATTAAAAGGCTAAAGGATAGGGATTCTTCTTGTCTTCAGAGAACACTTTACAGCAGTAGGTAAATGTTTTCTTGCCTTACCCAATAATTATCTCTCTCAAACACACCTACCCACACACAGTCTTGTGCAGCCACAGTCTCTCTTGGTTTAGATTCTGGACGATCTCAAGGTCGGTTATGTGAGCGCTGACACCGATGGCCAGAGCCCTCTCAGAGCCCACACAGGGGTTCCTGAGGAAGGCAGCTCCAGCTGCCACAGCCTGGACCCTGCTGAAGACCAAAATCTGCTCTTGCAACTCTGTGCATGCAAATCCTTCTGGAAATATGTAGCTGCTAGCAGAGTTGGGCTCAAAGGGCCAAAAAAAAAATAATTCTAATGTCTTAGATGAACACAAAGTGACAGCACTGTGTATGTGTGTGTGTCTGGTTTCGATTCACGGGCCGGGAGCAGTGTGGTACAAGAGCACTTTCATCTCGCCAAGCTGGAATTCAGAAGATTAACATCTATTATCTCGGGAAAAAAAGAAATAAAATCACAACTAACCCCTTGATCTGCTCCATCAGCTGATGTCGTCTCTGACTCAGGGCATCTCCACCTGAACGCCCACTGACCTCAGCGGTTCCTGGTAGTGATGCAGCGCCGTGAAGCAATCCCCGGTGGATTGCATTACCTGCTGATGAGGTGGCACTCCGAGCAGTGATGCAAACAGCGTGAGCCCTGAGACGCTTTCTGCCTCTCCATCCCCCTCGGCATGCTCCTCTCCCTGCCATGTCCCTCTGCCTCTCCTGAGAGCCCCAAGCATTCGGCTTTCTCTGCTGCCTTATTCAAAAAGCCCCATCACTTCCCATAGCATGAAATCCCTGGAACAGAAAGGAATGAATTGCTGGCTGACACATGCCCTGCGATAAAACAGCAGCTTGTGAATAAATACATAAAGAAGCCTTTGGGTCTGGGTTGGCTTCAGAATAGATCAGTTTATTTCTGCTGTCATTTGGGGAGTACAAATATCTTTACATTAGCAAACAGCACACAACGGAGTTTGTATTCCAGCAAGGAATATGTGTGGCTTTGGGAAAGGCCAGCTCCTACCTTGGCGCTGCCCAAGGGGGGAAGAACAGTCCTGTATGGTCACAGTCCCCAGAAAATTATTATAAGAGTTTAATAGTTAACTTCACCTTTGATAGCTCTTGTTCCACATCAGAACCTTCTTGCCTCCTTCCCCACTTCACTGACTAAACGGATTAATTGAAATTATGGAAATAATTTTGAAAAATACAGTGAACAAAATGACAGCTTTGCTTCTGGGCGACAGTGTTTAAAATTTGAATTTTTCTGTGGTTTTCACAGGAAAAAAAGTTCTGTTTGCAAGTTTTTGTTTTTTTCTGCCAGTTGAAATCATATACATTTGAAAATGTATATAAAGAAAGAGAAAGAAGCACCAGAGCGTGTTCAAGCTAACCTGTTCTGTGGAAGGGGAAGCTCGTCTTCTGCCCAGTGGGTGCCAGTGCTGGTCACTGAGGGAAGGAGGGAACCACACAGGTGAGTTGGGGATTCAGGTTTAGACTCAAAGGACTGGAAACAAGTCCATCCACTTCTGCCCCTGAGCCTGGCAAAAGCTGGCTTTCTGTGCAGAGCACTGAGAGCCAACAGGTGAGAACACTCAGTGTAAAGCAGTTTAAAAGCATTGGCAAGAACCTTTCCTCCATCTCTATTTAAGAACACCCTTGAGCACCTGATCCAGAATTTCCTTGTGCATGCTTGGTTGTTTTAGGAAAGCATGTGCACTCTTTTTGCCTCATGTTTTTTGCTGAGCTCCCTTAAGGAAGCCCGGACAATGCCATGTCCCTCCTCTCGAGGTTCCTGAATAGCAGGAGTTCAAGCTATAGTCAAGCAGTTCCCTGTGGTTCAGATGTGTTTCAAACACGGGCTGATTGCCAGGGTTTCATTAAGGGAACAACATGTGAATGTAACCACATATAGAGCTGCTCCCATCCACGGAGCGCCCGGCGCCTCTGCACAAAAGCAGATGTTATGGAAACAGCCCAAGTCAAATAAGCAAGGCAAGATTACTTCCATAATGAGCTAAAAATTAGTTCTGCACCCTCTTGAAGGGATCAAAAAAGGAAAAAAAAAAACCAGCCTAAAAACCCCTGCTTGTTTTCCTAAAATAAACAGTGCAAGTGGCACAGACACATGGGCAGGTATCAGCAGGTGTAAAGCATTTTCTTTCTCAGTATCCCATACACAGAGATTTTAAAGATAAATTCGGACTCAAGACTAAATATATCCAAGTGAATCTAAATGGATATAAATTACTTCTTCCAGCATACAAAGCATACCAAATAAAAAGCCTCTGAATTTCTTTGCTTCTTAGACCCTGATTTATTATCTGGCTACAGGGAAGTGCTGTCATCACTGACATGTTTAGACAGATTAACACAAACTGATTATAGTCTATAAAATGATTAAATTTGAAATACCTGTATTTTGCTTATTTTTTATGAAAAATATATCTTTGACATATGCATAGCACACGGTGTATGTTATCCTTTGCCTACACAGGGCAGTCCCTCCACTTCAAGAACAGAAATCTTAAACACACACTTTTACCCCTACCCCTGCCTTAAAATACTTTTTCTCCCATCACTGCACATCACTGTCCAACAGCCATGTGCTCTCAGTGCTGGTGAAGGAAAAGGACTGGCCACGGTGGCAGTCAGCACTTTAACTGATAATTGCTTGCTCAGAATTAATCTGGAACTGATGTTGCTCTCATCATCACCATCGCTGCAGGTTTGAGCCCAGGCTTTCGTTTTTTTGCAGTGGGGAAAATGAAGGAGATTACTGGGAAGAGGAGGCAGCCAAAATGTGAATCAGTGCTACTGGGCAAGAAGCCTGGTGGGTTTCCCCACTTTCTCCCAGTTTTCTATCACTTCTGAGCTTACTCATAAGGTACAAGAAGAGAAATTTTAAAGGGAAGTCCCTTCCTGGTGGTTCTCCGGCCACACAGACATATTCTTCCTCTCACCACCCCTTGCTCCACAGTGCTCTATCCAAGAAATAAGGGAGGGGAAAACGGGGAAGGGGAGCAATGTAACTAGTTTCAAAGAAAAACTTTTTTCCTCATCAGCAGAGCTGAAAGGCTTTGAAAAAGTCTCGCTTTCTGTACAACACGAACAGCTACACACACTTCGTTCTCTTCCCTTCTCTTTCTCCCAGGAGGAGGGAAGTTAAGAACCTGAGAGATTTTTTATAGTTCTTCATTTCTTCAAAATGAACACTTTAATTCAAATTTCAGCGCAGTTTTGCTCTTTTTCTTTTTCTTTTTTTTTTTTTTTTTTGAAATGAGCCCTTTAATGAAAGNTTTTTTTTGGAAATGAGCCATTGAATGAAAGGACTACTTTATCCATTTTTTGTCTAAACATTTGGAGGGGGTGGAGTGATCATTAAAATTTACTGATACACGAGTCCTTGCAGTTTGCAATTTGGCTTACATTGAGTAATAGTTATTTGTCTGAGTTAAATTAATGTTGATAGATTTCTTTCATATTTCTTCCTCACTCTGAATAAGATTTACTGAATGTAGCTTTTAAATGTCATTACATATGTGGTGTTAATTCACATCTGCATTTTTGTGCTGGGAGGGGTAACCTATTTTCTGCTTCCACTCTCGGTAGCAGGGCTCACATGTTTCAGGGGCTAGTTCTGCCATTCACTGCTTTCAAAGAGCCCTGATTGGCTTCAGTGGGAGTTAAAAGCACTTCAGGGCTTTAAGAAAGAGGTCTGATCAGTTTTTAAAGTGTTCAAAGCTGAATGGATTTAACTATTATCCGCAAGTTTTCAGAAGTTTCTTTCAGCGACAATATGATCCGCGGTGCACTTAGTGTGATTTTTTTTTTAAAAAGGATTTGGTATATTGTGGCAATAACTGCAGAGCAAATGCTACCTACCAGGAGTCAAAATCAGTTGTTCATCCAGCAGAAAGTCTCAGTTCATGGATGTGACGTGGGAAGGCTCGGCTGGGACACCTCGGCACAGCCAAGAAGGTTGGCTTGTGGCAGGCTGGGACCTGGAGCCCTGACAACGCTGATTAAAACCTGTGGCAAATTTATGTCGTCTGCTCAAACCACAAATTGCCCTGGGGACCACCCTGGTCCATCGAGGCCGCTGTGCTGTTCCCCTTCAGCCCTTGCCCTCACCATTCCATCTGTGCTGCTCCAGCTCAGTTTTGCTGGGCGTCCACAGAGGATCAGACACCTGCTGACATGGGCCTGACTGAAGGATCAGTGTCTGTCCCCTGGAAACAGCCAAAATGCCTGAAAAATACAAAGAATGCTTGACAAAGCACCTGAGAGTTGGGGTTTTGAGGTATGGCGAGCACATTCCTCCACGTTCCCGCGTCGCCCGTGTGATCCAGCCCAACACTGAAACACAAGCACTTCTCCGAGCTTAAGCACCTGCAGAATGCCTGGCATATGGCGAAGTGCTCGACTGAAATGGGGCAACCGTGGAAGGAACAGCCCTTGGAGTCCAAAACTTAGCTAATGGAAATTGGAATGGCGCCACCGATTACAAGGGACTATCCTAATTAGCACCAAGCAGAGAGACGGAGCTTTATGAAGCATAAAACACAGCGCTGCAGAACGTCCCAGCAGAACTCAGCAGCCCTAACTCTGACCTTTAAAATCATATTCGTTTGGTAAGCTCAGTTACAATGGTAAAGTGCTCTTAAAGAGATATGGTGAATACTGAGGCTTGCAAGAGTGTTTATATAGAACATATATATCTATCAAAGTGACAGCTGACTTTTAGTTAATCCTTGATAATTATGTTTCCTTGAGAATGTTATGGAATGTCTGGATTGAGGAAAAAAAAACCACATAACCATGTTGATTTGTGGCAGAATTATGCATGCGTATGGCTTGCACGTGAAGCTGATCAATATGTGTCATTAGTGTCTACATACATAATTTTTATGGCTCTTTTTAATAGGGTTTGCTTTATGTTTTATTTTGAGATTGCTAATGAAAGACAGCTATTTATTTAGAGGTCAGCATTAAGCTTGTTGTGATGAAATATGTATTTACTTTCTTTGTACTTGATAAGAATAATGCATGTACGCTTATTATGTCGGCAGCATAAGATTTATGATCTCTACCACTATTAATGTCTTGGCTTTTCAGTGCTTGGATTTTGTAAATGAGCTGATAAGTAGATACACTGTTGTTACTTAGCAACCTTAATTGAAATTTTTAAACAAAATACTTTCATTTTGGAATTTCCCAGGTAATTTTTTTTGGCACTCCTCTATGTGTTTACTTTCTCTTTTCCTCCATTTGTTACAAGAAGATACCCTGGTTGTTTTTTCCTCCCCTTTTTGTAATTAAAAGAAAACAGGAGAGGTGACGAGGAAAGCAACTTTCAGCCAGTGATCCACAGCTTCTCCTTCACTCCTGACGTTTTTCCCTGGCGTGCGTCAGCAAAGCTTTTACGAGAAAATTGCGCCGTCCTCTCGCCACGACCTTTTCACAAGTTTTCAGCAGCACATAAACCTGCTGCAAAGTTTATGCAAGGCCTGCTGCAGGCAGGCTGCTGCCCAGGAGTGGGGGCAGGCAGGGGCTCCGAGGGGGGACAAGCAGCATCCCCAGTCACCAGCAGCACCTGGAAGACCCCACAGCCTCTGTGTCTGCCCATCACCAGCCCCACCTGCACCACTGACCACGGCAGCTCATCGCTCCCCAGCAATCAGGGGGGCATCAGCCATGCCCCCCTCACCTGACCCTGTTTCCAGAAGTGCTGGTGTTATTGTTATCAATGCTTCTCAAATGATTTCCTGCTTATTTATTTTTTTAGCCACAGGCTCCACGGCAGCTGCCAGGCTGTCCCTAAGTGCCTGTGAAAACCCACCTGTAATGCAAAGTTAAATGTGTTAAGTCACATATCAGGCTCTCTGGTTTCCTGTTAGAAAACAAAAACAAAAAAATATCCCCGTGCTCCCATCGTAGTACTGAAATTGATTTTTCTTTACAGTTTCCATAATTGTCTGAGTCTTCAAGTGCCATATGAGAGACCATACCCTGAAATCATGCCACTGATCCTTCAACAATTATTCATTCTCTTCCTCCTTGAGCTCTTTATGGGGGCATAATGTTCAGGGGTGAGAGACCTGAATCAGCTTAATCCCTCTGTCTCTTTTCTTTGTGCTTTGGTGCATTCAACACTTTTGTCAGATGTAATTATATCTGGGTAATGAGGAGATGAGTTCTGAGCCGAAGTGAAATAGTTACAAGGTGTGCGAGCTTGTCCCACACACAGAGACAGGAATTACAGGCTGAGGAATAAAAGTTTTCCTTGTCAGTGTGATCTGAGAGGTGTCAGAGGAGCAGCAGCTACCAAGAACAGAACAAGCCAGGGCCGATTCAACCTGGCTCCATATGCAGATGGCAGAAAGCACCTGGATCCTAACATTCGTTTGGAAGAAAGCTATACAAAAAAAAAAAAAAAAAAAAAAAAAGAAAGAAAGAAAGAAGGAGTATAGCACATAGATTCTTAAAAAAAAAAAAAACCAACTTAGTTTTAGAAGAGGCCCCAAGTTAGTAAAATCATCCACACTGCATTTAAGAAGCCATTCCAGTAAACTCAGGAGGGGCTGGGATATATTAGCTGAATGCTCCAATTGCCCATCTCACCCCAAAAGTGCCTGCAGGACACTAGGGCTGCACCAGCTTTTCAAAGGCAAGTGAGAGCAGAGCCACTCCATCCGAGTGAGCACCAGGCTGGCTTTTATAGCTGCTTATTTTTTATCCCCTACTTTTGCGTGAATTCTGCTGAAGGGGAAAGGGTGTGGAGGAGTCAGAGCTGCAGCTTCTAAAGGTGTAGCATCCAGCAGCTGCTCAGGAAATATCAGAAATCCCCACGTCACCGGGCTGGGAAGGGCAGCAGAGGGAAGCACAAAAGCCGCTACCTACTCACTGCAGCCAAAGCTGTTTCCTTTAGCTCCTCTCTTCTGAATGTGGGGGGAAGAGCTGGAAGGACCACAAAACCTGAGCTGGCAGCACGATGGTCATTTCAGGAGAAGCTGCTTGCACAGGGGAAAGGGAGCATTTACCTTTCAGCACAGGGGATGCACACTGACACCCCGGAGAGGCTGGAGAGGGAAGCAGCACCTCTGCTGAGGGGCTGGCACCCTGCCTGGGGCACACACAGCTCTGGAGTCCTCCAGTCCCCATGCCCTGAGGCCCTCCAGGGGTCCTGATGTTGCAATTTTGTGAATTTCCAGTATTTTGCTCATTTAGGAATCAGAGTCATTGTTCACTTCAGGGTGCCCCTCCCCAACAGAGCAAAAGTGAAGGGGTTTACTAGAAAGGAGGGTGAAATCTTCAGTGTGATGTGACACCTGACCTGTCACCCCTGGCGCTGCTGCTGGCATGGGTTGGAATTGTGGCTGAACAGCACTAGAAGAAAACAAATGGTAAAAAGAAAAGTTTCACTTGAACTCAAAACTCAGCATCTGCAGAGATCAATGACAACAAAAAATGTGTGGCTATTCATATCATTCATTTCACATCCACTTTTTTTCACAGAAAAGTCAAATTTCTCTCAAACCCTCTTTTGCCCCCCCCACAAAACACCTCACTGAACTGAAATGGTCAACCTTTCAACCTACGTTTATTCCTGTTCTCTTAATTGGGGTAAATGTGGAAAATATGGTTTTATTAGGAGGTCTCTCAGCAGCATCTACATCACTCATTGCAGTGAGTTCCCTAGAGTGTGCTGAAACATGTTGGTGCTGGGATAGAAGAAAGTTTTATGAAAAAGTAATTGTTTTTCCCAGCTGGCTTCACCCAAGTGCTGCCAAGATAAAGCTCCTCACTCACACACCTTGGCTGTTTGCCTGCACAAGGTCTCCAAAATATCCAGTGGGTGGAGAACGGGGGCTTTTCCTTTCCCACCAGCCGACCCATCATGGCCAAACCACTCCAGTTTGAAACTATTTTTAATTCCAGAGGCAATCCAGCTGGTGACATAATGATTGTGGGAGAGGTGCCACACAGGGCACCTGCTGAGACAGCTGAGAAAAAGCCAGGACAGTCCCCCAAAACACTGCCAGCACTGGGAACACTGCAGGGGAGCTGCATGGGGCACATCCTGGCCGTGTATGAGCACCCATGGCCTGCAGCCTTCTCTGCCCGCAGACATGCCACCCCCTTGTTTTTAGCAAGTATATTTGTTTTTAATTTTTTTCCTTTTATTTAGACATTTCCAAGTGGTCTGCTCCAGCCTCAACACACAGGCAGCCCAAAGTCTGCGCCCTCAAAAGCCATGGGAGGTTCTCCACTGGCTTTAATGAGGTTGGAGCAGCTCACCCATTATCATGCCCACAGCCAGGTCACTTCAAAAGCAAGATTGCAGGGCAGAGGTGATATTTCTCTGCAGTGCTGGGCTCTAGAAGCACAGGTGCCTCCTTGTTATATTAATCTGTTGGAAATGTTTACAGCAACATTTGAGGGAAGGGTGGCTTCAGCCCTCCAATTGCTGGGAGCTGCTTTCTGTCCTACAAGCCTAAGGCCTGAAGGTGCATCCAGAGCAGAATGATCAGAAGGAAAAAAAGCAGGAGAAGGAGTTCTTTTAAAAGTTTCAGTAGATGTAAATGTACTTCATTTTCCCTCAAAAGCATGCAGTTCTGATCAGGCTTAATAAAGCCCCTTGAGACCAAGGATGTGGTAAATACAAACCAGAAAATGATGGATCCTGTAGCTTCTTGGTCAGTACCAGCACCTGTGGTCTCATCACACACTTTGCCCTGTGAGAAGACACAAGAGGACACACGTGGTGTGTCTTCACTCACTGATGAGTATTTAGGTGTCTTTTTATTATGACCTGAATTAAAATGAGTTATGATTCACGGACACTGAAATTCCAGTAGCATGAAAAGGATCTTCTGCCCCTATCTCAGCAACAGAACGTGGTTTGACTGTGTTGCTTCTGTGCTTCTCTTCCCTTCTTCTCCTCTTCCCTCCAGCCTCTGCAATCTCCCTCCAAGTGATGGGCCTCCCTATTAAAATATCAGACACGCTGCTCAGAGCCCCCCAAACTCCTCACATCACCAGCCATGGACACCAAATGAAAGGTGTATGGTTTATGTAGGGTCAAAGGGTTCAAGAAGGATGTTGGCCACTTTCCCAAGCTGGATGAAGTCAGGGAAAACTCGTCCCATAGCTCCAATGGGGTTTGTAACAGCCTCTCATGAGCACGGACTGGGGCCTGCTCCTGCCTGCTCCCTGATCTGACCTGTCAAGGGCCTGGTGTGCAGGCACTTTGCTTTTCCTGGAGCGTGGAAGGGAGGATGTGAAAGAGGATGTTACACAGGACAATAAATTTGTCTCTCAGCATCCTGCTTTGATAAGAGGAAGAAAATGAAAAAACAAAACACAACACCATAACTAGCATTTTCAGGACAAACTGCCTGGCAACAGTTCTAAAAAGAGGATGAAAGAACCCAAATGGCTTGTTACAATTAGGTAGAAGAATTTAAAACCACACATCCTCAGAGCCAGTGAAAGCCCGAATGCTGGGCAGGACAGGGATGTGGAATGGCCCATCCCTGCAGTGGGATAAAACCCTGAATAACACTGTGGTATCCTGGCAGCACAAACAATAGTAATTTGGGTGTCCCGGCTATTAGAAGCCTCTGTCCTGGTTCCACGTTTCCAGGAGAGAAAGCAACCCTGCCCTGGGTCAGTGCATTGCCACTGCCCGGGGCAGCCACCCTGTACCCCTGTCACTGCCACTCTGTAGAGCTGGGCTGGTGGCTAAGGAGCCATGGGGTGGAAGCAGGAGAGCTCAGACGTGTCCCAGTATTGGTGTGCATGGCTCTGGAGGAGCAAAGGGCTGGGGGAGAATTCCATTACTGCAGAGAGGTCACTGCTTCTGCTCCTGGGTGCTTTGAAGGCAGCGAGGGGCTGGCAGAGCCCCTGGGCACAGCCGGGGTGTGCAGGAGAGCCCCGAAGGCTCTGCTGCTCCTCTGAGTCACCACCCCTCCTCCTCCTCCTCACCTGCAGGGAAGGAGCACCCTCGGCTTTCCAGGTCACTCTGATCAGGCAGTGCCCACATCACGCCAGCTCCACCAGTCCCTGCAGCGGCAGGCAGTGCCACAGCTCACCCTGGCCGCCGGTGACTTTGCTTTGTCACTTTGCTTTCACCTGCAGAAGCCAAAAGCATTAGTAACCCACGGCAGGGAGCACAGGGCAATCTTCTTGCTTGGGCAACACACAGGTCTACACCAAACACCAGTGCCTGAGCTTGCATGAGGTGTTTCAGCTGGTTACCAAAAGCAGCGAGCAATCCTGCATTTAAACACCCCAAACAAACAAACACCACCTTTCTGTGGGGCTTTGTAGGCAAGCTACAAGCCAACAGCAGTACCCATGGCCAGCTGGACAGCAGTGTTTAATGAGTTTTATTTTAAATATTAACTGCTGAATTTAAAGCTCGCCACGCTGCTTCTATTAGGTTGGACTCAAAATGTTGTGGAAATTAAAATAATTGGGCTGCAGGTTGCAGCAACTGTTAGGAAATAGTGGCAGGACAGTGAAAGAAATGTTGAAAAGAAGAGTTTCACTATGAGGCCTATGGCATTGAAAAAATTACTGGTTAATCGTATGCTAATCAAAACATCACAGAGAGTCAAAATTTCATATGGAGAGGTAGCAGGGAAACCATACATAACTAAATAAGGATCAGCCACTGTTAGGGGAAGTCAGAAGCAAATCCTGAAGTGACTGAATGAATAAAGAGCAACTGTTTCCACTTATACTGTCCAAGCATATTATTTGTTTTCACGAAAAAAAAGGGATTAGGTTAACGCAAAACCTAAAAAAAATGGCAATGTACATAGCTTTTACATGCTCGAAAATGGTCTGAAATAAAGAATGATTAAAAAAAATGCTTCCTTGTTCAGAAAAATCAAAAGAAAAATGCTGTCTGTTCTGTGTCTGAGCTGTCCATCCAACAGCCTGGGATGATTAACTAAGTCCACACCTTTCACAACAGAAAACAGCAGCAGTCCCTGCCCTACGCTCCCTCGTCTCTCCCTCCCCAGGAAGATCATATCATCAAAGCTCCACTGAAATGTTGTTTTCCAGGGATTCCGCAGGCAGGTTGGTCCTAGAGGTAAAGTGCATTGATAGGGACAAATGGAAATTCAAAGCATTTCACACCCCAGGCTCCACTGCAGAAGCTGAATCCGTCACTTGCCGGGGGTCTGACTGTATCCCCAGTGGCACTGCTGGGACACACGGCATTGTCCTGCAGTTTCGGCTGGAGTTGCTGTCACATCCCCCAGGAAATGCTCAGACAATTTTTCCAGTATTTTACTGCTGATCCTTGGCAGTTCCAGGTAGCAACAAGGTGCTCAGGTGAGTCCCTCCCCAGGTCCTGCAAGGAGCCTGTCAAGGGCTTCATCATCTGTGGGCTGACTGAATGCTTGTGGGGACACCCGGCAGCTCCTCATAACCGGACTGGAAAAGTACAAACCTGAGATCTGTCACCTCTGCCCTGCTGAGTGTCTAATTACCTGCCCAGGTATTGCACGGCCCTGCTGGGAGTCCTGGCAAGCCCGCGAGACGTCTGCTCCTCCATGGCTGCTCCGGCTGCAGACTCGCAGGCAGCGGGATTGTGTAACGCAGTAAAAGCCATCCCAGAACAGCGTATGTCCGATACACCTGGATTGGTTTGCAAAACAGGTGTGTTTTTGGCTGGGCAGGGTGGGTCTGGCTGCACCTCGCACGTCGGGTGGCATCAAAGGAGGCACAGGGTTGAAAGTGGGTGAAGCAGACAAAAGGCAGGGTTGGGAGGGAAGCTTGGGTGGAGGAGGAGAAGCGGGAGAGGTGGCGGATGAGAGGCTGGAGTGTGGGTCGTAGTTACGCTGCAACACCGCCGAGGGAATTACCTGGGAGTGCGTGAGGAGAGAAAGGCAAGAGTTGTGCCAGAGCAGGAGCGTTTATTGGGTGCAGAGGATGAATGTGCCACCGGTGCCCTGGGTGTGCTCAGGCACCCAGAGCTTGGCTCTCCATCACTGGGGGATTCCCTGAGCTTAGAGGTGCCCAAAGCACATCAGAGCCCTACACCTTCCATCTCCCAGACCCTCCCCAAAAGCTCATTTTCCAGCTTTTTTCCCCAGGCTCATTTTCCCTAGTCATGCTCTTTGGGAAAGGCAGCAGCTCTCCGTCCTTTTTGATGCGACAGAGGCAGCCCGAGCGTGGATGGGGCACAACTGGGACCTGTCACGGTGTGAGAGGTTGGCAGGAGGCAACGAAGGAAGGATTCAAAGGCTGGCACTGCCTGCTTCAACCCCGAGACGAGAAGGAGCTCTTCCACACACGGCATATCTCGTCACCCCAACACTGACTTGTCCAGACCAGTCGGTGGCCTCTGTACAGCAATTAAACTCTGTTGGAATGGTAAAGTCAGTCTCTATAAATCCAAATCCAAACCAAGTATTTTTTATGATGGAGGCCACGGCTTAATATAATTAACTGTGACTTACACGCTGGTTACTCTGGTGTGATGTCAGCTTCTCCACACTGTTTATTTTAATTAAAACAGAAATTGTAGGTCTTGAGTGCTGGTAATTACAGCCCGTGGACTCAATTTGCCAAAGCCCCTAATTAACCTGTTATGTGTCTACCTGACTTGAGGTGTTAGTTGAAACATGACTGGTGCAGTGGCATTATGTTGTCTGCAGTGATGGAAATACAGTAGGAAGACATGACAGGCTCTGTGATGGGGGATCCATATTTTAAGCTATTCTGCATGACATTCCTTTCACTTTTATGTAGATTACCAGTTTCCTACATGAGACTTTGTAAGTGATAGACTCGCTGAGAAAATGGATTTGATGCGGAGTAGCCCTTTTCCAGAATAATTGTCTCCTGTAAATGCTCAGGAGGGTTTGTAAATCTGGTTCCTTTGTGGCAGCAGACTGCAGCAGGACAGGGTGTGCTCCTGTAAGGATGTCTTTTCCTCTGGAGAAGGGCCGGTCGTCTTTTACCTTAATGCTTAGAAATACTTCTGCCTGTCCTTGTCAGCTCCCTCTGCCTCAAGACACTTTAAAATGCAAGTACTTTTCTTCCCAATTCAGCCACAAACTCCTGTCATTCTAATCCCTCTAATTTCCCATCTCGTGCCTGCTGTCATGTTTATGGTATTCATCCCCCCCATAGAGGCTCTGTGTTTTCCCTTGTTCCTGTATCTCCACAGCTATTTTAATTTCTCCTTTCTAGACCTGCGTGGACCAGCCAGATGTTTCACCACCAGTGCAGGAGGGAGTCCTGCCATTGCCCACAGTGACCGGGATCAGGGCCTGGAGAGAGACGCGCTCCTTGGTTTTCTCCGAACCCAAAAACCACAGCTGCCCAAAAGCTTGGAGTTGCACTGACTGTAAAGAGCATTAATTTAACCTGTAAAATGAATGCTTCCAAGTGGAACTGCTTTGCACAGATCAGCCTCTACACAATTTGAACCCGTGGTTTTGAGGCAAAATATACAACAGATACAAGTCAGGCAGCTCTCTCCTTAGATTTGCCATTTCACTGTCTTTTCGTATAATTTTTCCCCCTTGCTAATTTCTCTCCTTCTCACACCGTGATTTTGCAGTAAACCTGCACCTGAATGATTACTGCAACAATACAAAGATATGTGCAAGACCAATATCTAATGCAGTTTATTATTGGCCTCAATGTACCCACCCATCTTCAAAAATCTTTGGTTTTGGGTGAAAAGTCTCCTCTATTCTTGAACTATTAAAAGAAAGCAGTCTGCTCTTTTAGGTACAAATGTGAGCCGTGGTACTGCCTTTTAATTGGATGACATATAAAAAGAATGCAAGAATTTAATTTATGGGCCATATATTTGAAAAGAGAAGATACTCTAAGTCCAGTTTATACTAGAGAGATAAAGATTTAACTTCCATAGGCTGCTCTTCACTTCAGTAAGGAGTTAATAATGTAGGATATCCAGGTTCTCTTAACCATTTTAGGAACTTTGTTTGCTACAGATTTCCCCTGCATTTTGTGGGGAGAGGAAGTGTATTCCATGTAACCTGTTATCATTCAAAGCTGTATTAGTCCATTAGTCCATGAGAGGAGAGCTGGGGGAAGGAGAAGGGGATGGAGGGAAAGGTGCATTGTGTGTGCACAGTATGTGTTAGCCAACATCCCACAACACATTAATCTTCACCAGCGAGGAGAGACAGGCCAACTCCTTGGGGCTCCACCACTACAACCCTCTCCTCCTCATTCATGAAGATAAATGCCCTTGGAGCGATCAGCCATCATGTTCTCTTTACGCATGTGCCAGATGTTGTCTTGTAAGTCAGCCAGACAGAAATCTTCTCCACGGCGAGCAAACAGGAGCCAGCAGCAGCAACCTTCCCACAGGTGTGCCTTCCACCCGTCTGTCCATCCTCCTCCATTCACCGTGCTCCTGTGCCGTGAGCTGGCAGGTCATCCATCCTCACCTGCTGGGTGGAGCCGGGCTGGGGGAGCCTCGTTCCCATGGAGATTGCTGCTGCTTCCCCATAAGGTGTAAATGACAGGGTTTTCCTAAATCCATCGCCCAGGAGCATCTCACGCAAGGCTGATGAGGAAACAGTGAAGAATAAAATGGGTGTGGAGTTTTCTGGGGCTTTAGGAACAAGCTGTGACAGTGCATTGCCTGGCATAGTCTTGTGCTTGCTTTCCCTCTTCCTCCCTTCCAGAGGTCGGACTCTGCTGACCTCAGATAACCCAGCAAAGTGCCCGGTGCCACATTACCCACACTAATTCCGGAAGATGCCAAGCAGGGGTTACTTTTCCAAGCTGTGAGGCTGTTCAGAGACAGGGGCTGCTTTGGAGCACATTTTCACTGATTTCCCCTGCCCTCTTTCTCTACTTGTCATCCCCATGGACTCAGTTCCCACTGATTTGACATAGCAATGGCCAAAGCAGGGAACCAAATCGTGTGGATGGAGTCCCAGAGCCAGCTGTGAGGCTGGACTACCCCAGCTCCTGCAAGTCTGAACAGAACCTGATCCGTGCGTCCTATCGGCCACTGCCTCCTCCCACCCTGAGACTCTGAATTCCCAGCAAGGACAGCCTAATCCAAGATAAAACATAGAATTAAAGAGAGATTAAGTTTGTTTCAACAGCAAACTCTAAACTGTTGGTAATAGGCATGAGTCTTCTTGTACAGAAGGAGTGGAATCTCTTTTCCTTTGGAAAAAAACAGCCAAGTTCCCAAGGCCCTCCAGAATCTTGGCCTATATTATTTCATATATTAGAAATTATTCTAGGTAATTATATTGCTGTTGAGTTAAGAGAGGTACAGAAATGGTAACACTAAGTATTTTAATTTTTATTGTCACTGACAGTTGCAAGGTTCTCACTAGAATGGGAAGCTCAAAGTGCCTTCAGTTGACATAAATAAAAGAAAGACCCATGGGCTCTCAGCATTATTTTATGTCTTGAAGAAATACCCAGGAAGCACAATTAGCAGAATGCAGTTGGATCATTTATAACAGAAAACCCAGCAGATTCATTAGAGCGGCCGGTTCCAGCTGCTGGCAGCACACAGGGTTAACTGAAGGCTTTCTCCTGCAGTGCTGTGGGACACTGCTTGACAGGATGGTGTGTTAATCTTCCCAGGAAATGCATGGAAATCGCTGGGCAGGTCTTCATGAACTGGATCAATCAGAGAGCAGCCTCGGAGCTGGCTGCTCCGTTTGGCTGCCGTTCAGAAACGCATGCCAGGGAGGGATAACTCCATCCTGAGCTGCTGTGTATCAATGCATCAGCTTGTAGACATGTGCTAGACAGCTTGAGGAGGAGACTGCCATGAATCAGCCATGTGAAAGGGCTTGTGTTTTCTAAACAGGAGCAAACTGCTCCAGGCTCAGATTTAAGACTCGGGTTCAGAAGACCAGAAATATGTACTCTTCTCATTTATCTCTGAGCCCCAGTGTTTTCCCACAGATCTCCCCACCTGCATGTGCAAGTGCCCAGGCTGGTACCTCCTCCTGGTTGGGCAATTGGGTCAGCAACACCATTGCTCAACCACAGAGCTCCACTGCACTCTAACATAGACCGGTGTGAGCTCTGGGATCCCTCCAGACAGGAGGCTCAAACAGCTCTAGATTACAGGCCAGGAGTCAACACACCGGGATATTTAGGTTGCAAGTTCGTGGCAGCAGGGACCGTTGCTTTGTTCTGTGTTTGGATAGTGTCCTGCCCGTGGGGCCGTGGCTCCAGGTTAGGGCCCTGCAATGCCACACTAATACAGTGAAATTAAATAATAAATTAGCAGCAATAGCCATAGTAATTAGCACTTGCTTTGACTTGTTGCCACGGACCCACCAGCCACAAACATTAGTCAGGGTTTGTGATCATGTCTTCCAAACGGCAACTGCTTGCAAAACACCTACTGTCTCTTCACACATGGAAAAGGGGGAACAAGTCAGAAGAACAGTTGGCTACAACAGATCTCATCACCCAGATCCTTCTGGGTTGGCAGTTCTAGATGCAAAAAGTCTCTCCCCACTCAGGTTCCATCAGTGCCTGAGAAATGATCTCTGCCAGGTAATGTCCTACACTGCATCTCCTGTGGGGAAGCAAAGGAGGGATGATGCTCAGCTGGATTTCTTCTGTCTGTCATTGAGTATCAGCCACAGCATGAGTTAAAATAGGGGCATAATAGGATAAATGAAAGGGAGTGATTGAGAAGATGTGGGCGACGTGACAGACAAGCAAGCTCCTTGCATGTTGATGAGAAAGGCATTATCCAGGCGATGGTTGATTTCTTTTTGTCTTGTTTAAAGGGGCAGCATCTTTGAGAAGGCTGGATTTCTTAGAGGATAATAGTTATATTGCAGAAAAATCCCTTGTCTTCCCAGTGAATCAATTCTACATTCGTTTAACAAAAAAAAAAAAAAAAAAAAAAAAAAAAAAAGAAGAAAAATACAAGACAGATTAAAACAACAATTTTAAAAGAAATCCAGTATGGGACAGGAAACCTTCATAGGAGTTGTCAGCCAAACACACAAAGAATGGGTCTGTGAAAAATGGGAATCCATTGTGAAACAAGCTGATAATTCAGTGAGGTTTGAATAATCCAGAGCATCACAACAATGGAAAGTCTGCCAGCACTCGAGAACTACATGTGAGAAAGGCTCTTGCAGCCTCTGTGTTCATCTCTCATCAGAGATGCCTGCTAATGCCATCACACTGTTCTGCTTTTATAGTCTGGGCTTTGTACACATGCATTATTCCCAGGCATTTACTGCAGCCCTGCAATTTGGGGAAGTACAGAACACGGAGATCCATAGAAGGAAAATGCGTAGAAGGATTTGAAAGCAATCCTTGCTGAAGGAGCCTTAAGGCCTAGGTGTGTTTACAACCTTGACAAAGTTACAGAAAGATGAAAGAGAAGGTGCAGGAAAACATATAATTAAAGTAGCGTGATGTTACTGTGCACTTATAAACTCAGAATGAATACGGAGAGCTTTTATCACAAGAGGTGCTGCTCTGCTGTCACAAACTTTCCCATGCAGAGGTCATTCAGGCACAGAAAGGCCAAAAAGAGACATCAAGACTGCTTCTAAACACGGCCCAAGTCGAAGGGGAGTCCCATCCAAAGGTAGTTTGGAAAGAGCAACAATAATGAACTATTTGGTTATGAAACAGAATACTCTGGAGGCAGTTGAAAGAAGGCAGTCCAGGTCAAAGCTGTTGTGATGGGAAAGAACTTTTAAATTGTTCCAGGTTTAAGGGGACCCAATGTTCCTTCTGACTGAGGAATCCGTTCCAGCTGGAGATGGGCCAGTTTAGGATCTATGAAGAGATACCAACTCAAATTCCAAGGGAGGATAGGAACTGGTAGGTACAATTAGACTTCGCATGCATTTTATCTATGATCTTGAGAGTGAGAGCAACCCAAACCAGATAACTCTGATGTAGATAGAAGCAGCCATTCCACAAGCATTTAGAGGCAATTCCTCGATTCAAGGTTCCAGTGTGAATTGTAGTAACAATCAGTGAGAGAGAAGAGCATTAACCAGGGTGATGCTCACAAAGTCACAGTGTAAACACAGTTACAGCTGTTACCAGAGTGAGGATCTGCTCTGTACCATGTTGGAAGGAACCCAGTGCATATCACAGGCTGTACTGTTCTCCACTGGTGCTACTGGGAGTTAATTCTCTTGTACGCCAGGAGTAGCAGTGTGGCAGCACAGTGCCCATAAGGAGGGAAAGTGAAAATAACGTTGATCCAGCAGCAAGACAAGTGGCAGATCCCTGTGCAGAAAAGACTGCACCTCACACTCCTGCAGTCAGCCAGTTCAGTCCCCTGCTGGCATCTCATAAATCTGTGCCAACTTCATTTATGCCCTCCAAACTCGTCATGTGAAGGTCCTGCACAGACATCTACAGCCGTGTTATCCTTCTGCACAGGTTAGAGGAGGTGCCGTAGCCCAGGAAAACACCTAACCTCTCACCAAAACCTTCACCCCACTGCCCCACTGTCCCAGAAGCTGGTGGAAGAGAATTGCTTTCACCAGCTTTTAGCTTTCCTAGTGTCAGTGTTTGACCCAAAGTGATACTCTGGAAAGTTCTCTATCATACCACAGAAGTTTTGCAAATACTTGTCATTGCCTCAGTTTCCCCTCTCTGAAATGACATCTTTGAGCTATTCAGGAGTTAACAGTTTTCTCACTGCCATTGGGAACAATATGGTTTCTGTGTTCCTTTCTGGAGCACATGTAGGTGATTCATGGGATCTTCTGCTTAGCGTGACCAGAGGTGCTAGCACAGGGCAAAATGATATCTGCAAGAAATAAAAACACTGGGCAAAGGAGTGGGGGGAAAGCCGAGACCGTGGGGTGGTGATCCAGCTTGCTGGAGCTGCGACAGAGGACAAGAGCAGGGCCAGGCACCACAACCTCAGCCTTCCCAGGGCCAAGCCATGCTTTCAGCACAGATCTCTGCCGGGAGGATTTGTGTCCATACCAACGATCTCATTCATGCCCTAAATTAAGCAGGAGGTTTCCTGTGTCTGCAGAGATACCGACAGCATCTTTCGGCTGGGTGGAGTCCCAGGTATTTTCTTGTCTCAGGTGCCATCCAGAAACATCAGGGATAAGAGTGATCGTGCTGCTGAGTGGCCTCAGCTGTCATCAGCGATGCGATGACTATTCCTTGTGTGAGCAGGTTACAGCTAAGGAAAGACGAGGTGTGAGGGCTGTGTTTATTTCACTGTATTTTAATGAAGAAACTGGAGCTGCTGTCAGCATTACCCGTGGGTGCATCAGCCACAAATCAACACTTAAATAAATGAACTAAATGACGTGATGTCAACTCCATGTTCACAGCGAAGTACTTGGTCAGAGCACAGACTGAGCACTTTGTAATGTTCTGCCTATCCCCAAAATAACCCTTCGGGTAAAAGCCTGAACTAATTAACGAGTAGGCGTCCTGTTCTGAAAGGCAAGGAACTCAGGGGACACAAATGTTAACGCTGAGTATCACCAAAACTAATCAACACTAGAAATGTCTACAAAAATCTAAATCTGGAGTTTCTCAGCCTCACCTCACACCCGCCAGAGCTGCAAACAGCAGAGAAATCTCAGTTGCTCCCCGGAGTGCCCAGTCCCCCTGTGTCCCAAGGGGATATTGATGGGAACCATCAGCAGGAGAGTTTGGTTGGTGCCAGCCCCAGTGACGGAGCAGGGGAAGGGGGGAGGCGGGTGACTCAGGAGTCCTCCCAGCTTTGAGAAGTGAGAGCTGGTGCCAGCCCAGGTGACTCAGGCGCTAACGCAGGTGCCTGTGACAGAGGCTGCAGGCCCTTCCCACCCCTGAGCCCTTTCCTGGGACGCTGCTCTGGATCAGTCCCTCAAGCAATGCTGAGCTGCCTCAGTTGCTTTACCAGAGAACACCTTGTCCCCAGCACCAGGGGGGATCGCTGTGCCACTTTGGTGCACTGGTTGCTGAGGACAGGCCCTGCCTTTTGTCTGGGAGGGCAGTTCCCTCCAGATCTTTCCCGTATCCCACCCATGCATTGCCTCCTGGACATGCAGTGGAGGTACAACGCTTCTTACTGCTCTCCTGGTCTCCTTTGCCCCATAGAGCACCAATATTTCCATATGAAGCCACACACTGCTGCACTGGCAGTTTTCTGCTGAGTGGTAGCAAACTTTGTCTAAAAATAATACTAATTTACCCTCTTTTGCCCTCAGTTTAACCACTCAAATGCTCCACTTTAAGGAGGTGGCAGCTGCTTTGATCTGCTCCAGTGAAGGTGGATAGAAATTTTGAAGCTTGCTGGAAGGCAGCTGTTTTTCTGCTGTGGTCTTCCGGGAAGATCTTGTGGGTAAGGGAAGGATTAAAGCATAGGTGATGCCTCTCAGGACCCTAATTAGTAGGGGGAAACACCTTGGTTGCTGTATTCTGTGACTGTCTCAGTCAGTTAATACCACCTCTGGGGCCCACACTGCTTCTGCACAGTCATCAGAGCAGCTCTCCCGGGTGCAGCGAAAACTGAGTAGGAGTGATGAAGAGCTGAAAAGTACAGGAGCCTTCAACTGCATCTACATTTTGGAGGCAGCCTGATGAATTTACACAGTCCCTCTGGGTTTTGCAGTCTGTCCGAGGAAGATCTCCTTCATGTAGGAGCTCCACAGAGTTTGGGTGCTGCTCTGCTGACTGTAATTAAGTGCTCCTTGGCTAAATGATTTTGTTCAGTTTATATGTGATACTTTCCTGGAAGGCTATTAAATGCATGCTGTTTTCCTAAGATAGAGGCTTTTGAAGCTATTCCAGGCTTTCATATAAAGATGCTTTTAGTCAGTTGCAGTAAATAGGAGGATGAATGCTTTTCTGTGAGTGCCATGTGAGGCCATCAGAGGCAGATGGAGAGTTCTCAGCACAGCTGTTTTGGTATTTGGTGACTGGGTTGGTTCCCCTTACAGAGATTCTGCAGAAGTCCAATGGATTTCACTAGAGACTTGTGCAAAGCTGTCCTGGTATCACAAACCCCTGGTGCAGACAATCAGGGACTTTCCATCAGCCCGTATGACATGAGAAATGCTATTTTAAGATGTCCCCTCTTCCTCTTACACAAGTTGTTTTTGGTGTCTTTAGGTTTTGAGTGCTCTTTGTTCAGAGCAGGTCAGAGCCCTTTCTCCCAGTCAGACACAATGCTCACTCGTGCAAACCCACGGGCAGATGAAGACTGCTCAGGAGTCTTGCAGTATGAAGGAGACCTCAGGGCACCCATGTGGACCAGTGTGGGTAGCTTGGTCTGCCCACAGGTGTCGTCTGTTGAAGTCTCCCTCAGATCTTGCCTTACTTTCAGCTTTCCAGCTTGGGCAACCATCAGTCATCACCTCAGCAGTGCCAAGGTCAAGACAGAGAGTAAATGAATCAGGCTGCCGCAGTTGCTCCTCTGTTGAATCTTTAATCCCTGAAATTAGTAACTAAATTAGCCAAGGCAGGAGCTGGACTAGTCAGTTAGTTATTGCAAGAAGAAGAAACCATCCAGGTTCACTTATTTCTTAGGAAGGAACGTCAAGCTCTCTTGCATATTAGAGATTGAGGGAGCAGATTTCAGATGAACTCGCAAGCTCATTTGATTCCTCTATGCAGCAAAATCATTGTAAGTTCAAATCATGACATGGAGGCTGCAAACAGTGAAGGGTTCTGGGGACTGAGAAGGAATCTGAAATTGGATCCTGGCTCTGAAGTAGGCACGTGACCAATCTCCAGGCATCCCCAAATTCTGATGCGGGAAGAGCTGGTTCTGAATGATACACATAGTCCCCAGTTCTATTAAGGTCCAAACTGATTTTTATGGGGTTTTTTTGTCTGAATACCACCTCATACATAACCCATATACCCCTCGCTTAGGGATGCTTTAAAACGGGGATCAAGTTCTCCTCTGTCACAGAGCACTGAGGAGGGATTCAAAAACTCAGGAGGAGCCTATTAAATGTTTTAGGGCAGGTTGCCAGTTCTTTTGCCAGCACACAGACTACTACAAATTCTTACACGCACATACATAGTTCAGACTCGCCCTGCGCAGTGACACCAACCGCATTTAATTCCCGTGCATACCATCCCTCTTTGCCAGCCTCCTCTCTGACGCTTTTTTCCTTGTTCTCCACAAACGCAATTCTAAATTCAGTCCCTGAGTTTCCATTAAGGATGAGCAAAACAGAGCTTTAAACTCTGAAGCTGTTTTAACCCATTTGCTCCTGGATCAAAGAGCTTCCCAGTTTTGTTCCAACAACTCAGGAAACTTTCCCCTACTGAAATCATGGTAAGAAAAAAAAAAAAAAAGAAAAAAAAAAAAAAAAAAAGGAGGACTAAAAAGAAATTAGTTTTACTAAGGTGGAGTAGTTTTCTTTCTCTGGTGTGGTTTTACTTGCAGAGATGTGAGTTGAAGGAATGATGGTGAATACAATCCTAGGACTGATCTGAGTCTTCCATGAATATTCCTTTGTGGAGCACACTCCAGTGTATTCTGGTCTGGACTTGTGGCTGGGAGTTCAAGGTCACATTAAAGAGGCTGACAGTGCAGCTCAGATCCTGCAGCACCTGCTCATGCCTTGGCTCTGATCCTTTTTCAGCAAAACAAAAATTTCATTAATAACTATAAAAAACCAAGCTCCTGACATGCTGTGAGGTTTCAGTTTGATTTTTTTTTGTTGTTCTTATGGAGAAAGAAGCATTAGCTGGAGCACAGAGTAGGTGTATCGTTCAGCACTGATGGAGTTAATCATGATCCCTTTTCCTATGGCCATCCACCACTGGGCGAGTGTAGCTGCATTGTCCATGATCACAGCACTGTGTTAAATGTGCTGCTCTTCCTGGAGCCATAATGTGAAATACTCAGGGCTGTACTAACAAAGACCTTACACTCCGTTTTGTGTGTGAAAACATGGAGCTTTTCCATGAGCAGTTCCTGGCCCCTCATGGCATCGTGGTGCAGCCTGTGCTTTTACAGCTCGCTGAGAGCTGCCTCAGCAGATCCACCAGAAATGTCTGTTTTCCAGGATTTACAATTGTGCTGAGAAAAAAAAATTCAGTGGGCTGAAACCGGGCATTTCAAGGCTCATCTGAGGAGTCATTTTCTCATATTGCTCCAGATTCTGTCATCTTCAAAGGGTGAATTTCTATTTGCTTGCTACTGAGACTGGTAAGAGTCACTAAAAGAAAGAGTGAAAAATTCTGAGTATTAACTTCAGATCAGGCATGTTTTAAATTGAGCAATGAGCACCTTGCATATACAGTCATGAAATATTTATTTCCCCAACGGGGAATTAGTTATTGATAAATCCACAATGTGATGTAGCAACAACTTCCAGTGTTCTGTAAGATAAGAGCTATCATTTAATCAGCCAGGAGAATGAGATGAAATGGATACCACATAATAAGCGTTATTCTTGTGGGGGTGCCAGCTCCAACCCAGCAATTTTAAATTGAAGCTTGCTGATGGTTTTCATCACTCTGATCTGGTCTGAGCTCTGTGCTCTGGCTCACTATTGCCTGTTACCTGTGTAATCGTGGGGTTCCTGCTCTCTGGAGAGGCAAAGAGAGGGTTTCAGTCACACTCTGCACAAGCCTGTCCTCTCCCTCCCCACGCTGGCTCCCTGTGTGGTTTTGCTCCTGCTCCTTCAGCCTCCACTCCCACCAGTGCTGCCCCTCATCCTCCCAGCTGTTTGGAGGACTTACAGAGGCATTTTAAGTGGGTGTGTAGCATTGACTGGCAAATGGGAGATTTCATAGCATTATTTGATCTTTTGATGTGAGTCTTTTAAAGAAACGATCCACCAACATGATCCACTTTAATATTTTTTGCCCAATTCTCCAATTAAATTATTTTATTATAAGTATTGCATGTTTTGCAAAGAATTTACTTCTGTCTCATGGCAAGAAATTGTCTCAAACATCTGCTTGCCTGCCCAAGTTTTGGGTTGCTGCAATGACCTTAATGCATATGTTTCATTGAGCCTCCAAAAGTGCTAGCTGGCAAAATGTGAGATACCTGGGCTCAGACCAACATAAGGTACATGGAAAACAGAACATTTTGCTGCACAAATGCAGAACATCTAGAGCATTACAGGTTTACACCTGTGCAATTACTTTGATGTAGTCATGCCGGAGCAAGGAGAGAAAAAAACCCAATGTAGATGAAGCTTTCAGCTGACAGAGAAAATAAAAACACAGCTTGTGGTTGTGTGAACTGATCTGTGATAAAAATGTTTGCATAAAATTACATGCAAATGACTGGGAAGTACAAACACACCCACAAGAAAGTCTGTTCCACTCAGGACCAGAAGCAGAAGTGCTGGAAATATAGGAAGCAAACTTGACCTCAAGGAAGTTATAGGGTGAGATCTTCTTTCAGCCAAAATCAGTGATAAAGCACTCAGTTACCTCTCTGGGCAGGGGATCACCCTTTGGTTTGGTGGTTCCCATCTAGCTCAGAAAAGATTAGGTAGGCACCCAAACTGTTGCTATTTTTACATAACTTTAACATATTTGAACCCTGTAGAAGTGCATGTCATGGTGAGTAATTTTTGGGACCCCATCTGTCTATTTGGAGGCGGAGGTTGGGATGAGAATTCAAGATATAGCAGAGGAGGCAATCCCAGTCATCTGTCCCATTTACTTTGTCAAGTCATGATTATTCTGGGTCTCAGAAATCATAATTCCCTTGGGGAATGAGGACAGCCCAGCCAACACTACCATAAACTCCAGGTCAGTGCTCATCTCCTGAAGAGAGTTGCTCATGTTGCTCATGTTGATGTCTCTTGACTATTTCTTGAAGGAGACTTTCCCTCATCTTTTGACTGCAGGTGGCTTCCCCTGTAGAGTGAAGGTGGATCTTGGCTGCTTGTGTGCTAAACTGTCTGAGCCACCAGAAATGTAACCAGGGTTTTCCTGAGACAGTGTAATACACGGACATGCGTCTTTTCAGGGCTCTAATTGGGCAAAGATATACATATATATAGGTAAGTGTGTGTAAATTTTAAAAATTGTGTTTCACCCTCATTTTAACCAAAGACAGGAAAAGTAATAATTATAACTTAAACAGCATTGATGCAAAATGACAGCAGTATTTTGCTTATCTGATCTTATCGTTCCTTTGATGGTCTGGTTGCACAATGATTACAGCTAACTCTGCAGAGGCTGAGAGATAGCACAATATTGCTCATGGACGTTATCATCTCACTGCTTCTCATCACAACCCCACTGTCATTAATTACCCAAGCTTGAGTTTAACCAGGAATACTTCTCCTTAATATATATTTCCGGCTCCCATATATTTCAGGGAAAAGCATTGACTTTATTGGCAGGAAGGACAAACAAAAACAAACTCTCTTGAGATGTTAAGCACATATAAAAATCCAGATGTTTCCAGCATCAGGGTTAGGGTTTTTTTTTATTTTCCTTTCTTTTGGTCTCTGTTTTCCTGCCAGGCCCACAGGAAAGCACACACAGAATGAAGCTGCTCTCCGATGGTAGCTTTGAGGTGCAAACTCTACAAACAAGAAAAAATAAACACAGTCAAAACCGAGCATTGTCCTCCTTTGTCATTTGTTCTGCTGCTGCTGAGACCCAGGCTCGTACCTGGGGTAAGAGTTTTTCCTGTTTCTTCCAAGGCCACGCTTATGTGACCTGGGGCCTTCCAAGGCTAGGGAAGAGGGGGCACGAGGGGGTGTCTCATCTCACAGATCCTTCCTGCGAGACGTCGCGGTGGTGGCTGCCCGTTGATCCCGAGCCGGCGTGTGGTGGCAGAGATAAAGCTGTGTTTGTTGTACATCCCACGCTGGCCAGGGCATCCTTATCTCTCCTGCAAATCGGGGGCAGCATGACTAGTGTGGGTTCTCGGGGAGGCTGGGGAGGGGAAAGACCCTGTGCTCAGGACTAAGGAATTTCCCTTATTATCTGATTAATCTTTAGGACTTCCCTGCCTTCCTTCCCCTCTTCTTACAATCGCGCTGTGTGTAGGGCTGGAGGACTCCCGGGAGTTTGAAGGACACGCTGATTTATTCTTTGTTCATGACTGCATTAATGAAGGGCAGTAGTCTTTCCAACTCGGTGGGTTCTCCAGACTTGATAAAACTTGCATAAAAAACACTGGGAGGATTCATTGCTACTGCTCCTCTGCTTTATTAAATAGCTGCTGCATTAGGCACTCTGCAAAGCATTAGTGCAATTAGTGATCTACATTTATATAAATTTGATAGTGACCTGTGATAAGAGAATGATACCATAGCATCTTGCTGATGCCACTTCTCTTCTCAGAGTGTTGTTTCCCAATATCTTACTCCATCCTGACCCAGCAGTAATGAAGTCAATGGAAACTTTTCGTTTGATGTGAGAGGGAGCAGCAAAAAATTCACCCTTAAATTCCTAACACAAACCTGACTCTCATTAAAGTTACTGGAAAAAATATATGTGTCCAGCTTGTATACGGAAATTATGCTGATTGTCCCTTCTGGCTGTAACAAAAAATAACCCCAACCAAACCCAAAAAACAACAAGCAAAATAATTTAGGAAAGAGAGCATAAGTCCAACAAAGAATATTTTTCCAGTGTATTAAGTAAGTACCATATATTCCATGGTTGTGCTTACTGCTCAGTAGGGGAACTCACTTTCAATGGAGGATAGCAGAGTTAATCCTGTTCTGTTTTCTTTTGCTTACTAAAAGAGCTTGAAAGACAAGCATTTGTTAATTGTATGTACAGAAAATGCACATGCAGAGCTCAGTTTAATCCTCAAAGTTACAAAGATTCCAGGAAAACCAGTTAAAATTAGAGGGAGGGAGAGCAAAGAGGAAATTCCCTCTTTCTTTTTTCCTTTTTTTATCAAAAAATTTTCAGATCGTGGTGGCAAAAATGAATGTTGAAAAATACCCCTCAGTTCCACTCTGTAAATTTGGGAATTACTGTCAATTCAATGTATCCTACTTCATTGAGCTCTGGCAAGAAATTTACTGATGGGGAAAATATCTTTATTACACAGTGAATTGCTTGCTCTGCCACTATCGGTTGTGCTAACAGCACCTCCCAAAACACTGTTAGGATCTAACATTTCAGCCAAGTTTCTTCTGGAAGTGCTGAAACAGGTTCTCTTTAGACATATGAGTGCTGACTGGCCGTGAGGCTTCCCAGAGACAGACAGACAGTGGTCGTGTTGTGTGACAAAGTGCACAATTCTGCCAAGCAGATATGAAAGGCATCTCGGTGGCAAAGCCCATGGTTTGCTCCCTGAGCAGTTCCTGGGGGCTGGAACAGCCCTCACTGCGCTTCTGTTTCGTCTCTGTCCGTGCACAGCAAGTCACACACCACCAGAAAAAGTGATGTTTGCAAAACTGGGAGTTCCAATGCGGGGCTCCAAAGCAGTTGAGGAAAGTCACTCTCCAAATATCTGAGTCACCCCCTGCTCGCCAGCAAGTGCTGCTGTGTGCTCTGCCCGTTGGAGAACCAAATCCCTTCCTGGGCTGTTGCAAGCACGAGAGTAGCTGGAATCCTTAGTCACCTCTCCATTAAAGTCCTGCCCAGGAGTCATCGATGAAAGACTTGATCTTTTGCCATTTTTACAACAGGAACCCTTCTCTCATCACTCCCCAACGTGCCACAGCAGGACAGAGCCATGACCCATCCTCTCGTATTTGCTGTTCTGAGGCACAGAGGGCTCTTTCAGAGGCACAGTCCCATTTGGGATTTCTTTCCTAAGACTCAGACCAACAGCCATCTGTTGTGCTCTCTTTGTTGACCCATAGCAGGGCACAGGAAATCTCACTTCTCCCAGCCAGGGGTACACAGTGACCAGTAGCTACCTCTTCCCCAATTTTTTTTTTTTTTTTTTTTACTTGGCTCTGTGGTTAGAGCAGCTAAGCCCCATTTGCGTTCCTGGCAAGTCCCGTGGCCTCCTTGACAGAAAATTGCCTCATAGATTGTCCGTAAGAGCAAGGATGGGCAGCTTCCAGCGCAGCACCTACGTTGTGAGTTGGTTTCTCCCTTTGCAGAGGAGTTTTTGAAATCTCAATCAAATGTCCGAGTTATTCCTTGTGTTTTTAACAGGAACTGGCGCATTTACATGCCCAGAGATGTTGACAGGCATTGATTCATCCCGAGAGGCAATCTGTGCCTTCCAAGGATGGTTGGTAGTGGTTATTGAGGCACCAACCATTGGAAGGTTGGTATCTGTATCTGGGGTGAAAGCAGTGGGGATTAGACTAAAAAGATTCAATGTTCAGGTGAACTCTGACATTCCTGGAAGAAGAGGAGACTGCTGTTATCTTGCTGAAGATTTCCCTTTGGGGCATGGGATTTCTGGTATTTTCCCCTCTCAGATTTTAGCCCCTAGAACTCTTCTGTTCTCATAGCAGGAGAGCTAAAGCAATGGGGAACCCAAGACTGGTCCTGCACCCTACAGGAATGAGGATCCAGATCTTGCAGAGGCTGAGAGACAGGACAATATTGCTTGTAATGATTATGATGCTGCTTGTCCTCAGCACACCCACACTGTTGTCAGTAAGCCAACAGGAAGAAAAATGCCCCTAGGTTGCCTGAGTCCCTTCCTCCCAGGCACTTTTGTTTTTTAAGCATGTAACTAAATTAGGTCCTTAAAGATGTCTAATTTCTACGTATTCACCCTAAACATGCACAAGAAACAGCATCCACAGGAAGAGCTGAAACTCTATGTATTTAAGCATTTCTTACAACAGTCAAACTCAAGAGAACAGCCCCGTAGACTGATCTCCATCTCTGCAGGGAGTCTGTGGGTGGATGTGTTTCCATTAAGCAATCCAAGCCTTCACAGATATACAGACCCCTTTACACTTCCCCTTGATTTTGATATTTTTTGCCCAACTCATCAAAGCTTTTCCCGCAGTTCAGAGATAAGGGAGCAGAGAAGAAAAAACCCAGCCCCTCTGTGATTCTTCAGGACCTGAGGGGGTTCCCCCAGGGTCCAGTTCACAGGTTCTTCTCACTATCAAGAAGTTTTGCCCGCCTCTGCAGCTGACAAAGGCTTGGCTTGTCCAGGGAGGCAGCAGCCATGGTTAGCTGGAAATAAGAAAGGGAATAATTGCTCCTACACACTCGGAGACCACACTCTGACCTGGTGAGTAAAAGACAATTTATGGGCACTTGGGAGAACTTCGTGGAGACCACCTTAGCCTGAGGCAGGATCAGAGCCACGCTGTGGGTGGGAGCTGGAAGAAAAGTCAGAGGGGAGTGGGAGAAGAACACAGCAGGAAGAATAAGAGCGGGTGAAAGGTTCACAAAATCATTTAAAAAGATCCTTCTTACTCCCTCCTTGCTGGCTATTAGCACTGCAGACTGGACACAGGCGCTTGGCAAGGCTCAGGCTCTGTGACACACACACAGCAGGGACCCACCCCGCACACTGCCCACACTGCAGTCCTCCCACCCACTAAAGCTCTCCAGGGCCCTCTCTGGGTTTATTTAAGTTTGGAAACCCACCACACCTCTGATGTCATCCCCCACCGGGGCTTGAATTCATTTCAAGTTGACTGGCCCAGCACAAGAAACATTATTTTTATATGTATGAGGTATATCTATGGTTCGTAAAACACCGCGCAGCACCGAAGTGGCTGGAGACTGAGTGATAAACCGAGGCCAAGTATTTATACAATTGGTTCCGAAAAGAGATTTTATTGATTGAATGCATCATTTTTTCCCATTATACTGTTGGGGCTACTTATGTCAACTCTGCTGCATAGACTGAGGCTCTACATATTGCACAGAACTCAAGCACAGAGACCAGGAGGAAAATTAAGAGCCCAACCAATTAATACATTCTGTCTTGTGTTTATTAGATGCCTTTTGAAACGACTGCTCGTTGCCTTTAAAAAAAAGATTTGAATCTCAGTCACTGAAAGTCTGTGGAACCCTCACAGTCTAGGAGTGAATTACTAGTTTTTCTTGCATGAAAACTCTGTAAAACATTTGCTTCATGGCAATTGATGAAGCATTTCAGCATGTCTATTTTATCATCACATAGAAAGAATCCAAGAACATTTTACTGCCCACTAGAGCCTTTGTCCATAAGAAGTGAGTGTTTTGTTCCAGCAATGATAAAGACCTCCTGTATAGCTCTTGTCTAGGACTGTGCTTTGAACTTTAAAATTAACCGGTGCTGGTAAACAGGAAACACCAGATTACAGTTTAGCTCGCATTAAATTGTCCTCTTGGCTTTTTTTGTTGTTGTTTTTATGTTTTAGGCAGGGACAAATAAAATGTTGCATCGAAGCTGAGGCCACAAATTGTTTATTTATTGGGGGTATTTTGCACTTTGCATTGCAAGCTGTTGCAACTGAAAGAAACATGGGTTGGCACGAAAAGGGGAGGAGGAGTGAGAGCTATAATGGAAGAAATGTTACCCAATAATTAAAATTCAGTGGTACTGTAAATCCTAATGGAAACAACAATGTGTCTTTGTGTACAATTAACTCTGGGCTCCAGTTCATGATAAAAATTCTAGCTTGTAAAAAGCCTTGACCTCAATACCGAGAGCTCAACAGAGGTTCACAGATCTGGCTTAAAAAAAAAAAAACTTTCACAGAGGGGGAACAAATAGTAGCTGGACTTGGTCCCCTAAATATGCTCCAATTATTCAGGGTGGTTGAAGATAAGATACAGGAGAAGTACCAACGGGAAAATAGTCCCATAACTCACAAAAAAGTACAAAGTGCTGCTTGATGTCTAGAGTGAAAATTCACCCTCCCCCCCTTGTTATCACAATCCTACATTCTGCAGGGCACCCTGCATGTTAAAGTCCTAGAAAATCTTTATTATTATTAGTTTAATACTTTTTTAAGTGTTAACAAAGCACACAAAACGAGTTGTTCATTACAGTGAGTGACTGACAGGGAAACATGAAGGACTATTCATTAAATAATTACTACTTTTAGGCAGAAAAAGTTACTGTGCTTAAAAGGGGAAAAACAGTGCAAAATCAAATTGTCTATTCTTTTTTTTTGGTGGGTGTGTGTGGAGGGAGTAATGTCTCATGGAAAAGACAGTTCTACAAATGTCAATCAGTTTGACAAGCAATTATCAGCCTCAAGGAAAGGACGTAGACTGTGGGTAGAGCCCCCCAGAGCAGAGTAGCTCAGGTTCTGTGCCAGGTGATGGTGGGCAGAGTGGGACTTGTCCAGAAGAGCAGATCTACAGTTTATCTGCAAGCCTGTAGATACAGAATCAAACCTCATAACACTTCCTAATCAACTGTAGTTACTTTTGTAGAGGATTTTTTTTTTTTGTTTCCCACCACTTGTAAAAATGGAAGGACAACACAGAGGTTTATGGAAGGAATATTAATTCAAAAAGGTGTTTTGGAAATATTTTTTGTCAGAACTCAGACAGACTGATTCATACTTGGGTTTGGGATGTTTCTCTGCAGCAGTGAATCCAGAAGCTGTAGCAGATGCTTCCTCCAAAGAAGGTGAGAAACAGGATTGTCAAGAACATTTTGGTGTCTGAAGCCCTCAGATCCAAATGCAATTATAGAATCATAGAATTATTTAGCTTGGAAAAAACCTCGAAGATTATTGAGTCCAACTGTTAACCCAGCACTGCCAAGCCCAGCACTAAAACGTGGCCCCAAGCATCGCATCTGTTTTTTGAACACTTGTTTGCTCCTGAATCCCCTTGATTGTCCCCACATAGGCATCCACTTTTTTTTTGGCCATTATTAAAATAGCGCAAAAATCCATTTTTAAACCCCTGAGGGATAAAATACCAGGAATGTCTCCTTCACATCCTTACACTGGAAAACAGAGAAGCTCTCTACTTGCCTGGCACCGTTCATCCGTAACAAAGTGCTCAGAAAAGGGAGCTGTGAGCTGCTTCTGAGAGTAACTTACAGCTCCTTTCAACGAGAGCTGTGGGTGCTCAGATGTTTGACTGCAAGGCTATTTAGGAGGTGCTTAAAATACAGATAAAGCAGAGAGATGTGATCTCTATGCTTGTGGAAAGCTATAAAAAGAAACAATTCTGCACTTCAACCACTATCTTTTGATCCTTAACCAGAGGTAGGTTTGGGAAGGAGCTTGCTTGTGTACACTGCAGCGTGTTAGCTCCTGGCATCAGGTCGGTTACAGAAGGAACAGAGCAGAAGTAGCTGTTTGTGGCAGAAAGGAAAGAAAGCTTAAAATGAGTGCAAGTGTGGGAAAATAGCACTTTCATGCAAATAATCTTTACAGTGAAAAACTCCATCTGCTCTGGCCCTGTGCATTTGAACTTATTTTATGTTGTTCTGGAGCATGCAGATTCCCTGGGAAATTGCTTAAAAACAGAAGTTCCAGGCTTTTGTGTGTCTATAGATCCTTTGCATGTCACTTAACTCCAGTCTCACCTCAGCCATGAAACACCACTGCAGTTGGTGGGATTCCTCGGGAGAATCATTTCCAAGGAGAAATGGCATTGGCATTTGGTCCATTTTAGGCAGAACGGGAACATGTGCACTCACGTCCCAGACGGCTGAGCATGCTGAGAGCTGGTGACAACAGTGACAACCAATGCCATAAGTCTTGCTGATCCCAGTGGGGCAACAGCAAGTCCTTAATCCCCGTGTTGTTTCCAAGCTTCCTGTTTTGAAATTGCCATAATTAAATTCTAAAGACTGAGAAAGCACCAAACGAGTTGCCAAGTTTATGTCAAGCTTTATCAGCTGATCTCATCATAATCCGGTAAATAGCATATCATGAACATCAAATCTAATTAAATCCTCTTGAGATACGGGTTAAAAAACAGACACAAACAAGAATCAAACATTTAAAACCTGCCGCTGTACAATCAGAATTAATCCACAGGGAGAAGTGAATTTCCTTGAAATCTGGACAAATAAGCCTTCTATGTTTTCCTTTCCCCAGTGGCTCCCGGTCTCTCTGGCACACACAGTCAGAAGGAAAATTCAGTTACTGGGGTTTTATTTTCAACATAGATTGCATGAAATGCACCTCTAAAGTCTGACTTCTGAAGCAGAATACAGGATGGGGCAGAGGAGACATATTTTATTTATATATATATATTTATCTCCAGTATTCTCAGCAGTGCTTTTGGTGCTGCCCATATGTAAGAGAATGCTGTCTCGCCATGGGAAGCACAATGAAAACAGCTCTACTGTGGGCTCAAAAAGGAAGCAGGGATGTTGTTGTTCTTAAGTCAGTCTCTTGATCATTACATTATCTGCCAGGCACCTTTAGAAACACCTCTAATGCACCATAGGTGTCTGTGTGTGTGCACAAGCCCTTAGGGCTACACCTATGCTGCTAGTAAATTAAACAGTGGCAGGTAATATTCCCAGGCATTGGAATTTGATAGTCTACATTGTTAAATTCCTAGAACCTGCCCTGGCACATTTTTGACCTGAATCGATTAGCGTTCTCCCACACATGTGCCAGGAGTTTGGGAGCTAGCACAGCCAGGGACCATTCCCAAGAGATGCCGTGACTTCAGTCGTCGTGTGTGGTGACAAGAGGAGCTTGATATTACGGACATGGCTCATTCCAGGCCAGTGGGCCTCGTTGCCAGAGAACAGCCCTAACGACACCTAATTTTCTAATCAGAGCTGTTGCCTCTGTGCACGTCTTAGCCTACATCTGCTCTGTACTTAATTTGGGTACGTCATACGAGTGCTCTGCCCTGAGCAGATCACGTCAGAGCTGTATGAAAGGGCAGCTCAGGACTTTATCTGCTGGGTGACTTTATGAACCACAGGCAGGAGCTGCTCTCAAATCCAACCTTTGCAATAAGTTCCATTAGGTTACAGCAGAGAGGAACATGGTAAAGGGGCTTCTTTGTTTCCACCCTTCCCTCTTGATGTGAGCTAGCACATCCCTGGTCTCTCTGATAATCAGCAAGAAGCTGATGTTTTCAGCTCTTGCAGTCCTTTAAAGAATTCATTCACAAGAGCATGAATTCATAACAAGCAGTATATAATTTCACTCTAGAAAAAAATAATAAAAGCTGTCTTTTCGCCTCCAGGATTAAACTAAAAATCAAAGCTCAGAACGGATTTGCCTCAAGTGAAGAGAACAGCCCCTCTGGTGTGGATTCACCCCACCCAGCTTTATGTATCTAAAATAAAACTTCACTTTCTCAAGGCTTCCTCTGCAGCCAAAGGACACAAGAAGGTGTTCAGTTCATCTCAGACCTAATTTGTGACTCCACTAATACAAGGAACATAGGCCAGCAATAATCATCATTTCAGCATTTCAAATTAATATCTTTCACCTGCAAACCTGAAGTGCATTTTGATCTGTCCACTTTTGACATTGCCTTTCAAGTCTCTTACAAGCCTCACCACTTTTCTGTATTTTCACAGGAAAATAAGAAGAAAATTAACCAGTTGTGTCCCTGTCAACAACAGCAAAAGCTACTGTCAGAGTTTCAGACCTGATTCAAAATGAAGTTTCTGTTCTCTTGATAAAAACCCCTAAGTTTCATGGCACTAAGGTCACCCTGACTGCGAAAGTGAAGCAGACCTGTTGCAGAGCAACTGTTCATCATAAAAGGTTCATTCCCTTGTCTATAATTTCCCCTAAAGCAATGTTGACTGGCCCCACTACTTGCTAACATCACAGCTATCGCCAGGGTGGATGCTGGACTAAGGAATTCTTCTCCTGTACAGGCTTTAATACCACCACTGTGTATGTTGTGATCACTGAAAAACTCAAAGCAAAGTTGGGTGCGGATGGACGGACGGACGGACGGATGGATGGATGGACGGATGGATGTGGAAGCAAGGGCACAAGAAACGCCACTTAAATTTGCATCCCCACCAAGCAGCAGCTGCAAGGGACCTGCTGCTTCCAGCCATATGGAGGAATGTATCCCAGACACTTGTACTGCAGTACTACAGCCCACTTAAATATCATTGTGATATGGATTTGAATCAAGCAAACTGCAGATTGTACCTGTGGCATTTAAAATGTGCTTAAAACAGGATTTTTCTTCCCTGTTCACTGACTCCATTCCTCAAAATAAATTTATTTGTGTTGCAGAATATGAATTTACCTGTCTTTGGAAATGCTTTAGTAGAGGATGTTGTGAAAAAGCAGCAATTTGTGATACTTTGCCATTTTGTAATACCGTGACTGTCCTGGTCCTGTTCTGCCTCTCCACATGCCCCTCACACTGCCAGTCACTCCTACAGCTCAGCCTGTGTTTCGGCAGGCTGTGTCCTCAAAGACCACCCATCATTCCCAGTGTCTCCATTAGGATAGTGCACCTTTAGTTCACCCCCTTTTCCATGAGGTCTGCAGTCCAACAAGTAAAGGCAGCTTCAAAATGAGACATTGCCAAGCTTATTTACAGAGAGCTAATGACAGAGAAACAATGGCAACGAGGAAGGGAAAAAAATCAATTCACCCGGTCATTTGGCAAGGAAGGAATACACATTTCCCTTCTTTCCAAGGTTTTGCTTTGGGTCCAGAGGGAAAGGTCTGCTGTGTTCAGTGGAAATAAAACTACTTATGTAGCTGAGTATCAGAAGAGCCAGAAAAGCCAGTGACCTGTGATGTCTGTAAAGCAAGACAATATTTAACAGCTTTAAAAGGAACGAAACTTTAGTTTTTGAAGACCAGAGATAGCAAACTATATTATCTGTCGGTGCTGTTATTAATAGTAAAAATAACAGTAACATTTTCACAAATTCCAAGCACAGCTGATCATCAGCCTTAGCTGATCACTTTTTTGCTAACCGGTTCTTATAACTTTCGGCCCGAGCCTAGTGGTTAGTCAGCATGAAGTTGCTTGTCAGGTATGCATCCATTCCTTCACTCCCTTCAGTCACCATCATTTTAATATCAAGATGAAGGCACAGGATAAACTGTACCTTGACACTTCTTAATTTGTTGCAACTTTGATGTTGGAACCGTTGTTGTATCTTCATGGTTCTTTTTCTCAAAGACGCTGTTCTTCCTCCTTGCCAGTGATGCCTTAGTATGTGGATGCATGTTTGGTTCCTAAGGGGCACATTCCAAGTGCATCAACATCTTTTTGTATCTTGTTTGTACAGCCAGTGGTTGGTGATAAAATCTTTCCGTTCAATGTACGGGATCTTTTACTTCTTTGCAAGTGATTGCATTTCTGCCTAACATGTTGGTGGGTCTCCACATTTTGAAAACACTGGTCAATGCTGAAGTTACATCCAAGCAGTGAATTTTCTCTTTGGGCATTGGGGGTGATGCTCTTTCTCAGATGCACTTGTTGAAACTCAAGACTTTCCAACTGCTCCAGCAAGAATCAACTGACTTCACTGCAAAGCTCCCGCCAGGTTTAACGTGGGTATTCATTCCTGATTAAGAGAAGTCCAGTAAGGAGCGGAAGGACCAGATGGAAGGACACCTCTTCCAAGGCAGCTTGTAGTCAATAGAAAAATCTCAGTGTTGTTCAAGTATTTTACTTCACCCCGAGGCTGAACACAGTATGAAAGTCCTGGTACTTCAAGCCTCTACAAACGCTTTTGAGCTCTTCACATCTCTGTCATTCCCCATTCCTATGTCTCAGTAAGAGCCACATCACTTTTCTAGTGCTATTTACTTCCAATACAATTTGTATTTCCTTTGGTTAGCACGTCCTCCCTCATCTCTCTTCCCTGACTGCCCTCTCCCTTCTGCCTGTTTATATTCTGATTTTGTCTTTCCAGCCACTTCATCCCCTGACAGATGCCAGGAGCCATCAAATGGAGCATGTGCTCAGAGCCCTCTTCCCTTTTCCCGAGAAATAGTACCTGGGTTTGGGCAAACGTGGTCAGCAGCAGAAACACCACAGAGTGCAGCTTTGCAGAACAGGCAGCTCTCCAACAACTCCGGGCTGCAAGCAGGGGCATTTCTGCAGCGTTGCTTCCATTAAGGCCACTGTTCCTTCTGTTGCTATCTGATCTAACATCCCTTCAGACTGCGGGCATTATCACATTTAATAAGTCATTATACCAGGCCTGGAAAAAATGACAGCAGAAACACAAGAGACTAAAGCCAAGAAAAAGAAATTATATTGCTCTGACTTTTGAGGACAGACGGGTAAAGAGTCCCAGATTTGGGAAACCTGGGTTATCCAATCCCACTGCTTCTTTGCAGTTCTGGCTGGAAGTGCCAAGCTCCAGTCCACCCAGCACAGTCCAGCATGATATCTGGGTTTCCAAATAACCCCAGGCAGTGAGGGAACTGCCCTGTCTAACCCAGCTCACAGCTGCACTTCTGAGCCTGCCCACTGCAGGAGTTGTAACGAGCTGGGGTAACACCAAAAAACTGGAACAGGCAGCTCTTCCTTGAAGCATTTAGGTGGCAACACTGATTAAATCTTTTACTAATCAACAGACATCATTATTCTAACTAACTAACTAATTAGAAGCCATAACTCTACCTAGTTGGTAGAGTCACTTAGTCAACTACTAAGTGACTAAGGAAAGTCATAACTTAGAGATTCAGTTAGTGCAGTCCCAGAGATACCTTACTTCAGCTGAAGTTCTAAAGACTCAATATAAAACTTTTTTAATGGAATAGTAGAAGACTGCTGACTGCTATGCAGATAAAAAAATGGATTTGAATGACTGGTTTGGGATATATTAAGGTTGTTTGCCAGAGGCTGCTGTATCTTGTTAACTGACGTCTCATGGCTGCTTCTCTGCTGTGGACCTTGGCCAGTGGGAGCTTCACACGGGTCGCAAGGACCTACCACCCTGTTCCAAGGGTTCTGTTCCAGGAACAGATTCCATTTGAGCTAAAGACTCAGGCACAACTCCAAGGCATGACCCAGGGTTCATCCTGGGTGAGCATGGCAGTAGATGGCAGCAGTGCACATCACCCCTAATGCTCATGGAACCAAGGTGGTCCTGCTTGACGTTGGCCATTTCCCAAAGAACAAGATCAATCAAGGTACAAGATCAACCATAATCACCCTCCAGAGGCCTTAAAACCACTCTGCCATTTGATGAAATTCTTTTTTTCCCCACAGACCTCAACATTTCCCAAAACTGAAGGCAAGACCCTGTTCTCCAGTGCTGAGCACCTCTGGTGATGACTGAGCTTATGGGTGTGCATCAGCAATCACAAGAGTGGAGAAAACCTCTGTAAATGAATGTTCCCACTATGCTCATGTGATGCTGAGCATTCCTGGATGCAGGGACTCATTTTGGACTCTGGCTGGAGAGCTGAGCTTTTGTGAAGTAAATGAAAAGGCTACAGCCAGGGAACTACCAAGGGCCACGGATGTAAATGCAAACACAGCTCCAGGCTGAAAAACAAAGAACAGGGAAATGAAAAGAAAAGCTGATGAGCCATCCTCAGTATTAGCACTTGTGGTTCACTTTCCCCTCCTGAGAAGATTTAAGGCCTCAGTGACAGCTGTCAATCTCACCTCCCCTGCAAGAGGGGGTTGGCTTAAGTGGTGTGTCAGGAGAGGAAGGCAAGAGGGATTTTCTTTTCATTCTTTAAGGAATTAAAGAAGATCCCGTGTCTTTAACCTTCAGGATAACCTTGCTTCAGTCTGGTTCTCATTGCTGGACTGCTCCTTGATGAGCTTTTTATGCCTGATTAATTAGTGCACTGAAGGGAAGTGGGAGCTGTTCTGTTTAGCAGCTTGTGCCTCCTTCTGACTAATCCACCACCCAGATCTACAGCTCCAGAGGGTCTGCAGTTGCCTCTTTCATGCCCCTGGTGTGGGGTTTCATCACTTCTTCCTACTTTTTGATTGTATGCTTCCTATTGATTTAGCCACATTTATGGAGGGCTAGCTGGAGACCAGTTTCATTTGAGTTTGTTGGTTTTATTTCCCCACTACCACAAAACTTTTGAAAGAAGAAGAAAATGCAGATGCAGGAGTGAACGGTTCAGATTTCTGGAGCATTCTCTTCCAAAGAGTCACTTTTACAGTGTTATTGATGACAGGAAATCATAATTTTTTAGGAAGATAACTTTGCATATGCCATTATTGGCAGTGTGTGTGCAATCAAGAGAAAAGCACTTTTGTAGTCCTTTAATTTTTAGAAATATGAACCCATAATAACACAACTTATGCTAAATTATTTTTTGTCCCAGTCTTCCCAGGGGAGGCAGGAAGGAAATACTGACCCTCTTGGTAAATCACTTTCAGGTCTGACAATAAAAAGTATTGGATAGAAGCTAAGCAGGATTACTGGGGATAAAAATTAAGGCAGCTTTCTGCTCAAATAGTTTTTTGGCTAAAATAAGAAAAAGTAAAACTACAAAGCAGATGTGAATGTACAAAAAAAGTCTTTGACTAGTGGAGCAGGGCAGGCGGTGGCTCAGTCACTTTGTTGCTTTCTGGGAGTTATGGGGCAGTCAGGTCCAATTCATGGGGAAGAAATGGCGTGTGAGTGCCCTCGAGACACCCTGTGCAGCCTGCACACCCCTGTGGGACCAGCCACGGCCTTGGTGCTGCTCTCTCACCTTTCCTCTCTGCAGGTGAGGTGAGGGCTTTGCACTTGATCAAACAGGAGTTAATGACTTCATGTAGACATGCCTGGGTGAGGTTCTCCGGGCTCGCCAAGGGGGCAGGCAAGGTGAGCAGCAGTCCCTCCTGATCACTCCCGATGAGTCAAGGAGCTTAATGCTGGCCTGAGGGTGTGCCTGATATCCACGTTTCAGGTGCCGACAGGAGGGGAACAAATCTGGGTTTGGGGGAAAAAAAGGAAAAGCTTCTTTCTGGGGCTGTAACCCCACAGTTACAGCAGGGCCCCTCCAGGCTGTCAGTAGCTGGTGTGGGTGTTCCCCAACCTCTTTTCAGGCTGCTTCTGAGCTTTGGTGATGCTGCAGTGTCCTCGGCAGGAGAACTCCACAGGAGCTGCAAAGTGTATTCCAGGGAAAATCCTACTTCATGGCACCATCCTCAGTGCTCAGGTGCTTTCCTGAGTACATGATGTGTTAAATTCAGAACTCACAGAGTAACTAAACAATCAGAGAGCCAAATTCCCCTTCCTGCTGTAATTCCAGGCTTGGAGCTGTGGAAAATGCTCTGGAAGGGACTTGGAGAGGCATGTAGTTCACCTCTGTTCCCAAAAGCAGGATCAAGTCTTCTTATGGGGAACCTTTTTTGTCTAACCCGTTCTCAAAACCATCTAGAGACAAAAATCCACGCCCTCCCTGGGCGATCTCTTCTGGTGCTCACCTTGGCTTTGACTCACAGAACGGTGAATTCCCCCAGTGTGATGCAAGGCTAGGTTATATACAAAATATTCCTTTTACGGGAGGCATGGTAAAAAAAACTGGAGATAATACACGTGTATCTCACCTGTCTGGTATTCAGACACCCAGTGACCCTGGGTAACCCAGAGCAGGCACTTTAACTGTAAATAACTTCACAAAGTAACAAGAAATCAGCCCCTCTGTTTTTGAAAACTCTTCCAAAGCCTGCTTTGGTAGGTTGCATTTCAAAATAGTGTCCTACTGGTTCAGTGACACGTGTAGCCCTATTTCACCAGAGAGAAGTTCAGTGCTCGGCCAACCCAGCTGGGGAAGCTTTAGTTCAGTTTAATTTTGTTAAGGGAAAACTGAATAGCTCATTTTGGGTATCTTTTCCCTCCAAAGTACATGACTAAACCTGCATTTTTTCCCCTGGTAAAATCCTGTTCCGTCTGGAGAAGATGAACTGGGCAGACCCCTGGAAATTTTCTGCTGCACTGGAGGACAGGAGGGTGCTGAACTTTCCCAGGCTCTGCTGAAATATGGGGCACGTTGTGGAAACTGAGGAGCACCATGAAACAGGATGCACGTGATTTTCCATCCTCTTACCTTGGGTTACTCTGAGACGTGGCCCAGTGAAGAGCAGCGTGAACCAGGGTGCAAGGAGCACTTCCTCTATCAGGAATTCCTCCGACATCAGCAAATAATAACTATCCCTCCAAAATATCAGTCCTGAGCCACTGCCTGTTGCTGAGGGAATAGAAATGCCATTGCACAGGGCATGGGTGAGATGCTGCAGCACAGCCTGGGAACATCTGGGAGCCTCCTCCACATGGACAGACCTACAGGGCTTGGTTCCAACCTTGCCCAGCAAAACTTGGGCTTCAAGGAGGCGCAAAAATCCATTAATGGGACAGCGTAGCATATGTAGGCTGAAAAATAACCACTACATGGCACTGCAGGGGAACAAAGTGGTCATGGAGGATGTTGGGTTAAAAATTTCAGCAGCGTCTCCTTAAAGAACAGCAGCAAGTTGGTGCCCATGGAGTGCCCCAGGAGCCCCATCAGGCCGTGTCAGCAATGGCATGAAACTTCCTTTTGCAATATATTTACTCAGTGGACTCCAGAGCTGTAGCACTGAACAGAAGAACGTGTACAGGGTCAAACAGATCCCTCCTCACCTTTCAAAACAGGGTCAAACACCAAGTTTAGCTCCCAGTGGCTGCACAGGTCACTGCCAGTAAGCGCCTCCCAGTTCCCATTTCGGAGGAAGTGAAACGCTTTGGTGGGCTCTGGGACTCCTGATTCCTCTTTGCACAGAACTCGAAGAACTTTCTTGCCTCCTTCACGTGGGCACTTCCCTCTGCCACAGAGTGACCGTCCACCTCCTGACCACTGCCCCGGCCACCCACCATGGCCTCGGGTCTGGCTGCAGCAGCAAGCAGGGAAGGAGTAGCAACCCAAGCAAATTTTTGCCCCCAGGATCCCACATTTATGTGGCACTTTGGCAGGGTGCAGCGAGTGGCTTCTGAGGAGCTGAGGTCTTAAAGCTCGGCACTGAGGACAGAAATACAAAGGCTTACAAGAAAAATGACACGCAGTGTGGCTTAGAGCAGCAAAACTACCTGTCGTGCAGCCTGGTTAAGGGCAGCAAAAACACATCCATGTGTGCAGGGAAGGAGGGAGATTGGGTTTGAATTAAACTGAATTTCCCCTTGACGCCCAGCAGCCAAACTGAAAAATAAATTATTCACCAAGGCTTATTCCCAAAGAAGCCCTGCAGGACTGCAGGGCCAGGCCACTGCCCAGGTGTGTACTATCTAGAGCTCAGTTTGATGGCACTTTGCTATCGAGAGGAAACAAATTAATTTTCCTCCTTTGAAACTGGGAGACACTTACATTAGGCCATGCATAAAATAAAAATAAGGGGGACCTGAAAGAAATTACTGAGAGCAATAAGTATCCCAAGCCATTGCCTGCTGAGAGCTGAAGGAAACAGAGGCTGAGATGAGAACAAAATGCAATTTTATTCCCCCTTTAAACTGAAAGTCTTATTAAAACCATCCCTTTGAGGCTGAGCTTTGCTCTCTGTGAGTCAGGGCTGTTTTCTGGGTGGTGAGGGGAGAGGACAGCAAACACCTCACAGTGGGTGCTGTGCTGAGGTGACAGCATCACCTCTGAAATGTGCAGGAGGAACAGTCCAAAGAGGTTACCTGGACCTGAACAGAGCAAAAGGGGCTCACGGGACCTGCCGTGGGCTGTTTTCCCATGGTGGAAGCTGTTCAGATGTGCATGAGAACCCTCCTGCTGCAGGTCAGAATGTCCAGAGACGATTAAAATATTCAGCTTGAAAGTTTGGGGACCAAATTAGTGACCTGCTGTGAAAAGTATGCAGATTTTTGTAAAGAATATGCTGCTGTTCTAAATGTAAAATAAAAAAAAAAAAAGAAATTCCCAGCGAGTGAGACGAGGAGCATCTCACCTCCCTCCTTGTAACCAAACACAAGGTAATGTTTTGTTTCTGACTAAAACTACGCCATTACAGGAAAAAATGTAGCTTATCAGGAAGTTTGCTGTAGGTTTTGACAGTCCAGCAGTGATTTCTCCAGGGATAACCTGCTCCCTCATCCTTCGCTGGCGGCGGCAGATGTAGGCAGCCGCCCTGCCCTCTCCCCTGTCTGCCTTGCGGCTTGGTTTGCAGTCACAAAGGGTAAAAAATAGCCTAAGAAATGTGTGCAGGTCTTATCCTGCCCCTTCTTCTCCCTGTCAGGGTTATCAGGCCCACGCCTTTGTCATCACCAGTAAAAAGGAGCAGATGCTGACCCCGTCAAAGCCCTGGTGCCAGTGCCAGGGCAGCTGTGGGGAGCCCCGTGTCACACTGGTGCCACACTCCTGCAGGAGACAGAGGGATAATGCGGTTGCAGCAGGAATGGTTTGCTCAGGGAGCAGCATCCCTGTAAGACTTGCCATAGTTTAATAGACATATTTGGTGACAGTTTTAATTTGGGAAGATGTCTGCAAAAACAGGAAAGGAAGAAAGGGGATTGGTTTCATTTTGCTATATATATATGTCTTTCCAAGAGGATACTTTTGATCAGCTTTCCAGTGCTAATGCCCTATTAGTGGTGAGGTGAGATCTGACAAAACTGTAATAATACCTTTCTCATTTATTTTCTTAAAGCACTCAAATAATTTCTATCAAAAGTCAATGAAATTAAATTAAATATACAGAGAGAAAGTGTGGGTCAAGTTATCTGGAGTTTGGGTCACTGCTAATAATGTAGCCAGATTAAAAAACCTTGAAGTTCACATAAAGTGAAAGGACAGGCAGAGCTTTACCAGAGTTAGGAAACTGCCGAGTGCTGAAGGAAGGGAACAAAGTGAAAACCAGACAGTGAATCATCATCACTCGTGTGTGCAAAACCCGACTGGGAATTCAGGCAGGGCCTCTTGTTTTGCTTCGCCCATCCCTTCTATTTTTTTTGCAGGTTATTAATACTTGTGCTAAGCAGCTGTTTGAGGTGTCCCAGAAGGGAACTTCCCTCCAAGGCTACCTACAGCATTTTTCTTTCCCTATAACCTTCCCCAGTGTCCCTCCACTCAATCCTCACTGCAGCAGTGCAGGACAAGGAGGTGTTTGGCTGAGCAGGGCTTGCTGAGGTCACTCTGAGTCTTTGTAGACCTGACAGGCTCTGATTGACATCCTTGCTCTAGCTTGACATTAAGACACAGTTTTAAAGATGGAATTGAATATTTAAGGATACATTTAAAAAATGTAGAAGGGGAGAAAATTGAGAGGAAGATTAAACCAGATAATTTCTTCTAAGCGATGTATCGTGCTTCTAGATCTTTTAAAAAGGAGGGACAACATTGGCAAAAGATATTTTCTGTCTGGCAGGCAGAAAGGAGAGTAGAAGACTTGAGGGTAACCTGTCTAAAAAAGGTTCTAATGATCTTTTCAGCTTTTTTATTTTGGCAGACTAGGCTACAAATTGCAAGCAACATTTCTGTTTCATTGATTGCATCTGCAGTGGGTTTGCCCAGAAGCAGCAGACTGGCTGGGAGTTAAACCAGAGTAAATCAAAAGCCACCAAGGCAAGGGAGATAAGAACCCACTGCACTTCAGGACAGGTCAGAATGGGGTTTGTGGTGATGGTGAGTGCTCAGGACAGGTTCTGAGCTGCTGCTGCACAGGCAGCCCCAGCAAACCGTCTCAGCATGTCATCCCCAGCCTCAGCTCAGCACCCAGACCTGCCTGACAGGCTGGGGGGGGCCTCACCTCCAGAGCTCCTGCCAGCAGACCCCAGGGATGGGGTAAGGAGCAGTCCCAGCGGCAGCAGAAGAACCAGGAGGGGTAGAAAATGCCCATTATCTCCCAGTCTGCCTTTAGCACAGCCCACTTAAACACCTGTAATTTTCTGAAGACACAGACAGGTTACTGCACTCTTCAAGAGTACTGCTTCTGGCAAAAACAAAATAAACCAAAGAAAAAAAAATCCAAACCCAACTTTACTTTAAATTTAACCCTCTCTGACAGGCATGATATTTTTAGAAGCACTTAGCCCCATGTTAATACTTCCTGGATGTGCTCAAACACCGTCTGATGTTGCATTGAGGCAAATTAGTGAAGATGGAGGCTCATAAATCCTCAGGAACTACAAAACTAATTAAATGCCTGTGCCACGTACTTGTGTGCAGAGCAATGGTTTGCAGGTCTGTGTTTTCCAGATACCCCAAACGAGCTGTGCTTCCTGCAGGGGCCAAGGAATGGCTCTTGCTTTCCCAGGTCCTGCCACATGTGGGGCTCCGGGGAGCCTGGCACAGGCAGCTTCAGGAGGCACCGTGCCATGATGCCACCACCTTGTTTCCTTCTCAGTGTAGCTGTGTTTGTTGGGACCAGCAGCATGCCAGGGCTCTGTCACACCCCACCCTCCTTGGTCTCAGCAAATCCTCTGCCCATCCACAAGTGCAGATGGCCCAGAGCTCACTCACTGCTCCTGTGCCCTACTGGTGGCAGAAATGGCACCATGAGGGATGTGTCCGTGGATGTTGGCCATGGAGGCAAAGCTGCCTTTTTCCTCCTTTGGCTCTTCCAGTAACAAAGACAAAGATCTCGTAGTCCCAGCACTATGTTCATAAACAGGCTCTGAGTCCTGGACACGTCGTGACCCAAGGCTGCTTGGAAGAAGAAAAATGGGAACAACAGAAGAAAAGCTGCTCTTGACTCCTCACATGGTGACTGGTACCAGGAATCAGCATCAGTCAGCAAGGGGTTCTGCTCCCACGAGCAGTTCAGAAGTGTTCAGCAGGCACACCCCATCCCACAGATATTGGCTCCGTGGCTCCTGATCTTTTACAACATTTAATCACGAAATAAAATGCTGCACCCAACTACACAGGTGATGAGCTCCTCCCCACTGGCCAGGGGATGCGCTTGCCCATGGAGTCAGCCAGGGATGGCTTTGCTGGACACACTGGGCTCTAGCAAGCCAGCTGAGAATTCTGATTATTCTGAGTAGTTTGGGCAGTTATTCTCAGCAATGCGTCAAACAATTAAAGTAAAAACCCTACTGTTTTTTTCTTAATGAAAAACTTACTGGTTTAGGGGTTTAAGCCACTAGCTAGGAACCTTCTTTTTTCCTTTTTAGGGCTGGGTACAGCAGAGCCTCCACCGACGTCAGCTGAAGGTGTCTGCACATCAATTTAGGCGCCACTTTTGAGAGTTCTTAGGCTTAATACGTGTCTCTTGCTGTAAAAATGACTTTTCTCTCTCTGAGAGAATGCAATGAGGTTGAATAAAATACCCAGAAAAATAAATTTCCTTTTTCCCTTAAAACTTCAGTCTGAAATATTGTTTTGGAATGGAGAAGTCAGAATGGAAAGGAAGTCCCACACTGAAACGACCAAAATCTTGTAGGATTTAAGAGAGTGGGATTATTTGAGTCGTTCCTGTGGGTGTATGTTTTCCCTGTGCTCCCCTAACTCCCAGCATGTGCCAGCTCAGGGTGGGGAGCGGAGGGGGAGATGTGACTGACTGTGCCTCCACAATGCACCTCATTGTCTTTGCTTCTCTTACAGCTGTTTTTGTGAGCGTGGCTTTTGAGGGACTCTGCGTGTGGGTTTTGTGTGCGAGGAGATTGCAGGGATTTAAAGGGCTGCGTTTGGGGGAAAAGCTAAACTCAGCCTCCACATTCTCATGCTTTGGATTACACACCTTGGTCTTGCCCACTCACTTTGTGCTGGCTACAGTTTTGCTCAGGCAACAACTCAGATGGGAGCGTTCAGACTGTCCACATGTGCAAACTGGAGGATTAGCTACCTAACAATTGGTCCAAAAACACAGAATTGGTGATTTACAGGCTCAGTCAAAATAACAGGTCACACTCTCTGATGGAGGAACTTGGCATTGCATTACTGAAATCGGAGGAGCTTTGCAGATTTACACCAGCTGAGGATTTGGGCATAGGTGTTTCCTGAGTGAGAAAAAATCTGAAGGGAAAGAACTACTCCATTCAGTTTATTTTTAAAGAGCAGAGTCTACAGAAAGTGGTCATTTTGCCAAAGAAGCCGGAATCACCTCACAGCTGTTGGTGCATGAGCAATAACGCCTTGAGGGGATTCACAAATTTGTGCTGTGACAAAATTCTAGCATTCCTGCCAAGAAACAGGAGCCACTGCAGTTTAATGTCCTTTTTTCTTTCCCTAAACAGAGGTATAAATGGCATTTTTGTACTTAGAAACTTCAGGCCCACACTTTCACCCTACTAATTGCGACTGCATTCACAGTTGCACTAAAGGACCACGTCCCTCATAATTGCACATGAAGCCACACGTGCACGAGCTTTCCCAAACACTGCGGTGTCACTGCCACAAGGAATGTGCTTCCCACGCATTTTGCTTGCTTTATTTTCTTTCTTTCTTAGCTCATCACACAATGTTGGAACTGGAGGGTTAGAGTTAGGGTTAGGGGCTGTCTCGTTTATCCAGGGTATCTCCGCTTCCCTCACAATTCCCACCTTGCTTCAATGACTTGTAGCTCTGGGATGGGTTGTTGGGATGGAAAGGGTTTTGCAGAACCCACAATCACTGGAGTTTGAGACCTACACTTTAAATGTGCCTGTAATGTGTCTGTTACTCATTGCCTTGTTTCACTGGGTGTGTCATATGCCATTTTCCCTTAACGAGGAGCTGTTACAAGGCAGGTTTATTCACCCTTGCTGGGTGTTGGAAGATCAAACCACGTGGGGTGACACGATTACAAACACTTTGCTGGAGGGCTGAAAATACTCTGGAATGGGATGAGAGATTTAACACGTTCACAGAGCCACGACTTGCCAGGTAGAGGAAGGTGGTATCATTCCAGAGAGTGGAGGAAACCATAACTGGGCAAGGATGAGATGTGTAAGTTACAGGAAATATTAAAATCCAACAAAATCTGCTCTGACACCCAAGCCTCAAATAGCGCTTCTAGGGATGGATTAATTATTCAGGCAGAAATCCGCACCCACCCAAGCTCGCTACCTGCAAATCTGCCAAACCCAGCCCAGCACTGCTCCTTGAGATGCACAGCCACCCTTAAAACATTTGTATTAAAATTCTACAGCTCTTTGGAGACACTTCTACGGGGGATTGCAATGGGAGCACCACTGCGAGCAAATCACTGGTTTGGCAGGAGGTCATGAGGAGCCGTGTGCTGGGAGCTCCTGAGAACGTGGACAGCACAACCAGCTGCATGGCAAGAGGGGCAGCCCTGAAGATCCCAGAGCAGAGGCAGCAGGAAAAAAAAAAGTCAGCTTCATGAAAAAAGCAAACGGGCTGTCCTTGGAGAAGGCTACAAGGAGAAACATGGTTTTGCACTCAGTTGCTGGGGTTGTTACAACCCCAGCTCCTCTTGAGAGTCTCTTTCTGAAAATCCTAGAGAGTAGTTCCTATCCAATAAAGAATATTAGAACAAAAACCCAGCTTCCCTCTATTTGTGTGTCTCACTTCATACACACAAACTTTTTTATTTGTAAGATTAGTCTGTTTCCTTTTTTTGGAGTCCAGATGAGGTTTTCTTCGAGGCCCGAGTAGATACCATACGCAGTCCTTTGCCGCCTTCTGCTGCGTGGGCAGCTGCCACCTTCCTAGGAAGGCCTGTTTTAGTAATTTATCCTAAAAATTGTTGGCCATTCAAGAGATACAAATGAGGACTCTCACTTTTTCCTGGTCCCTTCCTGTGGCATATTGATGGTTCTTACTGAAGATCACAGTACAAGGCATTGAGAAGTTGCTGAGTATGACTAAGACTGGAGATAGTGATGGAATAAAAATGTGCATCTGCCTGCTACTCTCTCATCTCGCCATAATACACGAATTTGGATCCAGGATCCCCAGAGTCTGAGGCCCAGTTTTTTTAGTTCTAGCTTTAACCTGATCTCAGATAAGGAGGCTGGGTTGCCCCAAATGGTCCCACAGCGATTTGCGGTAGGAACAGGATCGGTTGTTTTCTTACAAGAACCATGACAACCTGGAAAGGGGAACTCACAGCATCTGCACACAGAGGAGATTTCAACATCAGACATAGCCAAAGCCTGGTGAGTAATGAAAGCCAGGGGGGCAGAAGGTCACAGGCTTGTGCAAAAGAGGTGAGAGACACTAAAGAAGGTGGAAGTGGGTTTCCAAGTAACGACGGGTTCAGAAGAGCTGAGATGACAGCGAGCAAAGATGACAAGGAGGGTGTGGGAGACTTCAGGATGATTTTACCTCAAACTGCAGGATGAAAACATGAGAGGAAATTGAAGAGGAAACATTACACAAGCTCTAGGGAAAAATAAACCAGAGATCCCTATGAGAGATTTAACCCCTGTATCCCTCACAGGCTTGCCCACACCTCTTCACTTTGGGGAAGTTCAACCATGAACCCGCTTGCACCTTTGCCCTCTGCCCCATTTCTTCTGAAGGATAAAAAGTGTGAAAAAAGATGAACTGGTTGGAGGAATGTTCTATAAATTATCCAAGCAGAAGTAGAGGTCTGACACGATTTTTCACTTGTATCTTGTTGTTGATAAGAAGGTGATTTCCAAATCAATAGACCCTAAAGAGAGATTCCCCAAAGGCCTTCAGAAAAATCTTACATGCACAGAGACAAAGTTGCAGAACTGAGCCCTAAGTGGAACTAAAAATGGATCAAGCAATAGTATAGAATGTTGAAAAAGCATTTAAGCAACAGTGTAGTATTTTGGGTGCATTTGTTGGCAAAACTTAAATATGACCACAAAAGAAGGAAGCATATGCACAGTCAATCACCTTAATACCACTCCTTAATGAAGGGGATTGGGAATTAGGAAGAGCTGGATGGCATAAAATCAGAGCAGGGGAGGCTGGAGTGAAGAGGTGATGCCTGTTACCCAGAGATAAAGGGGACACAGTAAAAGAAGAGATCGTGAGGGTATCCAGGCAGCTGCAGAAAACCATCCTGCAGAGCAGTGTTTGTGGTGAGAGCAGGGAAAGTGCCTGTGTGTGTAGGAGTGCATGAATGAGGTGAATCATTTTCAGAAGTAGAGTCCCGTGAGCAGCAGAACCAACGTAGCCCTTGGACATAAAGCTCAGGACTGACTGACTCGATTTATTGCTGTCTCACAGGGGATGAGCTCATACAGCAGCTTCAGTGGGAGCACTGACAAAATCATTTTCCTTAATCATTTTCCTGAACCCAGGCACCTCTTCTCCTAAGACTTATAAGCACTTAATATCTTTCAGTGCACTGACAAATGGGTTGGAATTGGGTAACAAGTCCAAGGGATATTAGGGAGAAATAGATAACATTCTATGATTTTATTTTTTTAAACCATAGATTTTTTAATTGCATTTATCTGGTAAATTACTATGAGCAAGTGGAAGCTGATGGAGCTTGCTCCCAGTTCCACAGACTCGTGGTCTTGGAGAACTGGCTTATCCTCACCACAAGCCATGTGAATATTCAGCCTGCTGTAACTGGTGATGGTACAACCAGCTCCATCCCTATGACAAAGGCAATTAAAAGACTCTGGAAGATTTTATTACCTGGAGTGGTTGAAACATTACAAATGTGTTAAAGTACTGATCAAAACTTTACTGATATTAATTATGTTTTCAGGCATTTTACTACTTCCTACTCTTCAGCAAAGGCCAGGAGAGGCATCAAAGAACTGCCACAGTGGTGACTGTCCCTGTAACATCCCCAGCAGCAGCAGCCAGGAAGTCCTGCTAAAAATTCCATTTTTCTTTGGTAGAAAAATTTGTATTTCTAGGCTTGAGCACTTTGAGCAAAATCTGTGTGTCTAAAAGGAATTGCTGAACATTTTAGCCATTTTTTTCCAAGGGCTATTACATTCAGCTTCAACAAGTCAAAGAATCAAGGCCAGTAAAATCTTATGTCCTGAGGGATGACCAAGAAAAATGTTTTTAGAAGATTCTAGAAAATACACTTAGCACTATGATTGAACCCTGAAGAAATTAACCTCAGAAAAGACTGAAAATTAGAGCTCTCTGTAGATTTGCTAATTATTCTATGAAATTGAGTGGGGAATCTTAAATAGCCGTTAGACTTAAATATACATTTTCAGATCCATTATAATTAGTTCTCATCTACATGAAAGTAATACCCTAAATAGAGAGTGCTGAACGATTGTAAAGGACAGTAAAGTCCCTGTCCAGAGATCCTTAGAATCAGTGCAAATATCAGATGGAAGACAGGGGTAAAATAAGCAAGAAAATGAGCATTACTATAGCAGACAGATGGCTGTGCTGAGTAGAAAGTGATTTATCTTCCTGCAAAATATTTGAGAATTTTAAAATGTTCCCAACCTGCACACAGAGGAAGCCAAATCTTTTCAATGTGTTTTGCTGAAACTATTAAAAAAAAAGCAAATAGCTAAACAGTTTGGTTTTCAGTAACATCAAAAATTATTCCCCAAACTGAAAGAAAAATTTGAAAACACTGGAAACAGCCAGAAGGTGGATGTTTTCTGCTTTGGGTTTGTTTGTTTTTAAGTAACTGGAAAGTTCCTTCCAAAAGAATAGAAAAAGTAAAAATTACCTTTTTTTGTTTGTTTGTTTGTTTGCTTGCTTGCAAAATATTTTGTGGGGAAATATTTGTGATCCTCTGCTCACCATACTTTGGAACTGAATTGCCAGAGCCTGGGAGCTCCTTTCTGGCTGTGTCCAGGTCTCCACTGTGCATTGGCAGCTCTGGAAACTCCAGACCAACTCAGCGCAATGTCCTGTGCTTCAAACTAACTTTGTTACTCCATGCCAAGTTTGGAGCAAAGTAGTAGAATAATTTTAATATTTTTTTTCATCTCAGTGTGGTCAGCCACCTGCCTTGCCTAGATCAAGAAAAGCTTCTTTTTTTTTCTGCAGGTGCACTGGGGAAAGGCCTTGTGCCTCTGCACCCTCACATGTGTGGAAGGGCTGGCCCTGCACCTCCGTGTCTGTTCAGCAGACTCGAGGGCAAGCAAGGACAGGCTTGTAACAAGCAGGGGCACAGAAAAGTAGACACCCAAAAGAGCAGAGCTGTAGTCTTTATCATTAACTTGGCGTTTGTAGTAGCTGAGTACAAAATCTGAAGAACCACCCAGCTGTCAGACAATGATTCATTTTTTTTATCTTGTCAGACACCAGGAAAGTGTTTCTCTTCAGTAATGAACAAAATAAAACTGCCATGAGAACCACTGCAGCGTTACCTTTCCAAGCAGCCCAAACTGCATGGTGGATTTGGTGTGTCGTTTGTGGAAAGAGTCAGGGTTTGGTCTTCAACTGAAGGAGTGAAACCCCTGGGCTTTGGGACAGAGGAGCCACACCACCCCTCGGTTTCAGAGGATGCGGTTCCAGGGCTTATCCCCAGGAGAGAAAATTCAATATATTAACTGCTTGTCTGAGCAAAGGCTCCCATACACTTTGGTGATGGAAGAGCAGAGCAGAGGAGAGGAGAGCAGAGCAGAGCAGAGCAGAGCAGAGCAGAGGAGCTATGGAAAGCCAGCCCTAGGTCTAAAGGCTTAGCAGGACAGAGGAACTTGTTAGCTGGTTTGGGACCGAGGGGCTCCATCAGGCCCTGGACATTCACACACAACAAAAACCTATTCATGGCGTAACTCCAGCTGGCAAAGGACATTTCTTCCATTCCTGCATCATTTTCACTCAAATAAATTCTTGTTAAGCTATGCCTAAAGCCTATGAAAATGGCCAGAGGCACTTCATCGACAGCTATAACAATTCTATAGGATTATTGACCCATCCTCAAGAATCTTAAAGAGAAACGAAGCCATCAGGAGAGATGTATAGAGCAGCTCAAAGTACAAAATAAATGTATTCAGCTCCATTGCTGAAAGCTCCCCCCCGCCCATGAGGGACACTCGTAATGGCCACAGAGAATCCAACTGCCTTCAATATTTGTTGATACGGAAACAATCTGTTCGTTGATTAATTTTTAGAAAATGTTATGGCATTTGTACAAGGCAATATTGGTTTGGCTGCTACAGCTCTTGCACAGGCTGACTCCCCTGTTTAACTTTCTCTATTCTAAATAGGTCCCATTGACTTTCATGAGTCTGCTTGTAAGTAAAGATAACTTAGAGGATCAAAGCCCTGTAAACTGTGTCATTAAATTTTAAGAAGTCAGAAGCTGCATGTTCTCTTCCCAGGCTGTACCAGCATCTCCCATGAGTGCTAATGAGACCAGTTCTCATGTCACTGTTCTCTGGACATCAGAAGACACAGATTTGATTTTAGGCTTGATTGCACAGATGAAAATAAGCAATAACTCATGAAAATCTGTGTAGGAATACATGGCAGTCAAAAGGTGGCTGATGAAGTTCATGTTCATGCTGAGAACCCTCCTGAAGTTCAGTTCTCTGCTTAAAACACATGATGCATCTGGCCTGTACAGTAGGTTAGTACAGCTCATTAGAATTGATTCTCTGTGTATTTGTCAATAATTCCAGGGGAAGAAAAAAAAAAAGAAAAAAAAAACCTATGATGAGATTACCAGAGTGATTCAGCTCAGGAATGTGTGGGAAAGATGACTCAGATTTTAGCCAAAGTGACTTTCTCCTCCATACCTTGTAGGAGAGTTTTCCTGGAAATCAGGCAGGGTTTTACTGATAACAGGCTTTCATGAAGTACGAAGCGAGAAAAGAGAAGTGGGGACCACTTTGTCTTTCTAGAACCTTTTGAAGCCAGTGCAGAGGTGTGGGAGAGAAGAGGATGAAAGCATCATCCCAACACTGTGTTTTTACAGCTATGTTCAAAACAAGTTAAAAAGATGGAAGCTGCTGAAGAACCTCCAAGACGAGGACTGCCCCAGCAGATGCTCTTTGGCTCTACCTAAAGTGCAGAAGGGAGGACAATTCCAGTGACTCCGGGACTGGACACTTCCCACCACAAGCACCCCTGGCTGCAGTTTCCACAGCCAGGAGGGATCGAGGGAGCCCTGCTGCATCCCAGCCAGTGAGGAGATGGAGCCCAGCCCCACAGGGCATTCCTGGAGCCACTCTGCCCTGCAGTTTCTATGTGACAGCTCAGAGGACGTGACAAACACCCCAGGTGGGACTTCTTGCTTCTGTCCCAAGCTTTTTTGCAAGGCACCGTCCAAGATGACCAGCTACTGAGTCACCTCTGCAGCCCTTGGCTGTCACCTCCTCGCAAAGGCACAGCTTTCCCTGAATTCTGGGAGCATTCCTGCAGAAGCGGGTTTTATCCAAATAAAGAAGCCAGAATTGGAAGGAAGATGAATGGGAAAGAAGTCAAGAGGCAAACTCGTGTCACCACACAGCAAATGCTGCTGTTCAGGACAAGACAGGGAGCAGCACCTAGTGCAGGCTCCAGGCAGCACCAGAACCCCAGGGGACACCTTTTGCTGGGACAGACATCCCTGGAAAGGTGGATGGTAAAACAAGCATATCCTGGGCAGGGGCACCAATAAATCATTCATGAAAAGAATAGGAAACATCATAGCCAGGGCAAAGAGAATGCTAATTTGCTTTGCAACCTGATCAAATGGAATGACTGGCCTTGAGGGATGCAGCCATTTTGGGGGTTGATTGCTGCAGTTAATACAGAGCATTAACTTTGCAGCTTTGCTCCAGGCAGAACTTGTCTCAAGTGATCTAAAACTTTCAATGCACTTATTCTATCAGAAGATTTGTGTGTGTGTGTGAGACTGCCTAATTAATGAGTTTCTTTTCAATATTAATATGCAGAAAAGTTTACTGCCTCAAAGGTGTGTCAATATATACATTTTTTCTGGTTAAAGAAGCTTGCCTTTGGCTATTCTAAAATATAAAAACTATTAATTAAAGTATACAGTGCTTTAGAAATAAAAAGAGATCGAATTGCTGAAGTCTTTGGGGAGAATTGCTACAGAATTTATGCCAAATGTCTCAATTAATTGATATGCTAAAATGAGCAACCTGGAGTATTTTAATAAAGATTTTTCACGAGGCTTCACCTATTCCCTGTCAACCATCCAAGAATACTGTTGAGTGATTTCAGACCGGGTGGAATCAAGAAAAAACAAATGCACAAACTCCTCCCAAACCTGCTGAGTGGCTCCTTTCCCTGCACAAGGAGCTGCAGGGACCTGGGAAGCGTGGAGCCCTTATGGAGCTGCAGGTTGAGCCCTCCCCACCTCAGACCTGTGCCTGGCAGAGGTCGAATGCCACCAGCTTGGTCCTTTCCCAGACATCCCCTGGCTGGTGCCTTCCAAGGCTGGCATGGCCCTTCCTGACGAGAACAGCTCATTGCAGAGTGCAGCCTGGCCTCGGCAGCACTTCCCACCCTGCACCTTGGATCTGGGAGACACCAGCAAGGATGGAGGAGAAGTAACATTATTGCTTTCATTTTTACATACGGGAAACTAGGTACGAATGCAAGACAGGTCTCCAAAGCAATTTCTTCATTATTTTGTCTTGCCTAGAGAGCTTCAAAAACAATCTTCTCCGAGTGATTTTTGTCAGAGGTTATAGAGGAAGCCTCTGGAAAAGCCAAAGGCCAAGAGCTGTGTACAAAGCCAGTATTTTAACTGTATAACTATTCTTTCTCCCCAGTGGGTGCCTGTATAAAATATTTACCAAATTATCCTTCCCCTTCTTAAATTTCCCACAGCATACAATATTATCCTTTCCTACCTGGAAAATCCTGCCATAAACCTCCACCAGTGACTGTTTAATATGCTGAGCACAGCCTTGCAAAGCCCTTCAGAGAGCCCTCCCAGCCTGTCTGGACCCCAAATTACTGCCTGCAGACACTACAGCAAACATTCCAGGAAAGTGGAAGGAAAAAAGTCTCTTATCTTAATCAGTCTGATGAGCTGATGAGGGAAAACAGCCGATGTCCATGGAGCAAGGCTGGAGTAAAGGGCAAGAAATTGTGGCTGCTGTAACAATATCAACAGCCCACAAGTGGCTTCTCAGAGCGGGATGCTCAGGAAATGTGGGTGGGTTCCTTCAGCAAAGATCTTCTGGCCAGAAAACTCTTATTTTGCAAATACAGTGCTGTAGTTTTAGGTTTTTTTTTTTTTCCTGAGCAGGTGATAATTATATTTCACGTGACAGGTTTCCACATGCACAGGTTGGCTGGCTGCTATGAGGTGATAGAAGTAGTAGCAGGTACAGAGAGTCTTCGGGCTCCTTTAGTTTCCTGCTTGCTGGAGCTAAGAGAAGGACAGGAGAGAAAGTCAGGAAAAGGAAAAACTGTGAAATATGCCTTTTCTTTCTTCCCCAGCTCCCTGTAGTTGCAAGGCAGGTCTTCTCAATATAAGAGATAAGCAGCTGCTCAATGTAGGAGCAGTAGAGTTTAAAAAAATCATGCGCTTTATAGATGTTATTTGATCTCTAATAAATACACTGAATATGGGATTTTTGCATGGTGCTTTGATGTCAGGGAAGCATATTCCAGCCGAGCTGCTGCCACCCCTCTAATGAGTGGTGTTGGAGGCCCTGCAGAAACCGCGGCTGGTGAGAGTGGGGAGCAAGAATGCAAACTCCGGCACCCCTGCTCCAAAGTAGGTCAAGCTCCTCCAAAGGCAGCGGCAGCGCGTCATTCCTGCCGCGGTGGCAGACGCCCGTGCAGGATGAGGAGCTGCCCGAGATGCTGAGGGCAGGTGAGGTGTGAGGCAGAGCAGCTCCATATGGCTCAGCCGCGGTCACAGCTCGGCAGTGAGGGCTCTGGCAGCCCAGGCTGGGAGCTGCAAAGGACTGAGATGTTGCTACAGCAGATGCCTCGTGTCTGGTACAAACCTATCCTGGACTCGCTTGCGAAATCTGAAACTGCCAGCAGAACAAAAAAAAAAAGATTTTTCTTCTAGGATTGGTGCATAACCGAGAAGTTTGCAGAGAATAGACTTGGGCGTTGCAAGGTTTTAGAGGCTGTGCTCCAGCTGTATTCAGCTGCAGCCACATCCAGGTGCCTTCCAGCCCTGTTCAACAGTGTGACTGCTCACATAGGTACCTCCCTGGCTCTACAGGAACAGACACTGGGCTCTCCAATGAGTTCTGACTGGGTGCCAGGCATTTGGAGAGCCAAGCTGCTTTATCCGCACGGCTCAGAAGAGTCCCCACACACACGGGCTTTTTAGGATCAGGAACACCTCTAGGTCTAGGGGAGTCCTAATTCACAGCTGACATCCAAGGTGCTGCAATCACATTACTAATAGACCAGCTTAAACAGGAAAGGAGCCTTTACCTGCTGCCAGCTCCTGTAATAACGTGTCCTAAGAGCACTTTCTTGCTCTTTCAAGTCATGCACACACAAGTTACTTTACAAAGTGGTCTCTTGTCTGGGCCTCACAAACTTGTTTTACTTATAAGGTGTCTTAGATTGGAGCAAGGACTGCCAGAGGGGAAGCAGGGTTACACGGGATTGCACCACAGAAACCACCCAGCTGCAGTGGATTGCTCTTTTTGCCATGGGCTGACTTGCTTCTGCAGGTTTGCGCTGTTATCAAACGTTTGTTACGACACGGGAAAAAATACTGAGCTGAGCCAGGCCTGTGCTGTGATCTGGATTATCCTCTCTCTGCTTCCCCACAGGGGCTTTCTGGAAAGAGTTTTCTGTACTAACCAAAAAAACCCTCATCCTGCAAAGCCTGTCTGGGGGAGAAGAGACTGGCAGCAGCTGTCTTTAAAGAGAGTTTCTCAGTCACCTGGAGCAGTGTGAAAGATGTTATTAGTCCTTCAGCTGGAAAGACACAGATAGGATAGGCCTGAGTGCCAACCCACAGGCTCTTAGCATCTCTCTAATTCGTTTCTTAACTTGTCAGCTGAGTAAGGGACAGTATTGTGTTTCTGCTTGTTTTCACTTTATAATTTGAAATTTTAGAATGGAATCGGCACACCTGAAACTTTGACAAATCTGTCTGCAAGAGACGGGCTGGGATTCAAGGAAACTGCTTTTAATCCTGTCTGCTGGGTGTGGGTTTTCCCCAAATCTCATTTCCTATTGTAGGTTTGGATGGCTTCTCACTCCAATTAGCCTTACACAATAAAAATGGAGGGCTGAGTTTCAGAGGATGTCTTGCAGGGGCAGGGGTATCATAACAATGTTGGGCAAGGTTTTCTATCCTCCATGTCTCCCTTCCCTCCAGAAATTAGGATTTTTCCTCCTAAAACATGAGCTTTTTTACAGGCAGTTCAAGGGCTCTTCTTTTCTACTCTCAGCGTTGATCATTTTCAGGTTTTTGCCACATCCATGCTGGCTGGAAACCTTCTTCTCTTAATTAATGCTGGAACTCTGGTGTATCCATATGACTCCAAGGTCTAGGGTTTTAAGAAAAATGCCAGGTGTCATGAGACTCCTCATAAAATCATGACAGTTAGCAAGCTGAATACACAAAGAACAGTCTTGTACCTTTTTTTTCTCTAAAGTTACTTCTATTTTAGTGTAAGGAATCCTAGAAAGAAAAAGAGAAAAGTGCCCACAAAAGATCCTTGTGTCATGAAGCAAACTCTGGAATAAAAGTCTCGGCTCTGTTCCCCTAAAAAGAGGCAGGCTCTGAAGGTGCAGTCTGTCAGACAATACACCAGTTTGTAAAGGTATTGGGAACACTTGTTGGAAAAGCCAGAAGCTGCCAGTTGAAAACCGAGGGTTTAAAATGTGAAGGATCAAAATACAGCAACATTAAACCCTTAAAAAAGGAGGGTAAAATTGAATAAAGAATCCGGGCTGTGACTGCTTGTCCTCCAGTAATTCTGAAACCTGGCTAAACCTAGAAAGAGAGGCCCTGAAACCTCTCCTGGACAGAACTGGTGTTTATAACTTGAAATGATGATGCTGGATGTTTGACTTCTCATTACAAGCAGATTATTATTGTTTTCTCAGCACTGCTGTGCCACAGAATTTAAACCACTCTCATAAAGGACAGTGCCACTTTGTAAGCTGTGAAATGTCTGTGGCACCAAGGGCTGCGAGGACTCTCCCCACACAGGGGCCTGCTGTGGTTCCTCCCCATCCATGGAATATTGCAGGTGGCTGTGGAGGAAACGTGGGGATACTGTCCTGTTTGTAATCACTGCCAGGAATAAACTCCTCCATTAACCAGGGATGCTCGGAGAGCTGTTAAATTGTCTTTGGTTTTTGGTTTTTTTTCCACTGACAATAACTTTTTCAACATCACAGACCTCTGTGGCCAATTTAATCCTGGTCATCCTGCTCCTCTGATTGCTGGGGCTGATCCAGAGCCAAGCTACTGTGGGACCAACCCTCTTAGCAAGGTTCTTCTTCAAGGGAAAGAGCTGTTAACCCAAATTACTTGGCAGCTCTAAGAAATTCTAGCAGGTAATTTTTGCAGTGCTGTCAGTCACTCTCAGCCCCCGTGGCTGCACTAGTTGCTCTGAATAACTACAGTAGCTCTGATCATGAATTACTGTGATTTGTCAGCAGTAATATAAACCCAGGGAGGGTTTTGATGCTTTTGCCAGCAACGTGTGAAAGAAAATATTTGAGTGAAGTTGTCTAAGCCAGGTTGGGTAAAGAAAAGGGGGTTTAAAAAGCCAGCCTGACCTGCCCAGATTTATTTCATGCAGTGGTGAAACCAGCCCACTGCCTGGATTTATGACCAGTGGATATATTTAGTCTTCTTGAATAACTCCTGATGGGTGTTGAACTTCTTCCCCCTGGAAATTAAAATACAATTCTGCATACCAGCTAAATAATGCAACAACCTAATATAATATCTCTTTTCTTGGAACAATTGTGTATAACACTGGGAAAAACAAAGCATGTCTCTGAAAACAAAGATGTCCTTCTGACAAGAATTGCTACAATTTGGACAGTGGGAGTTTTTCCACTGCTGGAGAACCGAGGAACAATACCACACGGAGCAGGAGACAGGAGATCCTCGCTGGGCCTGAAGTTTCAGATCCTGACTTCTCTGCTGAACTGTGCAGAAATTTAGTGTCAAAGAGCTGTCCAGTGCCCTTCCTAGGTTACTGCTGGAAAACCTGAAGGATGTTTTCTGGGGCCAAGCAGAAGTTCTTGAAGTTTGCTGAGCTTCTCTAAAGAAAAAATCAGGTAGCTGCAAAGTGAATGATAATGATGTTCATTCATATTATAACTATATCTATAGCTATATACATATATTGTAAAACACATCATTACACAGTGAGTTACAGATATAATTACAGCTATTTTTTCCATCACCCAGGTGTTAGGAAAATTCCTGTTGAAAGTTCTTATACTGCAGTGAGACCTTGAAGAAGGATGACCACATTTACCTCTGCGTCTCAGGAGCCTCTTGCAGAATTTGGTCCAGTTTTTCCATGGACTCTTTTATAAACTTGTGTCCTCTGGCAAGAGTTTGAAAGGACGGTGCTCCAGTGTGCATTGGTCTGACTTTTCTTCCTCCTGCATCTGCATATGCTGCGTGACAGGCAAGTGGCTGAAGGTTAATTGTTACTCTAGGATATTATGTTCCTTCTCTCTCTTGTTAATTCTAGGGACAGGGTGGGGAAAGAAAATCCCTCATACTTGAACCTTGCTGCAAATGTCTTGATGGCTGCTTAAAATACGTTTGTCTTAAAAGAAAACAAGAAAACAAAAAGAAAGAAAAACAAAAAAAAAACAAACACAAAAAACCCCACAAAAACCAAACAAAACCCCAAACAAACAAACAAACAAACCAGTCCAAAGCTACTGCTCCTTTATAAAATCTTACATTAAAAAGCCAAAATTTTTACCTGGTGCTTTTGGTGTGCTTGTAGCTGAGAGAATTGTTCCAAATCAGGCATATCTATTTTTTTTTTTTTTTTTTTGTTAGGGCTCTTTTAGCACATCAGAAGCTTTATTTCTTTGCCCCCCATTAATATCAGAGCTTCTCTGTAGCTTAAACATCTGTTTAACAAGGTCAGAATCACTACAAATAACTCCAAGGATGCCAGGGAGGCGCATGGGCAAAAGAGGCATCTTCCAATTTTGTTTTATTCTCCTGAGTAGAGAAGAAGCCCATTCTGCTCATTCTACCTGCAAACTTCTCAAGATGGAAGGGAAAAGCAGGAAACACAGGAGTGGGAAGAGCAGGGGGCAGAGGCTGGCTGGACCTTGGGCTGGCCCACGACCTCCAGCCCACTGCCTGGCTGCTCGTCCACCAGCACCAAGGGGCCCGAACGATGCAGCAATCTGGGCTTTTGCTGATCCCCAGAAGTGTTTCCTGCATGGGCTATGGAGTAGATGATCCATTTCCAGCCCACCTGAAAGGGATCAGGGGGGCAAGGGCAGCTGAAGTGGCCGTGGCACCGCGCTCCTGGAAGAGGCAGAGCCATTAGGTGCACATTAAGTGACTGATGAACTGCCTGCCAGCACCTGGCCGGTTCATTTCCAGCTCCATCCTTTTAATTCCAGCTTCCCTTTCATCCATGTGAGCCACGGGGGAGTGAATACATGAGGGTTTCTACCCAATTACTCCCCTCTTTAATGGTGTAGGAATCTGGGGAGCTGCTGGATAGCCACCTGAGGAGGAGGGAATGTTCAGCATCCAGGGAGATTTATGCCCGTGACCTTCTGGCTGGAAGGTGGCAGAGCAGCCCCTGCTGTGCTACATCTCACATGCATATTCATGGCTCGTTTGTCCACGAAAGAAATGACTGGATTAGAGATGGTTTGAAGGACACCGACCACGCAGTTGAAATGCACTCAAGTTGCTCACAAATTAGAACTCCATCATTTTTCATAATAAATTGGCAACCACCGTAAATCCACGTGCACCAGTGTTGTTATTGGAAATGCTATCTATTTTATTGGATTGGGAACATTTTGCAGCTATCAACCTGTCAATTATTTTAGCACAACACAAGGTTTCTCATGATGATGGATGGTGATTCTAAATAGTTTTTATAAAGTATTTCTACTTACAGTGGTGTCAGGAAACCTGCCTGCCTGTGAAATATTGTGATTTTTGAAGCACTCACCTGATAACACTCCTTAATTGTGTAACATTAATCTATGTGTCAATCAAATGCTTGCAGGCTAACGTATGGAAGCTTTTTCCTGAGGTTTTCGTAGAGGGGGGAAAGTTAAGATCATAGAAAACTGTTGGCATCATATGAAGGAAGAAGCGATGCCAGACTTGTAACCAACCATGAAAATGCATGTCATGAAGAATAAAGAAAAGATGAACCGTCTTCACTAATGAACTCTACTTTTATTCAGAAGGAAGATGTCTTCCAGCAACATGTTTTTTCTTTCTCTCTCTCTCCCCAGTTCTAACATACTGAGTGAAAAAAAAGCCCAGTTTTACATGTCTTGAGCAAATTCAAACATCTGTGAATAAATAAGGTGCTAGACATTAGATACCCGCGCTTTAAGTTTCAAAGTCCTTTTCAGAGATTAGTAAAAGATATTATTTCATCCCACAGAAATGAAAATTAAGTCATACGAAGCTGCTTTAACCAAAAGCACACAGGAATTTAGAAGCAGAGTATATGAAGTAGCACAACAATGTCCCAAAATACCTGGAAGGTCAAGCACACCAAAAAATGCTACATTGGACCTAAAAGTGTTGTCCACTTTTGCACACAGGACAAGGAAAGCCCCAGGGGCCACAGCACAGCAAGTCCCCTGCTTTGGTGACACTCCCCTTCACCCCCGGCCAAGAAGAGCCACCCCCGAGGGACTGTGACTGTCCCTGTGCTGGGCTTGTTGGTGCTTCTGCACCCAGACCTTTCTGTGAGCCTGTGCCAGCACGGAATCCTCCACCAGCAGGGAATAAATCCTGCCTCAAGTGGTGCTCAGCCCCAGCTCCCTCCTGCTGCTGCTGCTGCTCTCGGCTTTATTGCATCAAGAGGTTTGGGGCCACAGCCCCACTGACCTGCTTCTGAGATTGGGGTGAAAAAAGATCAAAATATTGCAAAGGTTTTACCCGCTATGGTCCCACAAAGCCCAGCCGTTTGGAGCAGGATGTGCTGGATCTGCAGGGTGCCTGTGTTAGCTGCCAGTTTCCATGGCAGTGTGACCCTGGAGGACAGCTCTGCCCCTGCCCGCTCCCCAGCCAGCAGCACTGACCACTCGGAATTCCCAGGGCAGGACTGGACTCTAGGCAGTCTGGCACTTATCCCTATTTATACAGCACACAGCCTTTTCCAGCCATTAAATTGATTTTATATGTGCAAGCCTGTTTCGGCAATTAAAGCAAAAAACCTTTATAGCTCTTTTGGTTTGAATTGGGCTGGTTTCAAACCCAGGTACTAAAATGGATAAAATTATCTTGAAAAGCAAAGGAATTACACAGTACTCTTAGCTCCTCTGCATCATGTTATGAAAGACACAAAGATAATATTTGTATAAATTAAAGCTATTGGAGACGTATGGTATTTCAGTTTCTGCTTCATTAAGTTGTCCTCCAGCCCTGAACATCCCCAGATCTATTCTGCAGCACTTTTCTATTTTAAATTTAATCTACCCTGCTGAAGAATGAAAGCTTAAAAGGATATTGCCTCTTTAAATTAAATGTGGAAAAAAATAACAATGGTGGAATTCTTGCTGAAGTGAATGCAATCTATTATATAAGTTCTAGAATTCATAATATTTTCATCTGTCCTTTAGCCTCCCCTCTAGTTCAGCAGTATTTTCTTCACTGTTTCACTAGCACCACAATTACAATTTTTTCATTGATTGTAAGAGCAGAAGAAGCCACTGTGACCATTTAATCTGATTTCACATGTATAACAGACCCTAGGACATGTCAGGATTAATTCCTAATTTGATTGAAACAACTTTTGGAAAAATATCCAATCCTTTCCCTACAGTTTCCAAGTAAAGGATTAGATCTTTGTAACTCTTCATGAGTTTTTCAAATCACCCATTATTTTAGCTTTATCATGACAAAAACTTCACTGTCTGAGGCGTGTATTTCATCTTCCTCAAATTTGTAGATATTAGGTTATTCCTCCATGAGGATTTCTTTTTTCTCTAGGCAGACTGGATGACGATCAAATCACCACTGAAGCTTCTAACTGGTGGTGAAAATATCAGGACACTGACAGTTTCTCTGTAATCCTCATAACTTTTCCAAGAGCCCCATCACCAGCTAAAAAAACCATGCCACCCATGCTAGCCAGTGAGAGATGAAGCAACGATTTAAATCACGCCCTCACGGGGATTACCCACCCCATTCCATCCTACATGGGCATCTGCCTCCTTGCCACATGCAGAATTTCCTCCCAGGGCTGGGCATCCAAAGCTCTCCTTTCAATCAGAGGCCCCAGCTCTGGCTGCCTGGGGAGCAAAAGGCAGGGACCGGGTTTGCTACAGCACCCAGAGGTACAAACAGCCATTCCCAGAGGGGCCAACAGCCATTCCCAGAGGGGCCAACAGCCATTCCCAGAGGGGCCTGGCACTGTTACTTCCCTGCTGTGCTCTGGCAAGGCTGTTCTGCTTTGCCCAGAGGAACCTGAGCCAGAGGGAAGGAAAGAGGTTGCAAACTTGCATCTGTAGGTGAATGGGTAGCACGTTACTTGTGCTCTCAGTACATAAATCCTGCTGCCACGTCTGGTAGGTCTGATGGGAATGCTCCGAGAACACCTTAGCAAATTGAGCCTTAAGCCAGGAGAGGCAGAATAATACCTGATTTTCATGAATGTGAAGTAGACTTAAGCTTGAGAGAGGCAGCAACCTGCTCCTGGCCATGCCAGGGGCAGAACTCCAGAGGCCTGCAGAACTTTACTGGTAATGCTGCTGGTGTCTCCAGCCTGTGAGCTGGAGGGACAGCCTGCTGGGGGTTTTATGAATCTAAACAGAAGGCCTAATTTTCCTAGTTTCCATAATAAATGTTCAATTTCTTGGGTGTTTCTGGGTCATCAGATCTTTGAAGGGCAGGGGATGGGGAACATTGCAACGCGTCTTGGAGTTATTGTGCTGCTGGTAGAAGAGAGTTGCTTGGTAGACAGGTAAGTTCCTAGAAACAGAATTAGGAGAATGTGGATGGAATGGGAGGTTGGGAGAGAGACCTCCCATCAACACTTCTGTCATGTGGGAGCATGGAGGGACACCCTCAGGGAGGGTTTCCCAAAGTCATCTTGGAGTCATCAGCAGGTTCCCTAATGGGAAGCAGCTCCTCCTGCACTCAGGCTACGAGAGAGGGCTCCCGTGGGTGTTCTCAGTGAGAGTGCCTTGGGAAAAGGCAAGTGCAGGCCAGGGAGGGGGAATTAAACTGTGTCAGTGAGAACAGCAATTAAAGAAACCAATTGAGATTTCAAGGAAAAAGCATGAATCTATAGGGTATACTAGTTAATTAAAACAGAAGCATCATCTCCAGGCCTCTTTCATTCACAGAAAGCTTCTGTTTCTTGCTAAAGGCATATTGAACTGGCGACAGTAGCTCAAGACGACTGTGGTTGCTTTTGGAATGAAGTTGTTAGTTCAGAAGAGGAACACACCCCTTCCCTGGAGTCCCAAGTTCTTGGCTGGAGGAGATTCCAGCCCTGCTGTACTGCGTGTTCAGGGTGGAGCAAAGTGATTCAAGCAAAGGCAGATACTGGTTACAGCTCAGTTGCTGCTGCAGCGTATCTCTTCCTTGAGTTCAGCTAACCCCTGGCAGAAGCACCTAACCCCACTTGGAGGCTGGGGTCAGCCTCTAGCCCCAGAAGAGTCCAAAGTCCGAATTCCCACAGTCTCTGTTCTCCCAGGAATGTGGTTGTGTTTTATGGACAACAGGTCCTTCACTTCATTTCTTCTGCACCCCCTTCGGATCACAGCAGCAGGTTCACCCACCACATCCATTTGCAGGTCAGCTCTGAACCATCTCTGAGTGGGGCTGTTCTCCCACAGATAACATTTATGAAAGGGAATACATGACAGGAGGACTTGAGTAGATTTTGGGTCCACTGCTGCTGGAGCTGATGGGTAACAAAGCAAAACACCAGAAAAAGCTTTACATTCAAAGTTGTTTTGGTTTGGTTTTAACTGGGGGAGGGTTTTTTCCTCCCACTTAATGAAAAAGGTCTTTTCCTTGCCATAACCAAGAGAGGAGGCTGCAGCACTTGGCAAACAAACTTCTGTTAAGTGCATTTGCTGGAAATGTTTATACTTTGCTCTTGACAACTGTCTTGAATATACCGAGCATTGCACTGTACCTTGCATAATTCTGACACGGGAGCAAAGTCCTTGTGGAGGAGGTGACAGTGTCATTCCCTGGGACTTTTTTTACTTTTTATATCTGTCACTTGTTGTAATGAAAGGCAATATCTTGTTTCGGAAAATACTTTCCTGCTCTCCAGGGATTCTCTTTCTCCAGTTGAATTCAACAACAGGAGGAGAACATCTTTGCAGGGAGTGAAGAGGAGGCGGGGAACTCCATAAGAGCGGGGAAATCACCACTACCTTCCATGCAAACTGGCAGATGTTTAACAAGGGGTTCTCTGCCTTCCTCCGAAACTCCCCTTCTGCAGCATGTTGCCTGGAAACCCTCTGCTTCTTCCCCTTTCACATTTAATTACTGCAATTTGCTGAAAACTTTATCTAAACTCCTATCAGAGAGACAAATCACCATTTGATTAAGGCAGACAAATGGTCCTAAGCAATTCCAAAAGCTGATCTCTGCTTGCTTTGGGGTTTTGGAAGGTTTTTACCCTTACTGTCAGTATTCAACCCAGCATTTCCCAAGCTGAGTAACAGGAATCTGGGCTAATTCAGGAAGGGCCTTGCTCTGTGATTTTGTATATTACTAGAAGATAAGAAAGGATGTAGAAAGAGATTAGCATAAGAGACTTGTTAAATGAATATGAATGGGTCCTCTGGCAGCTAAACAGATGGTGGTTGTTCACCGGCCCCAGCGAAATGGTGCTGGTGGTGGGGTTATCCTTAGGGATGGGTGTCCCCGTTACAGCCTGGCTTCTCTTCCGCGAGCCTCCGAAGAGAGGCGGTGAAGCACAACCCATGCGGGGCAGGATTTACTCTTTGCCCCCAGCCTCTGTCTTTGCAGGCTGGAGGCGGGGATGACACACGGCGTGCGGAGGGAGCCGGAGGGCAGGAACCCGTCATCTCGGTGCCATGCTAATGCCGCGGTTGAAGCAGAGGGTGTCGCACGGCCGGTGGTGCCGGGGCTGGCACGGCTCCCTGGCACCGAGCCACACACAGGTGTGGCTTACAGCACTCCAGTTCCCAGAGCAGAGCCTGCAGCCCTGGGCCCAGCTCCCACGCGGAGCAGGAGACGTGCGGGTGCCTCCCAGTGCAAAGATCCACCCCAGGAGACAGGAACACCTCTGACAGGAAGAGCAAAACGAAAGGTTTGAAGGTTCAAAACCCTCTCTGTCACACGAGGGAGTCAAATGAGAAGATGAGTGTGAACAGGGGGCCGAGCCCCAGAGTTTGATTCTGGTTGTCTTTTTTGAAGGAGTTTCATCAAAGGCCATGAGATGCACACTCTGAGCATCATTTGCAGTCTGGCCCCCAGGACCTTGTCAGCTTGGGGAACAGGCTGCACCATGAAGCTGCTGGGAATAATTCACTCTGTTGTGACTGGAGTCTCCAATTTAGAGAGTCTGGACAAAGCAGAAAGACTAAATCACGCAGATGACTTCCAGCAAGAATAGTCTCCCCCAGGTCAGGAATGCAGGCAAACCTGACCCGAGGGCTAGCTGCCCTCAGGGCTTGCTTTTATTATTATTTTTCCCTCTCACAAAAGCCTGGCTGCTGATTCCACTGCTACCCAGTTGTCACTGCTTCTGCAAAGAGCAACAAGCTACAGAGGCCCCAAAGAGTTAATTCAGACTGAAGACGAGAAGCAAAACAGCACCCTAGAGCCAGGCTTTTCCCCCCTGCTTGTGAGAATCCCTGTTCCCATCCAGCTCTGCACACTTGCAGCTCTCCCAGTTAACAGGTTGTTTGTCTTTCAGTGGATAGGAGGGAGTCTGTGTAAACCTCCATGCAACTGACTTTAATTACCTGCCAAACCTGCACCAGGGCATAAGCCCACATATTGTATGTGACATTACCAGTAGAGCAAGTACTGGAATGCAGGGGCTAGAGTAATTTGACAGCTAACATAAAGCACCATGATTTATATTTTGGTTATATTGAGATTTTTCCCCCCTCTTTGAGCACTCATATAAATATTTACTTGAATCCTAGGACCTTGCTTAACCCTCACAGTGCCACGTTTCATCTTCTTCCTTTTTTCTTTCTTTCCGGTATTTTTGTTTTTCAGCAGCTACTCCAAAAATGCCTTTCATTTTAAAACACAGAAGATTTAAACCAAAAATAACTTCACCTTTAAACTGTTTCATCTGTAAACAATGTGATTCAGTAATCTTTATTTATTTACTGTAGACTTCAACTGAAAACAGATTATGGCAAAGGGTTTCTTTTAGAAGATACATGACTTTTTAGTAGGAACATTGGGTTTAGATTCCGAAGCAGACATCAGCTGATGCCTCTGCTTTGTTTTAAATTTTACCCAAGCTATTTCATTAATTATTGAGCTCAGTAACATGACTATAAGGTCTGTTTATTTCAAATTTAAACTTCTCTGCTATTTAAGGATTCTTTTTCTTTTGTGTCACCTCATGGTTTTAGTCTCCATGCAGCAGGACAGAAATCACTGCATAAGAGAGTTCTGGTAATACTGCAAATCAGAAAGCCGTGGACTTTATTCTTGTTGTTATTATCATGATTCCTGTCTGTCTATCTGACTTGAGCATGAGTCACTTATTATGTAGCCCCAGAGGCTCACAGGTATTTGCTTAATACCCTGCTCTTGTGGGTGCCTGACTCGAGAGAAGTGAGGATCTGGAAATACACTTTTAAAACAATTTTCTGCTAACAAACACCCTTGCTACGCCTTCCATCCATCTGTGGAGTGGGTTAACCTGTCACTGCACAAAACCAGTGCTGGCCCTGATGAATTTGTGCTCTTCAGCCCTTGAGATCCACATGTGCTCTCACAGGCCAGTGCAGCGCCACCACTGCAATACCCAGAATAAAACACTTGATCCAGGGGTCAAGGCTGACATAAAAAAAAGGATGGCTTGTGTCAGGAGGAGTTTAGCAGTCCTCTCTTTCTGATGTCCTGAATGCACTCAGTTTATCAGCCTCAGCCACTGTGCAGGCTAGAGCTGATATTAGCACTCCAATTGCACTAACACAACATGTGGAGCTGGATGTCATCGGACAGTGAGCCAGAGGGGGACCAGACTGAGGAGAAATGTAAAAGCTTTCCTTCGGGATTGCATGAGCAGAGATTTCAGACTCAAAATCCTTTTTTCCTGTAATTGTTGGCTGCCTTAAATAGGGGGAAAATGCAGATTTGGAAGCTGTGAGGGCATGTGTTAGCTCAGAGACCTGTTTATAATTATATGTTCCCTTTCTCATGTTTGCAGAAGCTTTAGGTAACAAGTGCACCACAGCAGAGGAGCAAGGAAGAAGCAGGTAGCTGAAGAGCAAGGCGCAGGTTTATTGCCCTCTGTAATTTCATTTGTGAATGGGCTCCCTGAACCAGCAGGAAGGTCTCAGCTCCATTCCGTAGTAAACAAAACAGGACCCATGGACACACACAGGGGCTTGTGCTGTCTTCCCACCTTGCTGTTCCCTGGTGATCAGAGATCCTGCCCTGTGCTCCAGCTGTGTGATGGGTGGACAGGCAGCACGGTCCAGAGGAACTGGTCAGGCTGAGCACTGCTCTCAGTCTGCAGCTCACCTTGGCCAGGTCACCATAACCCCGTGAAAGGTCAGTGGCTTCCTTTAATAAATCACCTGAGTTTCTACTGGGGAAGGAGTAAGAGCTGTTTATTTTTTATAATGCAGATTTCAGGTGCTTGGCACCGATTTCTTGCCACACTTATTTCAGAAAAAAAATCGTGTTGACCACAGTGCCCTTGTCACCGTATGTTTAATATCCTTTATAAAGCCAGGAGCTTTATGCACCTTTCTGGAAACAAATGAAGTCTCATTAGTGGGAAGTCGAGGCTAAAGCAGAATCAGATCTTTACGTTTTATCGGAGGGAGGTTGCAGGCTTCGACAGACAAACACAGGCACAAGCAATGCCCGTATATTTGCAATCCATATGTGTTATTGCAATATTGCAATACTGGATGAAAACATGCCCGTTTAGAAATAATCCCAGCTCTGTGTTTGTGTGGACACGTCCTAGTATCTCCTAGCATTGCAGTAAAAGCCAGAGTCTGCAGAGAGGATACAGTTAAAATGCTGTGTTAGAGCAGCACAGTGACATTGGCAGTGGAGTTTTCTCCGGTATAAACCTTCACCCACTGCCTCCAACAACGAGGAAAAAGGCAGAAGAAATAAGTTTGAGATGTTTCTTTAAAGAAAGCACTAAACTTGGTAAAAGGACACAGCTTTGCTACCTTGCTCTCTGCCCCTCATGCCTCAGGATATCATAAATTTTTGATACCAATAAAACAGAATTTTTGATGAGCTGCTATTTTGCATTAAAGCAACTTTACATGCAAAGATTGCATAATAGGAAGTAAAATTGAATTTTGCCTCAGAACAACTTCTTATTATTAATTTAAGTGTTTTTTATATATTTTAGCAGCAGCTTATCATTCTATATATTTAATTTCTTTCAAGTGAGAACACTTAGCATTGGTTTCCTTGTCTAAACAAATCTTTTAAGAGAACACATGTATAAAGTGGAAATGCAGTGTTTTGAATCTGTGCCTTAAGACAAACAGTGAAACTTTAAAAGGGGAAATAAAAAAAATGGCAGAGGACAACTATCTCTAAAACCTACCAGCAGGCTCCTTGGGACAGAAAACATGCCACTTTCTTTGTGTGGAATACTTTTTTCCCCTCTTTACTGCAGTGGTTATTCTAATCATATTGTGGCAAAACTGTAAATACGATAACCCCTCCATTGGAGCAATTCTGTTTAAGGCAAAGGATTTGCAGTACTTTGGGTCTCGAGTACAGCACAGTCCATTTCCTGACACTTCCACACACCATGATGCACAGGACCCACTCACAAATATAAATTGGCTCTTCCCTCTCCTCAATGCATTAGCAAGAAAACGTTTTGCAGCACTTCATGCTGCATTCAGAATTTACTGCTGAAAGCCACCATTTAAAAATCAAGAAAAGGCAGAGCTTGTAAGGTTTTTTAACCCCCCCTCTTCTTGTTCTTCTTGCATGAAACAGAAGTCCAGTGTGGGATCCTATCAGAGCATTGCATGCAACATTACTGAACACACCATGCAGGATTATGCAATAAGCTATTTACAGTGTGTGTGTGTGTGTGTGTGTGTGTGTGTGTACCCACATAACTTCAGATTTAATGCAACCCTAATGGGGTGAAACACCATGATTTAAAAGGGAAAAAGGGGAGAAAAAGAGAGAAGAAAGAAAAGAAAGAAAAGAAAGAAAGAGAGGAAGAGAGAAAGAAAGGAAGAGAGGAAGAGAGGAAGAGAGGAAGAGAGGAAGAAAGAAAGAAAGAAAGAAAGAAAGAAAGAAAGAAAGAAAGAAAGAAAGAAAGAAAGAAAGAAAGAAAGAAAGAAAGAAAGAAAGAAAGAAAGATGTCCAAATAAAGATAAAAAAAATTCAAATAGAAAAGGGACCCCGGGAGCCGAGGCAGGGGAGGATGCTGGCAGCCGCAGGCGGGGAGCCGGCACTCGGCAGCTCCGCGGCCGGCGGAACGCAGCGGGCTCCCCGCGGAACCTGCGCACGGCGCTGCGCGGCCGCGAAGCCAGAGAGGGCTCTGCGAGCGCTGGGGATGTTTTAGCTGTCCTCCCCGAAACCCGACACCCCCAGCCCCGAAGAGCTTCCCTGACCTTGCTCTGTCAATCACCGGCACCGAGCAGCCTGCTAGAGCCAGGCGGGCACTGCGCCAGCCCGAGGGAGAATGGGGAAGGGGGGCGAGGGGGGAGGAAAAAAAAAATTAAACCCTAAACCAGCTGGGAACAGTTATCTCGCAAGCCCTGGCTCATCCTTATAACACATCTCGCCTGCCCACCTCAATACGGAGCAACTCGTCTGCCGGCCGGCAGCAGCGCTCAGCATCTCTGGAAAGTCTTAGAGTGATGTTTCTATCTTTAGTTCGAAACGTCTTTTTAGTCTTAGGTGTCTCTGTTTTGGAATTAAAGACAATCAGCTTTATACACCCTCCTGGAGGGGAGGAGGGAAGGGAATATTGAGAGGAGTCTATTAAACGGTTGGCAGCGATAGTGTGTAAGCTCTGTGGCAGTAACTGGGGGCAGAGGGAGGGGGCTGTTGCCAATTGTGTTTCCTGTCTGAGTGTCTCGTTCAGTTCTGGGAGCAGCCGTAGCCGGCCGGCACCTCTGTCCCGGCGGGGGGTGCGGAGCTCGCTCCGGCTGTTAGCAAGAGCTCTTACAAAACTGCGAAATCAAACAAAATAATATGATTTTCGCTGAAGGGAATCGTCCTCCTGCAGTACATGAGATCACATAGCGAACCGTGGTCCGGCAGCCAAATTTATCGATGCAAACCTTGGGCCCTTCCCCGTCACACGCCCCATCCATCCCCGGGGTGCAGGGCAGCGGCCGGCCCCCGCCGGGCTGCTCTCGGGGGTCTCCCATCGCCGGCAAAGGCTCCGCCGCTTCTGCTCCCAGCGCATCCCCGAGCCCCCGAACCCCTGCTCCGGCCGGGAGTGCACGGGCCCGTCCGAGTCCCGGTCCCGGTCTCAGTCCGGGTCCGGTCCTGTCTCTCTGCCACCCCGACCCCAACCTCTCCGAGGTTTCTAAGCGAAACTCGGGGTGAGGGCCTCTACACTCGGCTTTTGGGGAGACAATTTGCAGCATCTTCGCTCCGGAGAGCCCGAGGGCGGGTGCCGGGTCGCCTGTCCGGTTCCCGGAGCGGGAGGTGGTCAGCGCTCGGCCCCTCGGAGCCGGGGCAGCAGCTGCCGCCTCCGGCCCCCTCCGAGCCCGGGGGATGCCCAGGCCGGCTGCAGCTGCAACACCTCCCGGGCGCGGAGCTGGACCCCCAGCCCGGCCAGGGGGTGCGTGGGGACAAGTGGCGCAAAGGACGGGCAGAGGAGCCACCGGCAAAGCAGCACGTCCGGAGCGGGGGGAGGAGAGGGGCTTGGGCAGGATGCACTCTCTGTCCCCCGCAGCTGACAGCAGCTTCGCCGCGCTCCGGGGCAAGCGGGGAGCCCCGGGCGGGCGGCCCCGAGCTGACCCGCGCAGCCCCCCGCTCCCGGGAGAGCACCCCGCGGGCAGGCCGCTCCCGGGAGAAAAAAAAGAGGGAAAACAGGAGTTTTCCCTTCGCTTCAAGTAGCTGCTCTCCGTGGTGCCCCTGTCTCATGTGTCAGCCTTTCGCCGACCGGTGATGAACGGCGAGAGATCAAAGTCGATCCCCGTGGACGGCAAGAGGCGAGCGGAGGGGAGGGGGACCCCTCGCTGCTGGGGCTCCCCCGGGGGTGCGGGCAGCGGGGCACAGGCAGGCGCTGCCCGCCCCGGTACCCGCGGGGCTGCCTGGCCCCGGGGCCGCTGCCGCTGCCCTCAGGGCAGAGCCTGCCCAGCCGCACGCCGGGCCGAGCACAAGTGCGGGTGGGTCTTGGCCCCTCGGTGTGCCAAAGCCCCCTCGGAGCCGCCTGTGCGGACAGAGGAGCCGGCCCGACCCCCGGCCGGGAGGGAGGGACGGACCCGCGGCCCGGAGCCTGCTCCTCGCAGCGCCCGCGGGGCCGAGCCCGGCCGGTCCCCGTCCCACCGACTCGGGCTGTGCCCCGGTGGCACTCGGTTGCGTTTTTCTTCTCTTTTAAAAGGAATAAATTAAAGCCCAGAAGCGGTGCCGGGCCAGCAGAGCCCCGGCCGCCCGGGCCGTGCCGCGGGGCTGCCCCGCCGCTGACACCGTTCTGTGGTGGGAATCTGGAGGGCTTTTCTAAGGCCTGTTTTTCCTACTTTTTTGTTGTTGTTGTTGTTGTTCAATTAGCCCTAGTGATTTATTCAATGCATGCATGAGGGGACATTAATATGCGGTGGCAGTTCCCACAAACAATATTCCTCTCAGGCTTTCTGCAGCCATAGCATTTACTGGCAAGGGGGGAGGCTATACAGGGAAAGCCAGGCTCTCCCAGCCTTTTCCTCTGCAAACTCCTGTCCCCCCTTGGCACGGCAGCAGGGTACGGGCTTGTTCTCCGGGCCTGACTCATGTAGCCGGGGGGCTGGGACGGGCCCCGGACCCTTCCAAGCTCCCCCAACTCAGTGGCTGGCCCGGCTGGCTCTGACAAGGCAGGCATGTGGATGGGATTTAAGAGGGGGGTTTGTTTTAAGCTGCTGTATTTGCTTTTAAATTATTTTTTCCACATTCTGTCCTTAACCGGTTTGTTCTTCAAAGGCGCTTTATGCCACCCCTGCAAAGAACAGCTCGCTGCTGCTGGGACGAGGAGTAGGGCAGAGAGAACCTATTTTTTCTGGTTGTGTGGTACCTTGGATTCTGGTTTTAAGAGAGATTTAAAGTTCAACACTGCTTTCAAATTTTGGGAGCAGCAGCGTTCAGACACGCTGCGACCCGGCTCGGGGAGTCCCTTTCCCGCAGCCAGGCAAGGACCGGGGGCGATTTTTAACCTCCTCCTCCTTCAGTTTAGGGAGCTGGGTGGTTATTCTGCATTGAGAGCAGCTGATGGATGGTGGTGGGGTTGCGAGGTGCTGAGCACTTGAGGGTGGCGGGGAGAGATCTTTACCCTGCTCCGCATGCATCTAACGAGTCTTCGGGAGGAAAAAAAAAAGAAAAATAAAAACAACCCTAAAACAGAATAAATACAGTGTGCAGATGGAGAGAAGGAAAGTGAATGGGCAGCCCGGATCCCAAAGGAGCTGGGGAAAGGACAGACTTGTCCAAGTACTGTCCTTTCCTAATTTAAAAAAAAAAAAAAAAAAAAAAAAACCCAANGGGCCCGGCGCGGGGCTCCCGCCGCTCCGCTGCCCCCGGAGGGGCTGGGCTGATGCTCCCCCTGCCACGGGCGAGCTCCGACCCAAGCAGAGGAGGGTGAAGGCTGAGCGCTCCTACCCTGCGAGCAGCAGCGTTCGGGAGAGGGCAAAGCAGCTCCGCGCCCCCCCCGGGCCGCAGCCCCCCCCAAGCCCAGCGCCGGCAGCAGGGTGAGGACAGGGACGGGGCCACAACTTTTCCTTTCTTTCTTTCTTTTTTTTTTTTCCTACTAGGAATTCCCCCGTGCTAATAGACACATAGATTCAAAATCCCTTGATAATCCCTACAAAAAGCTGGCATTCACTTACTCCCTTTTCAATTACTCATATTTGTTCTCACCATGCTAGGGCTACTTTTTAATCATGTTGCTCTCCATTATCATTCCTACAGAGGAAGGAGTAGCTTCCCATGTTTTAAATTTAAAGTATAACTTTTAAGTTCTTTATATAAACAGGTCTGCTTGTGAGTTACCTACATGTGATGTGCCTCTGGTTCACTAANGTCTTCGGGAGAAAAAAAAAAAGAAAAATAAAAACAACCCTAAAACAGAATAAATACAGTGTGCAGATGGAGAGAAGGAAAGTGAATGGGCAGCCCGGATCCCAAAGGAGCTGGGGAAAGGACAGACTTGTCCAAGTACTGTCCTTTCCTAATTTAAAAAAAANCTCCGCGCCCCCCCCGGGCCGCAGCCCCCCCCAAGCCCAGCGCCGGCAGCAGGGTGAGGACAGGGACGGGGCCACAACTTTTCCTTTCTTTCTTTCTTTTTTTTTTTTCCGGAACACGAGACGTCAGAGAAGCAGGTCTCTCCAAGAAATGCCATTTCAATGATTTTAATAAGCAAAATAGGAAACAATTTTAATAACCAAAAACAGAAACCAGTCTGAATAAAACTACAATAGACCAGGTTTTTTAATATTTTTCATATCATAAGCAGGATTTGAAATTGATCCCTTCAGAACTTTACATGAAATAAAAACAATTTTTTTCCGCTGCTGCAATGTTTTGATTTCAACACAGTTGAATCAGTAAAAACCAAAGATCGTTTTCTGATGCATGACTAATATCCACAATATTTAAAACTGCAAGCACCATGCTGTTCATTACAATCTTGTTATTACTGTTAATTTATAAACTAATACAAACTTAAAATGCATCCGGCCAGCAGTGCCAGCTATCCTAAAAGGAAACTAAAAAATAAGTTTTCATTTTGGTATTTTTGTCAGTGCAACGTAAATCCTTTTACTGACCTGCAGGAGGAAAAAAAAAAAAGTAATAAAAACACCCATAAGACTCCAAACTACTACTACTATACAACTGCAAATAAATTTTGGCTAAAACTTTCACTCGCTGCATAGGGAAGCGGAGAAGCAGATTACAAATCATGGCGAAAGAATACACTTAAAAGTTGCAGTATGTCTTCTTAAAAAAAAGTTTTAGATTTCTATGCTTTCCCAGCCCACCCATCAGCTGCTGCCATTGAGAAACCCAGCTTCAGTGGCGACACGGAGCCCTCGCTGCTATCGCGACTTGACTCGTAACGAGGAGGGTTTGGGGTTGTTTTTTCTCTTTATTTACCGACAATCTAGGGGCAGTTGTTTTTTAAATGGAACTGGTATCTCGTCCGTCCTTCGCTTCCTGAGTGTACAACCAGAAGGGAAACTATCTGGCCAAGCCTCACCACTCAGGCTGGGAATTGTCCTGGAGGAAAGAGCTTCGCTGCCACTTTAAGGCATGGAGCAGGTTCTAGTGACCGAGGAGGGTTTTTCCCGGTTAAGTTTAGGTTTGTCAATGCCATTCAGGCGTTTTTGCTTCTGCCCCAACAAACAAAAACCAAAATGAAAACTAACAAAAAAAATACAACTTAAAAGTGCACCAGATATACAAAGTTGGTTTTTTTCTAATGCAAAATGCCCATAACTTTTTTTTCTTTAAGTATCTCTTTAACACCAAACAAACCGTATAACCAGCCTGCTGAAATGTTATTTTGTTTTTTGTGTATTTTTCTCCTGTACGGTTTGAAGTAGCAGATATTTACAAGCTAACAACCATAAAAGAAAACAAGAGCAAAACCAACGAACAAAACTGCACAAGCAGTAAAAAGTTCGATAACTTGTGATGCTTTTCTTATTGATGAAACAAAACAACAACAGAAATCTATGATCGATGATCAACATGCTATAGTTAAACAAGAAAATGGTACAAAATAGAAATTATTACCATACATGTCCAGCATGCAGGATTAATATTTTTAATGCAGATTTTCGTATTTTTCTATATAATCAAGCAGGCAATAAAACTGATGAGTTTTTTTTTTCTTTCATTCTTTCTTTTCTTAGATTGAATGTCCCATCTGAGTCCTGTAACTTATTTCTCAAAGCAGGCAATATATGAAGAGTTTGCATATATTGTCCTTTTTATTTATTCTCTTTTTCCAAGCAGGTAAATTGTGCATGAGATGGTGCTGTATATGTCCTCTCTCTTTCCAAGCAGGCAGTATGTTATAGATGGCTTGTTCATTGTCCTTTTTTTTTATTATTCTTGTAAAGTCCATCTCGCTCTGCAAGCAAGCGATCTATAAAACGCTTCACTTGTCCTTTTCTCCTTTGCCTCTGTCTCTCTCTCTAACTTGCCCACGAAAGTCAAAAAGTTGCACTTTACCTCTCCCATCCCCACCCCCAGCCTACTTTTCCCACAGCTACTCTAGAAGACTGGATGCTGAAAAAAAAAAAAAAAATCAAGTCTCTATTTTTCTCTCCTTCTTTCTCTCTAGTCAAGCAGACGGATGGATGGAGATGTCAGAGGAGGATGGGAGCGGGGGGGGGGAAGGTGACAGGGGTCAGGTTTG
>VZTF01003064.1:778894-960409 GCA_013397755.1 Cnemophilus loriae
GTTTGTTTTTTAATTATTTTTGTTAAGCACTCACATGAAGAACTCAGGGGAAGACGGGTTGTCACTGGTGGAGCCGGCCTCTCTGAAGCCATTGCTGGCAAGTTTCTCACACTTGAGCTTGTAGGCGTCTCTCTCTCTGGCGAGCCGGGTCACTTCTTGCTTGAGCTGTTCCACCTGCTGAATGAGCTGCGTCTTTTCGTTCTCCAGGTGGTGTTTCTGCTGGACACGTTTATACCTGCAGGACTGGGCATAGCCCCTGTTCTTCAAGGTCCTCCTCTTCTGCTTGAGGCGGATCACCTCATCTTTGGTGAAGCCTCGGAGGTGCCTGTTGAGCTCCCTCACAGACATGGAGACCAGCTGGTCATCTGAGAACCGGTCCTCCACGCTGCTGGAGGGGGGATGCTGCTGGTGCGAGTTCTGGAGCTGCTGGGAGGAGCTGGAGGAGGTGGAGGGAGTGGGAGAGGCCTGGTGGTGATGATGGTGGTGATGGTGAGGGTGCCCGCTGCCGGCCAGGTCTTCGTGAGTGACTGCGGGATACTGGTGGTGGTGTTGGTGATGGTGATGATGGTGGTGGTGGTGGGCCCGGAAGCCCTCGAAGCCCTGCAGCTGCTGGGACACCTGGTGGGACCCAATGAGGGCTTCGACAGCGTCCTCTGGGGTGAGGTTCAGCGCCTCGGGGTTCATCTGCTGGTAGCTGTTGGCCATCCAGTACAGGTCCTCCAAGTGGGTCTTCTGCTCGGTGGGGCTGAAGCTGGGCGAGGAGGGCACGGAGCTGCAGGGGGTGCTGATGGGGGTGGAGGAGACGGAGCCGGCCGGCTGCAGGCGGGTGCAGTGTCTGCCCGAGCGGTCGTTCCTGCCCAGGGGCTCCTTCTTCACGTCGAACTTCATCAAGTCGAAGTCGTTCACGTACTCCATGGCCAGCGGGCTAGTGGGCAGCTCGGCTCCGATGCTGAGCTCTCCGGCCATCGCTGTCTTGCGGGCACCTCTCCCGGCGGAGGGGGCTGGAGACTTCACTCCAGCGCGCAGTCGGGCAGAGGGCTGGCCGCGCTCCTCTATTCCAAACCAACTTTGGCTTTCGGCTCTCGCTTCCTTTCCTCTGCTCCCCCTCCTCCTCCGCCTCCTTCTCCCGGCTTCTGGAGCTTCTTCAGTCCGGTGCAACAAAGCCAAGGACGAGCCGGCCCCCGGGGCCGCCTGGCTGGCTCCTGGCTCTCGGTATCAGCGTTCGCCCCGCACCGCGGGCTGCGGCAGCTCCCGGCTCCGAGGCGCCCGGTCGCAAGGAGAAAGGAGCGGTAGCAGGAAGGGCAAAAGCAAAACAAAACAAAGATGCTGCCTTCGGGTCTGTGCAGGAAGAAGAAGATCGGTGCAAACGCCCAGCCCGTGCCCCCGGCCGGGTTTTGTAAGTCCGGAGCCCCCTCCCCGCGGCAGCCGAGCCCGGAGCCTGCCGCAACTTTCCAGCCCGAGCGAGCGCCGGGGCAGCGCACGGGCTACCGGCGGCGGCGGGGCTCTGCACGGGAGTTTCGGTGGCTCTGGCAGCGCAGGCGAAGGGGAGGGAAGAGGGGGAGGAAGGAGGGGAAGGAGGGGGGGGGGGAGGAAAAAAAAAAAAAAAAAAAAAAAGAAGGAGAAGGGGGACGAGCACAGCCCAGGTCTCTGCTGTAGCTGCCGCCGCCAGCGCTCGTTGTGCAGCTGTGATCACAGTGCAGCCCCCCTTGGCTTCTTATACGGCCGTGCCCGCCGAGAGCGCGGCGGGGGCCGGGGCNCTCCCCCTCCCGCACCCGCGCCTTCCCAGTTATTTATTTATTTCGTTGTTTATTTATTTATTTATTTCTCTGCTCCCTGCCTCCCATCCTTTTCGGCCTCTGCAGCCCACAAAGGAGGGGGACTCGGGGACATCCTGCCCGTCCCTTTGTTCTAAATATAACGAAGTGCCCCTTTTTGCCCGCTGCCGTCCCGTAGGGGATCTCAAGGCAGGGAGCTTCTCCCCATGCCACGCACACGCATCCACCCTTCCAACTTTATGTAAGCGTCCCCGGTGCGAACGTACCGAGGGAAAGCCGGCCGCGAACGCGCAGCGGGTCCGGCCGGGAGCGAGTGCTGGGCTGCGGGAGGCGCCGAGGGGGATGCGCGGGGAGCCGGGAGCGAGGGAAGCACCGGCTCGACAGGGCTCTCAGCGCTTCGTGTGCAGCCGGGGAAATCCTCCCGGTTACAGGAAGCAAATCTCTCCCTGAAGTAATGCAAAGCCGTTGACACAGACAATTGCAAATATTAGGGAGAGAAGGGAGAAAATATAATTACATTTCGGTTCTGAGGAGGACCGTGTTTGCTTTCCTCTGCTGTTCCCTGAGAGAGTGACTGAGTGACTGCATGCAAAGGAGTATTCGGTTTGTAAGGTTTTTTAGTTTCTTTTTTTTTTTTTTCTTGGTCCGGTAACAAGATTTTTTTTTTTTTTTAACATTTTGTAACGATTAAGGGAGATTAGAGCTTCTTTTTACACCGCTTTCATGCTCAAACAGACAGAAAGTGCGACCCCAAGTGTCCATTTTCAGAATAACAGCTGCTTTTCACCGGGAGAGAACGCCCGGAAAAGGGGGACGGGCGTGCGGGACCGGAGCGATGCGGGAGCGGCCGCGGGAGCGGGGCTGCCCCGGTCCTAGCCTGGCCCCGCCGCTCCGGAGCTGCGCCTCCTCCTCTGCACTCAGAATCCCCCTTAGCACCCTCCCACCTCCCTATTTATTTAGCCAAAAGAACAAAAAAAGTTCAGGATCTGTCTGCTTTCCCAAAAATTATGAGGAGGGAACTGCCTTTCTGGAGCGGACAACACTGCGGAGTCCCCCAGCGGAGAGCTCCCGGTGTGGGTCCGTCCCTGCGGGACCCCCGCCAGCCCCGCGGCGATGCCCGCAGCCCGGACCCGCTTGTCCCGCTCCTCCGCATCTCCGCGGAGCTGGCCGCAGCCGCGCAGGGAACCAGGGAGGCAAAAATCGCTCAAAGTCCTCCCTTTACCCAAAAAGAAATTCCAGGGGGTCTCTCTGTCAGCGAGTTGGAGGGAAGAGGAGGAAACCAGGCAGGGAGATTTCATCCAAATCCTCTTTCGCAGTGCAGGCGCGCCGGGGTTTGATTTGGTGCGGCAATGCCTCGTGTGCGTGTTTCCCCACGACATTTGGAGGGGACACAGCTCTCACTCGACAGTCCCCGAGAGCGGCTCCGGCGCTCCCCACGCCGCGCTCCCAGGACTGAGCGCTGCCTCCGCATCCCGATCCCAGCTCCCCCCTGAAGCGGGGCTGCGCTCCCGGGAGCACGCAGACCTCTCTCCGCAGGTCGCGCCGCTCCGAACGCGTGTGCGGGAGGACACGCGTGGAACGCACCCACAGACCCGGGGCGCTCCCCTTGCCCCGCATCCCTCACGGGCAGCGCAGCCCCGGCGGTGCGAGGGGCCCCGGGGTCCGCACGGCCACCGCACTGCTGGTTTCCCATCAGTCCTAGATTTGGGAAATCGCCGTCTTTTCACTGTTAACAGAGCGGCCCCGAGACACAGCGAGGCTGGGAGCCCCGCGGTTCCCGTCTCGGGAGGGGTCTGCCGGCGCCGGGCGGAGCGGACCGGCCGGGCAGGGAGCTCGGCGGTGCCCGTGGGGCGGCTGCCTCCTTCCCGGGGGCTGGAGGCTGCCGAGAGTCCCCCGTGCGGGTCCGCTGGACTTGTGATTTCTGAGGTCCTGGAAGCTGCTTGGGGACAGCTTTATTTTTACCTGCACGTTAAACGTTATCGTTGCCACTGAGAGAAAGGGGACCCCGGCGAGAGCTTGGGAAGCCTGGATGCAGCCCTGCAAAATGTGCCATTAGATGGATAATACTTTTTCCTCTCATAATTACTGAGGTATATTCACAAGGTGGAGCTACTGAAAGGCGGAGGGAAGCACTGATCTGATTATCTCCCAGTCCATACACACTCTGTCCCTTTCCTTAATCTTTTAAGCTGTGAATTACAGATCGGTTTTCAGCGTCCATCCTCACAAGTCATAAAATTTCGGGGCACTTGCCGGGTCCGTTTCTTTGCTCTTCCGTGCCTCGCTCCGCTTTCAAAAAATACATCCCACAAAACTTGCGGCGTGAAGCGGCTGACTGAAGTCAGAACCGCTTCGTGCCCCGAATCCCCAGTTGTTCATTGTAGTTTTTAATTCAGCCACCAAAGGTTATTCTCGATGGCATTTATATGTTAGGGGCGTTGCTCCTACGTGCATTTTAAATTATATGTATTTTTTTAATTTTTTTTTTTTTAACAGGGATTGGGGAAGAAATTGTGTTGCTGGAGAAGGATTCCTGGGCTGAACAGCCCACGGAGGCAGCTCAGAAGTGTTTCCCATCCGTGCGGCCGCGGTGCTGCGCGCAAGGGGAGGGAGGGAAGGAGGGAGCTCCGCGCACCCCGGCCCCCGCAGCCTAAAAGCCACCGCGGGGCAAAGCGGCGGCTGCCGGCTCCTGCGGGAAGGATTCCCCGTCGCCTCCGCACCCGCGCAGGGGGAAGAAGAAGCGCCCACCTGCCCGGCCTCGCAGCTCGCCTCCCCGTCGAGCACTCCGGGCAATTTTTGTTTAATTGCCACCTTCCTCGCACATCCGAAAACCGCTAATCGAGCTGCTTTAATTTTTTTTTCTTTCTATATTTTAAGATCCGGTTTTTCAAGGTTCGTTTCGAGGAAGAAATTACTTCTTCCCGCTCTCCCTCCACTTCCCCCTGCCTTCCGCAAACTGCCGGCCAAAATCGGGACGAGTTCAGAGGAAATGATAATGTCATTTCAGATCAGCTCCGGCCGGCACGTCCGCCCAGGGCACGGCTGTAGGGGTCCTGGAGCCACTGAGATTTGAAATCTCTCCTTTAAAACTGCAACATACAGATACCTACCCGTGTTTGCTCAGGTAGGGCTCTGCCTAAATCGGCTCAGTGACCGCTAGAAAGGGAATTGTGTTATGTCGGCATCCCAATCCCCAGTTCTTAGAAACAGCAGGTATAAGTACTCAGATGAAAATTTAGACTACTGTTATGTACGTAGTTTCCACGCTCGGTTCTCTGAGAAGCGCTCCTCGGGTTTGGTAGCTGACTGCTACTTTTGCCCCAGAATTAGCTTTTTTTATCCCATAACATCAGCGGGATATGTTGACTGAAATGGGAGTTTTGTTAACAAACATAGACCCAAACCGAAATTACCCGTGGCTGGCAGCCGGCACTGATGGAGGAAAAGAGCATCACTTTCCTAATTCCTACCTCCCCTCGCTTGACTTTTAATTTCCCAAACCGCTGGCAGACACGGTGCTGGCTGTCAGGATTTTTTCCCCTGTGTAAGCAGCGAGGGACCTAGTTAATCATCTATCGCAGATACATGTGCATGAGAAAGAAAAGTGTTGATGTTTGCTTGTTGGGGCTGACGGGAATGGCCCACGAATTTAGGATTAAATTACTACCGGTAATCATAAGGCTTTGTTTCCCCTCGCTCTCCCTTTTCTGCGGGGATTGTCAAAGTAAAGCGGGCAACATTATTTGGACAAAGTCTAGAGAGCAGCTTTGCTGTATAAAATAAGCGATTGAACCCTTCGGGGTTAACTGGGATCTCTTCAGATTCTAGCCCGAACCAGTTAAGAGCGGGGCAAATCCCAGTACTAACTCCAGACACGTTTTCACAGGTGGAGCTGGGAGAAGGGAGCGGACCAACACTTCAGAAGGGTAGGTTTTTAGAGGAGGAGGGTTCCTTTCCCGAGGTTTTGCAGGGTCCGGCGTTAAATCCTCGCTGAGCAGCGGGGGTCAGGGTGTGCGGGCGGCGGCTTTGGGGTTCGCTCGGTCGCGGGGGTCGTGAGCGCTCCCGGGCGGGTGTTGCTGTACGGGACAGGGGGGTTTAGGGGGTGATTGAACGCCCCACGTTGAAGGCGGCCCGTGAGCCCGGCGGCGCCGGCAGCGGGGGCCGTGTCACTGCCCGGCGGGTCCCCCCGAGCGGTGCCCGGCCCCGCGCCCCGCCGGCCCTGGCATACAAACACAAACACCCCCGAACGCTGCAGCGCGGCTTTGGGGGGACTGATGCGGACGGAAGCGGGGAGCGACGGCTTCTGATGGGGGAATCCCGGTGGGCACCGCACCAGCGCACTTTGGGGTGATGCCCAGGCGAGGCTCCCGTCCCGGCGAGGTTCGGAGGTTCTGTTCCCAGGCAGTGGGGATTATTTTCTTTTAGGAGGAGAGAATAGCCCCCCGGTGCCCCCCGCTGCTCGGAGCTAGCCCGGGACATCAGCGCGGCCCGGGGGGCCTGGAGGGGGGCGGCTGCTGCTGCTGTGCCCGAGTCCTCCCTCCTTGTGCGGGGAAAGAAGCACAAGCCCTCCGTGGCACCCTCTGCAGTTGGCTCAGGGTCTCGCTGCGCTCCGGGGTTGGGAGGAGGGGGTGGGAAAGAGAGTGACTTCCAAACCAAATGGCATCATTTTACTCTCTCCTACAAGGGTGCCTTCGGCAGAGAGGCAAGCAGAGAGCAGAAACATTCTGTTTCTCGTTATTTCTTTCAGCCTTAGCCTCATCATACCATGAATGCATTGGTCCAAACTTGTTTTCAAGAAAATTTGTCTCTCTCACCGTTTCCAAACTCTGCAGTCCCATCCTAGCCCCGGTCTCCAAAACATGTTCTTGTTATTATTCTGCTTTCCATCATGGTGAAAATTGTTTCTAGCAGATACACCTGACCCAGAAGCACAAAATCCCCCATTTGAGCCTTGCTAGGGCCAGCTTTCCTCTCGTGCTTGGCTGAGTCTTGCTTCCCACTCGAACCATGGCATCCTGAACTTGTTATCTGAGCCCGTTTAGGAGCTTGTAGCTAATAAACAGCACCAAAACCTTTCTGAATGATCAGAAGTCGCCTTTGGGGACTGAAGTAGCCAGTAGAAGCTGAAGAGCTGTAATTGCTGCAGCTGTATCTTGCAATACCATTTCGTGTCATTCAAAGGCTTTTCAAACACTTCAGAACTTGGACCACATCTTACTAGAGAAAAAATTCTCTCCTGCTTATCTGTTTCTCCTATGATTTCAGATGTCTGGGTGCATAGATGTCTGGGAGGAAGAGGTGATCTTTCCAAGGTTTTTTTAGTTTCCTTGGAGGAGAGATAGAAAAGGGAGATGTCAGGGAGACAAGGAAGATGTTCTGGAGCCCAATGTCACAAGGTCACGAGAAGCCAGGAGATCTTCCAGGAAAGGCCAGCATCCCCTTCTGGCCACAGTCTGTTGCCTGTTTTTCCCAGGAGCTCAGTGGGAGACTTTCTTGATGACCAGATCTTTAGCAGCCAGGAAGGAAGTTCTGGCCTCAGTTGTGCTCGAGGAAACCCAGGACCACGGAAGCATCTTTTCAGAAAGACAGTGCTGGTGCAGGTTCAATGTCCATGGCAGCAGAAGGGCTGCTCCCAGCAGGGCTGGGTGCTTCCCCGGGCCCTTGCAGGATCAGGGGGCTGTCGTTACAGCCCAGGAGTCCACAGGCATGCTCCGACACCCCCTCGGACCTGTGCCCTTTCATTCAGACTGATTTGTAATTCCTTTTCATTGCACAAAGTCCTGGATCAAAAAAACTGCTTATATATAGAAAATTTTTTGAATTCCCTTTCCAGCATTTGCTGCATAAGGATTTAAATATAATCATAAAGCCTATACTGTATATTCTTTTTTTGCTCTTTCCACCTTTAGTGCCCATTAGGGATTTGGTTTTGCTTCTGTTTTGACAGCCCCTGTATATTTGTATTTGTGGTTGTTCCGTACTGTTTCCTGATTTAATATTAGTGCAGTTACAGGAGAAGGATGCACCGTTAGCATTTTTTGCTCAAAGTATTTTTCACGCTCCTTTTTGATGTACTGGTCAGGTTTGCAGCTTCTGTGCTCTCGTTGATCAGAAGAGGAAGGATCAGGTTTGTTGTGCCCTTTGGGAATGAAGCTCTCTATTCACCTAAGGAATTCAGCTATCTTCCTTCACTAGCCCCTCCACATTGATCCAGGTGCAGGAGAAAAGCGAGGAAGTATTTAGCAGAAGCCTGTTATGCAGTTTAATTAAAGTCCTTCTGTGCATTTCTGAGAAGTAAAGATGAGCCAAACTGGAAACGAGGTGGCTTCTTCAAGACTCCACCTTCCTCCCCTAATATTTTTAAGTCCTAAATATGTGAAGGGAAGAGAGACAAAGAAAGGGAACAGTTCTGGGGAAATGCTTCTGTTTGCTTTCCCTGTTAGTCTGAGGAACATGTATTCAGCTGTTACACAGACAGGAGAAAATAAAAGTCTCCTGATCTTCGTTTCTTTTACATATAAACAGATCCACAGCCTTGAATAGCACCAGACCAGATGATTTAAAATCAGACTCAGAGTGTAAATTCTGCTCAGTTTGCCCAAACAAGATATTTGGCTGGTGGTGCAACTTGTCCTTTTATCTTTAGGAAATAAAACTGGGTTTTAGCCTGTGTGTCTGTGGTTGCCTTGTGTCACAAACACCTCCCAGAATAAATCTCACTAGACCTCCAGTCCCTAGAAAAGCCAGAGATGTTTCCCATCACTGGCCACTACCGGGATCCTAAGGAGGGTCCGAGGGGAGTGGATGTGACACGACTGGGCCAGGACACGGGGAGGGCTCGTGGAGCTGACTGCTGCCCCTGGGACAAGCTGCAGCTGCTCTGTAACTATTTCTTTGCTTCCAGAGCTCCTCTGCAGGATGGTTAAATGAGTTCGTGCAGGAGAGCTGACAGCACAGCGGTGCTGCAAATTCTCACCCACTGCTTCCCGGGCTGGATGCTCTGCAGCCAAGGTGGCCGTGGATCATCCTGGGATCCCATCAACAGTGCCTGCATCCCCTGGGCTGGGAGAGGGACACGGGAGAGCGCGGCAAGGAGAGGGGCAGTGAGAGGTGAGCACAGGCTGCTGCAAGAAAGAAGCTGGTCAGGGAAGGTTCCCTCATTTCTGTGTCTATTTTAATGGCAATCCTATGGGGCACTTCAGGTTTGCTATACCAAGGGAGACAATTTCTGCTGGTTTTTCTCTAGCAGGATCAATTCCTCATATGTTGGTGGAGACAAAAACACACCAAAATTTCCAGCCTGTACCCTGTAATCTAGAAAAGAAAGAGCTCCTGCAGCAATCAGTAAATGTCCATGCTACAGCAGGTTCACTTATCCCTCTTAGGCTAAACAGGGCATTCATTAGATTTTTAAAATACATGTATTAATACCCAACATGGCTGAAAATTTAGGAAAAAATATTCCCTAATACCTGTGAACTAATCTCCATGTACAGAATTAACCACCACTTTATACATTTTCTGAGCATTGTGAAAAAACAGATTAGAGTCTCCTGGACAGCTTTCTCTAGGATTCTCCAGGCCTTCAGTGTGAGTGCCCTGTTTATCTTCAGCATTAACTCTGTATCTGCAGGGGCTTTAATAAGTGTGTTTTCATCCTTCACGCATCCAGATAAAGAGCTTCACCCCTTAAAGCTGTGATTACACCTCAGCAACCTCTCTCTTGGCAATGTGTGTGTAGTTTCTGTTTTGTGTTATTTTCCTGGCTTGAATTAACACATGTTTCAAGCCTCTAATGTACTTCTTTAATAACTGACGTCTATAAAAAAAGGAGAAGATGGAGAATTTTATCCAAGAATTCCCAGCTGGAGACATCTGTTCAGCAAGTCACCTGATGAACAGCTCTAACCAGCCAAGTGTGAGTTATTTTTATTGGTTCAATATTTTAAAAATAGAATTTTTTTTTCCTTTTAATTGATACCTTTCTAGTGGATTCCTTCACTGGTCTACATGGATTTGGATTTATTTCTCCTGAAGGATTAGTACAGCCCAATCTGAGTGATCCATTCCAAAACCGAGCTGACCGGCTGAAACCAGTAGGAACCAGTTAAATGCTTGAAATGAGGGTTTCCACTAGGGTAATCAAGTTTCCCAAGAGGTGATGGATTTGATGTATAGCCTGTCATGATGAGTTGCAGGCACTCAGCACCTCTGAAAATCAGGCCATAGCAGCTTTCAGCAAATCTAAAGAGACGGGGTGTGCGCGTGCGAGCCGGAGCGAGCTGCAGAGAGGACACACGTCTTCATTGATCTCGAAAGGCAGGTTGAACTGTTCTGGTTTGAATCACATGATTTGTCATGTTATTTAGCAGCTGTTAAGCTTAGGTGAGCTTGTAGGATCCTGTCGGTGCACACTCAGCCCTAATCCTCTCTCAGTTTATTTGTCAGTGCTGCTACCTGGCTCCTCTGCGAGAGGGTCGGTCCCACGGCTCCTCTTGCAGGACTCCCTGAGGTGCTGTGCATCCTCCTGCTCACTCCTCCCGGCATCCCAAAGGTGCTTTCCAAAGGGCTGCTATTATATTTGGTTTTCCACTTCTCCGTGTTTTCTCTGGGAAAACTTTTGAGTCCCTTGGACTTTGCCTTGATTTGAAGCCTTGTTTGGAGCAGGACCCCGGGTTGACAGGGGGAGGGTGACCAAGACATGACAGAAAAGGAGGCGTAGAAGGGCAAGGTGGGTGAAGACAGGAATGTGGGAGTGCACCTTGTGCAGGTGCTGTGGACCGTCCTGCTGCCCATCCATGCAGAAAGCTCTCAGCCAGCCTGTGAGCAGCTTCCCTGACTGCACTGGCCACGTGCTGGCCTAAGCTACTCACCCTCCTCGAACTGGGAGAAACTGGAGCTCTGAACTCTTCTCCACGCCCCAGCACAGGGCATTCAGTGGGTGGAGAGCACCAAGAGCCACTGCTTGCCTGCACTATCCAGGCAGTGGGTATCTGAAGGAAAACTCTGTGAGGACCCCTCTCCTGTGAACCAAGGGAAGGGCTGAAGGCTCCCCAAGGACAGTTTAGGTGGGGAAGTAGCAATGCAGCCCCCCAGCCTTTTCTACACTTCACCCTGATGAATTATTTGCTGTTGCAGGCAAGAGTGAGACATCACAGGCAGAGGACACACTAATATCATCCCTTTTTTCTTCCCTTTCAAATAGCTTGAATTAATAATTTTACATGTTTCAAAAGAAAGAGAGGTTTTCCTCACTTGAGAAAAAAAGAAGAGATGTTTTCTGAAAGCTGTATTTTAGTTGAGCCAGGCTCAGGAGCGGGGAGGCTGAGGGAAGGATTGCTGTCATGGAATTAACTTTATGAAAGAAAAGCAAATCTCCACCCTGTTTAAACATGGGGAAAACATCACAGAGACATCCTGCTGCACCAAATGGTAAACATGTCCATGTATTATATCACTTATGGCTTCCTTAAGAGTTTTATGATGCTGTTCTCAATTACTGTGTTTGCATTTGTAATTAGAGTGCAGAACACATTGTGAAGGCAAATTATAGAGCTAACTTGTCCTTTCAAAATAACCCATTTGCTCAGTGTGCTCCCAGAAGCGTCTCTTTATTCAAGGGACTCCGGTGAAGGAGTAACCTCCTCTGCTGAGGGTGTTGGAATACACACTTGCTGCAGGGAAGGGAGAGGAGAAACACGCTTTTGCCCCAGGGTTTTGCTGTGCTTGGGCCTGACCTTCAAACCACTGAAACTCCTGTTGGTTTCTTTAAGCACAGCCCTCCACAAGTTTGAGCAATTAATGGAACTGGGGGGTGGTGTGGGAGAAGAATCAGGTTTTTTTTCTCTGCCACTAATTTCCTCTCTGGCCTTGGTCATGCCATTTGACTTCTTTAACTGGCTAAAAGCATGCTATGAAAAGTGGCTAAAAATCTCCTGTGGAAGAGCTGGGATATTACTGTTCAATCACCAAACATCTAAATAAAGGTGAATATGCAGGGCTGCTACTTTGTCCTGCAGTGCTTCGCTCCGTTGTGAGAAGGTGACTCTGACAGCAGCTCTTTGGAGCTGATGCTTTGTGTGCATCCATCCTTTGCCCTGGCCTGCCCTCACACAGGGGCTCCCTCTCTGCTTAGGAATCAGGGTGACACCTTGCCCCATGTCAGGTGTCCCCAGTGTCACCCCAGGTCCCCGCACGCAGAGCCCAGGGCACGGTGCCGCTGCTGGGCTCCGCTCGGTGCCTCGCGGTGTCACAGAGCAGCTCCCGACCAGCTGCCCTCGTGTTCTCCTCTGGCTACTGAGCATCAGGAGCAGATCTGATCTGCCTCTAAGGCAGGTCGATTCTGTACAGAGCAGACTGGAGTTTGGGCCAGCTGTGCACTTTGCCTTTGAATTCAGCAGGGAAAAAACTGTATCCAAGTCTGAACTTGGATGAAATAACGCTCTGCTTAAAGTGGAAAGGAGGCAAAGTCTCACAGTTACTACTGTGCTGTGTTTGCAGAGAATCCTTGCATTTATTGTCTGTTTGTTTGTTTGGCAAAGCCTACACTAAGCAGGAGGACTTGACTTTCAATGGATTTATCTGCAGGCAATATTTTCTTCTTCTGTTCCTGAGTTGAGAGGGCATGGAAAAGGGTTCTGCAACATGTAGCTCTCCCATGAGTATATCCTCCCCATTCCTGGACATGAGGAGTTGCTTGGCTTTGCTCTCCAGACAAGGTTTTGGAAAAGTTTAAGCTCAGTGCTTGGCCCCTACCTAGCACACTGCCCACCAGTGTCCTCTGCTTGTACAACAAGGCTGCGTGAAACCAGGCCAAAATTGTGCTTGGAGGACAAACAAACCCCAAAGACACCCCAAAATGTTATACTGTGAGATTACTACAATCCTCTTTTTCCCTTTCTTTTTCTTCACTTTTCCCACTATGAGGAAATTTGTCCAACTTTTACTCCCCTACAGGTAACTCCCCATTTAATTTCCTATGCAGCTGAGTTAGAAGTTCACCATAACACCGGCTCTGCCTTTGCTAATTCTCAGTTTTTAATTCAATTCTTGGTAAATCTTGCATGGGTCAGGAGCGTTGATTCCTTGGCCCCAACTTTCTGTCAGGTGCTTGTTCCTTCTGAGCAAAGGTTAGGTCACCTTCTGATGATTCATTGAAAAAACTGGTTTTATTACTTTTCCTGAGCATGGGAGAGTTTCTTCAAAGAAAGAAGCTGCAGCCTATGAGATGACCATCCCAAAAAGAATGACTGCCAAAGGGATTTGGTTAGGGGTTCAGCTTAGTAACTACCATCAAATTTGCTGTTTAATATCATTAAATCCAAGAGAGTTCCTAGAGGAATGAGTTTGAACTTTATGAATTGCACGATTATTTGTGAAGTTGTTTAGGAAGGGCATTTTCTGCTGTTGATACGAGAGAAGAATTCCAGTGTGATGTTTTGCAGTGCCAGATGCACTCCAGTTTCCATAACTGTGTGTTTAAAATATGGCCCAGGTTCACCGGGCAATGTCAAAACATGTTTGCAAGGCTGACCAGGGAATGGGATACAGCTGCAGAGAGGGCAAGCTCAATTTTGCTGGGGGAACAAAAGAGAGAAGGGCGTTTGTCAGCCGAGGGATCCCATTTGTGAAACACCTACTGTTGTTTGGGTAGCTGGGATTTAAAATACGTCTGTCATCACCCTGTCTCTGTGGCCAGTAATGCTGTTTGCTGTGCTCCACGGCCGCGCTGCTCTGGCAGCTGAAGGAGATGCGCGGCTTTAAAGCCCTGCTGATCCCAGCCTGGCTGCAGCACCTCGCTCCCAGGGAACCGTGCAGGCTGCCAGCATCCAAATGCCACCAAGGGCAAATCCAGACAGGTGGCCACCAAAAAGTTCGAAGGTGTGAGTTGCAAATTTCAGCTTTCTGTGGTTTTCTTTTTTGATGAAAGCCTATTTCAGCAGCTGAAGGAGGAAAACACCCTCCACCTAACACATGGAAGACTTTTTTTAATAAACGCCCTTCAAAAACAGAGAACTTTACCTGCCTTATGAAATTGCATCAATATTTCAAGAAATAGCACAGTGGAAAATTCAGATTCATTTTAGATGTCATAACGGGAATTTGCAGCACCTACAGGGGAGTACCATGTTTTCTGACAGTGCTTACAACAGGGGCAGAAGATAAACATGTAAAAAAAAAATTAAAATCTCTTTACTCGGTGAAATCCTTGTAGTTTGTGCTATTTTGAACCTGTCAGCTGCTTAAGTAACAGCTTGTCAGTGCTCGTGGCCCGGCCAAACACGAGACCTGGTAGTATGGCTGCAGATTGTCAGGAGCTGAGTGATCTCCCGGCCTGTGATTTATGACTCCACAAACAATGACAAGCAAGGAGAAAAGGCCTTGGCAATTTCAGAAGCAGTTGTGGAAACAATTAGATCACTTTTTTATTAGGTCATTTATACAACTCTTCCTTTTAAAAATTAGATCCTTGATGAGTGCATTTTTCACGCACTCAGATGCTTTGTCCTGTTTTTCAGTTGAGGGAAAATCCTGGGCTTTCCTTTGGAAACACTCCTGAGCCATGTCTTTAACTTCCCAGGGGTGCACAGGACATCCCTGAGCTCACCCACATGTCCCGGTCCATCTGCACTCAAAGCCCTCTGTGAAGAGTAATTCCTGCAGGAATTGCACTGATTTCTGTACCATTCTCTCATTCCTGGTTGCTCACATCCTTCTGGTGATGTGTTCTTTGTCTCCTCTACAGCTGGTGGGAAGCTTCTGGCAAATCACATTGGAACAGGAAAATAATACTGATAAAGAAAACTTGGACCAGAATTTTTAGAAGTGCTGCAGTTTGGGCTTCTTTTACCATTTTTAGGGTTCTTTTACCCTTCTCCTTTCCAACAGCAGATTTATTTAGTTTTCATTATATTTCCACTTCTAATTTCTTCAGCAGTGTTTTGTGCAGGGAGCTGAGCAGTACCAGGTCTCATCTTTTTCTGAGGAGCCAGTGGCATTTCTCTAGATTTGCCCAGAGTCCTGTTATCCAACCCCTTGAGCTTGGAACATGAGTTTAGCACTGGGCTAGTGAGATAACACCTCATTAGATAACATATCTGAAAGAATATCTTTAAACAAAGTCTCTTCCACACCTTGTTTGCTTTCTTGGAATTTGTCAATCAGTGTCTCACGTAGTTCTGCCATGATGATACAGTCACAAGACCCTCGTTTCTGGATCCTCTCACTGAGAAAGTGGCTCTAAAGGTGGCCAAAGCCACCCAAGAGCTCCTCAGAAACCAAGGGATCCCAGCACAGATTCAGGTTCCTGGGATGGATTTGGGTTATTTTGCACCATGGGAATTCCATTATAATGGGAATTTCTGCCATGAAAAATAATGAAATACAAACCTGGACAATGAGCTTTTGCTGTAGAGAATCTCATTTCCCTCATCCCTCTTCTTTTAAAAAGTGGGAAGATCTTGGAATTTCTCCAGCACTGTGTATTGAGGGATGAGGCAGAGAGCTGTGCTCTGCCATATTCTGTAACCCAATGAGAACAAAACTTACTCTCAGCTTCGAGTTTTATCATTCCTTTTCAAAACCCTCTTCTGCTGTGCTATGCACCAGCAAAAATCCCTTTTACTGCCATTAAAAAGGCAACTGAGGTGCCCATTATTTTATTTTGCTTTTCGTATTTGTACAGAACTCAGCAAATAAAAATGGGTCCCAGATAAAAGGTGTGTCCTTTCTAGTAAAGCACAAAAAAATCTTAATCTTTGGTCCAGAAGCAGTAGATTGCCACAAACAGTCGGCAGCTAAAATCATTAATCTTTGCTGCTTGCCCAACTGGTACTAGTAGTAAAGAAGATAATACACTAGCAGAATCAGTGACCCACTACAAATTGGTCCTGAAAGGTCCACCAGCCTAAATAGACTTTTGCTGATCCAACACTTGTTAGGAATCCCAACAAAGAGACTATTGGCTCATCTGATGAGCCGCTCACTATTGGGCCTTTTGCAATGGCTGGTGATGGATGACCATACCCTCTTTGAGGGGGAAGATGCAGCTCCTGGTATGGGGCCTTTTCTCATCTTAAATTTGTACTCAATAAATCACAGGTGCAGAAGAGACAGCATCAGTTTCATTACACCTACATGCTCCAGTATCAATCATGCCAACACAACGGGCTGCGTACAGTTCATTTCGGGAGCCTCTTTCTGTTCCAATACCATTTCCATTCCGTTGTGCTTTAGCATTCCTAAAGTGTTGAGCCTTTGCAGCAAAACACCGGGGAGAAGGATGGGATGTGCTGTAATTGCACTCTTTCGACACGAGACAGGGCTTAGCTCGCATAATTCGGTTTATGATACCCTGCTATTGTTTAAGGGGAAGTGCTAAATAGCTTGGTAAAGATTCGGTGGCCATCGCACACCTCCTTAGTTCTTAACCATGTTTTTTCATTTGCTCTTTAGCACAGACCTTCGGTCAGAGCTGCAGCAATTGCCCTGGAGTAGTCCCCTTTCTGTGATTATAATATCATTTTCCTGTCTGGTTTATGATATTCTTTTAGATGATGCTATAATCCTTTACTTACCCTTACCCAAAACTGATTGTAATAAAGAAACCATTTCAGAGAGCTTCTTCAGTGTTTTCTCATTTAAAAGAGTTCCTGCCGTGTCATCTCTGGCTGGTAAATACCCTGGGACCTTTGCAAGGTATGTCCATTAGGATTCACAATTTATGAATCTGTTGCAGAGCTCCCGTATTGCTACGTTAATTCCAATGTCAGCAGTTAAAATACACTTAAAATGAAGGAGGCTTTAGAGCTCTCAGACTTGATATTTAATGTACATAATCAAATACTTCCATGGCATGAAATGCATGTCTAACACTCATCATAAAAACTATGAACTATGTTTTTCAAGTATGATAAAAGATTATTCCCCACGTGTGTCCAAAATCCATTTTGCCGTCTTTCTACAGGCAGAGTAATTTCTTGGTGACCAATTACACTCTGATTTGCATAGGCACAACTGTTTCATACAATTAAGTTATCACAAAGTCCTGTCATTCTGCAGCACTCTGTTAATCTTTAACTCAACGAAAAGCCATGTCAGCAGAGCACCAACACAGAAAAGATGGATGTTCAAAGGAACTGCAATAGGAGCACATTCAGGACTGTCAGACGGAACAAGCTTTTCAAAAGGACACTTCCATTCAGTTTAAACCTACAAGGGTGTTGGGCTGACACCTCCATTTATTTGCTGTAGGGCTATAAGGAGAGAAAAAGAGAGAGTTTCAGTCTTATCAAAGCAGTATTTGGAATACCGAAAAAAAAAAGGGATTCTTTTTCTTCTTTTTCTCTGCTTGTTTTACTCCATCTCAGCAGCAGATCATAAAGCAGGGCAGTATTAACATGGGACAAGAAAGTATTGGTTCTGAAGTGCATCTAAAAGACTTCATTTCCTGTGAACCAGCCCCCAAAATCTAGTAATTTCTTTACTTTTTTTACAATTAGTAGGGAGACATAAAAGGAACATATTTTTAAAATGTAGTTAGGAGTACAAAAGTCCCAGGAAATAGCATCTTTCTGCCACATCTTCTGTGGCTGTCAGGTCTAAGAGCTAAAGCCACCAGTATGATGCAGAGATTTTTCTGGTCAGTACCTACAGCATGTTCAGTTCTACAAGGTAAAAATGGTGATGGAACTTTGAGAAGACACTTGAGGACACAACATGGTTATGTTGGTGACAGATCCTTAGCTGGTACAAACTGGCACAGGGCCACCATAACCAGCAGAGAGAGCCCAGCTGCATCTGTAACTCCAGCTGCTCTCCAGTACTGGGCACTCGGTGATATCTGAATATGCGAATATTTGCAGGTGAAAGTTTGCAGGTTGGTTGTTTCTACATGATTCCCAAAAGTCCCATAATCACAGTCCAAGCAGGCTTTTCCTGCTGTAATATTTTCATCATTTTCACTGAAAGCTGGCACGTGTCTACTTGCCTTCCGTGTTTTGTCTCAGGGTTCTTTACTTCTGTGAATATTATCTAATTATCTATTATCTAATAGGAAGAACAGCCAGTTCAATTTGCAGAAAATGTTTCTCTTTCAGGCTTGCATCTAAATTTTTGTATTTTTCATTTTTCATCTCAATTAAAAATAAACCATGCTGTGAGTTCCCTCTTTAGTTCTTTTATCATGCCACCAACTCCGTATTTTATTAGTATATAGGTGCATTTTGTCACCTATATACTAATAAAAAGCTCTTTTTAATGTATATGAACACATATATCCCAGTAACTGGCTTTTAGGGCTACTGTCCAAAGAAACTTTTCTTGTCTTTCATTTGCACTGTGCTGCAAAACACAGTTTTTACTCCAAAGAAATTGTAAAGAACTCTTTGTTATCTTCATTCTGGTCTTAATCTAGAATTAATATTAATAACACTTGTGAGGTGAGGTACAACATTAAAAATATTCAAATATAACTTGGATGTTTTCAAAGGTTGCATGCTGGGTAACATTTCTGGCACCGCCAAAGGGCCAGATTTGTTCTACTCCTCATTTTCAAGGTGTCTAAAGCTTTCCAAAAGTACAAATAGGTGTTTTATGTGAGGTTCAAAAGCACCTTCATCATCACCAATGTAAAATAAAATTGAGGTGCTTCTGCTAATCCCATCAGAAACTTGTTTGCACTGTTACTGTCTCTACCTAAATAATTCCCAAAAATAAGACTTTGCCATTTAGATGTCTTTGGGAAGCTTTAGGCAGAGGTGAGGTCCAGGTGATAGATTTTGTATGGAAAAGCAAAAAACACTGCTCAAATAGAATTGGACTCTATTCCTGGCAGAGTCAGTGACACAACTGCAGCTGATGATCGGTGACACTGGTCCCAGTTTAGTGGGACTCATGGAAAATGGCAACCCCTGCTCTTGTCCTTTTGGCATTGCATCTGCAGCTGAACGCCGATACCTCCCCGAGAGCAGGAAGCTGATCCCAGGGAGATCAGTGCACCCACAGGCCTGGCAAGATATCAACTGCTCGGGCAGGTGAGGGCTTTAACGCAGTCCTCATCACTTCTGGCAGGAAGCTCGGGGCCCCAAGGGACATCATGCACAGCACAAGGCTGCACCTCAGTCCTCCCAGACACAGCTTCTCCCCTTTGCCAGGCTGCGGTGCCCAAACACGGTGCTGCACTCGAGTGCACACACGCGTGAGGACACGTGGGCCCTGCACAGCTCCCACCACGTGTTTGTGCTCAGGTTTGTCACCGTGGAATGACCCCCAGAGCTCCTGAACCCAGCAGTGGATGATGCAACGCCCGGCCTCTTGCTGCAGTGCCAAAGGAAATGCACTCAGTGAACTTGCAAGAGTCGCTAGCAGGGAGTGAGGGAGGGCAGGAGGAAGCACTTGTACCTTTGGCAGCGTGCAGTGAATTGCACATCACATCCTGCTGGATATCAGAGAGGTGGGACTGGACGCTGTGGTAAAGAACATGACAAAACATGATGGCTTGGGGAGGCCGATTTAAAGCAGATCACCTCGAGAAACACTGCTCTTGAGTGTAAGAAAGTTTATCTTGACTGGGAGGGGGGTTGTGAAGTACTTTGCTTCTGTTGGTCAGCAGGCAAAAAAGCTGGATCAAAGGGCTGGCTGCTGAAATAAAATCTGAATCCATCCCTCACAGAAACTGATGGGGCCCCGATTGGTCTCTGGGCAGTCAGGAGCCACGAAAATGTTCTGGAAAATGCTCTCATAACCCGATAAAACAGCTGATTTAATAAAATTATCATATTGTCAGTTTATGATTTTACTTAGAAATCTTTTGGCCTAGTTCAATTTAAAAAAAGAGTCACCAGCTTTAGTTCTTTTACAGAAAAAAGATCCCATCATTTATTAGATGAATGAAGATATCAATTTCTGTTTAAACATTAACAGGGTGATGCCAAATATTAGTCAGTTCCTAATAATTTTGAGGGATTAAAAAGATAATAAAAGTAATAGTCCATTACATTACCTACTTCAGCAAGATTGTAATGAATGTAATAAATTCCAGATCAGGGTTATAACAACTTCCATCTATTTAAAATGAATTTGTAGGGTTACTTTCATTAACTATGTATATGGAGAAAATGATCTGACATATTACTTTAAAAGAGCTGTAAAACCGATTAGAAGGAAATATGCTTCCCAGAGAGTGATCTAGGCCACTGGGGAAATTTTATCCCTGGGAAGATGGGGGGGAAAGGAAAAGGAGAGGAAAGGACCTGAGAAGATGCTATTGCACCAATTTTTCACATGCCCCAAAGTCACTCTGCTCCTCGGGAGAGATTCAGGCAGTAACAGCAGGCAGAGACCAGGAAAGGGATGAAAGCCACTTTCTCTCCTGACTTTTCTACTCCCTCCGCCTCCTTCCTCAGGAAAGGATGGATCCGTTAATGAATAAAGGGCTCCCGCCCTGGGGATTTGTGCATGGAAATGAAACCGTGCCTGGTTCTGGCCCGGCCCTTCGGCAGCCCAGGGGAAGGCTCAGGCATTAAAGGGGACGGTGGCCTCATTGCTCGGAGGAGACAAGGGACCTAGCACTTGACTGCACTACAGAAATTACTGCTGCACCTAGAATGCAGCCTTCATTTATCAATTTCATAGCAAGGGGGAAAGGGAAAGGGAGGGGGGAACCCAACATCTGACTGCCTTTTTCAGCTCACGCTCCATCTAGCCACCGAGAGCCCTCCAAATCCAGTCATGTGTGTTATAAAGAGTCCTGGATAAAGTAACTTAATACTAATGATTTATACTTAATTGGACCTCTAAGTGATTAAAGTGGCAGTAATGAATGAGTAACATCCTTGTAATTCCCTTTTTCCATTTGGCTTGGCCTGAAGGCCCTTTCTTTGTGCAGGATTTGACTTGGGGCTAAGCAATGCCAGTGGTTTTTAAGCTTTTAGTAGCACGTCTGGAATGAGCCACTTGGATCATGTTTACAATAAATGACTCCATAAGCATGCTACCAGGGCACTGGGGTGGGTTTTTGTCTTTCTTTCTTTCTTTCTTTCTTTTTCTTTCTTTTTCTTTCTTTCTTTCTTTCTTTCTTTCTTTGGATTAGCCAATTGTGAGGTTAATGAATATGCATTTGGCAACCCATGTTTGTGAGGCCAAGTCCCACGTGGGCATCAAAGGGTTTGAAATGTGTGAGCGTAAATATCAGCTTTGTCAAAATATTGATTCCCTTGAAGAATACCACAGTACATGCCCCTCTGCACTTATGTTCATAAGGATAAACCTGCTTTACATATTTTTTTACTTGTTTTATAAGACTTAATATTGGCAATTAATTGACTGAATAAGCTGAGATTGTCTAACTTTGTACTTCACTAATCTCTCCCTGCTTTTTCAGTCTAAAAGTTATTGTTACCCTCTTCCTTAAAAAAAGAAATCCATTAAAAATGTAGCTGTTAATGCTTGAAATACGTAACTTTTTAAACAGAGGGAGAGAGCCAGAACCTCATGTTTCACTTTGTATTGGTAAAGGGAATATTAGGCAGCATAAAGGGTGCTTTAAGTCAGGGGGAAATGTGTGGAGCTCTTGTCTCACGCTGAGGCAGAGCCACCTCAATCCTTGGAGCTGGGGCAGCTCTGAGATGGGGGAACAGGAGAGGAGCAATGAGGTGTTTATAGCACTGTGCTAAATTGGCAGATATTTAAAATCAGTTTGGGTATGTCTACCCACATGTCCCAATGACACCTTTCACTGGAACACAAATAGGAGTGTACCACATACATCACACAGTAACTGGGGTGATGATGCTGTGGCTGGGTTGTGACAGCAAAACTGCCATAATGCAATTAAAAAAATAATAATAATATTGAAGCTTCTTTTACACCAAAAACTTTATTAATTTAGACAACCCCCAGCACTCTCCTGCTGTAGGTTTTCTTATATGGCTGTGGTAGACTTTGAACTACCTAGAGATCATGTATTAAAACAAATTATGTGGGATGTTCCTTTTCTTTTTTTTTAATCCCTGGTTCAGGAATATTTGGTGGTGAGAAAGCTGTATGGAATAGGTTTGATTTCATCAGATATTGTCAGATATGAGGACTATTCAGCAAGCAGAACACTCCCTCACCTGATTCCGAGGGCAGATTGCTGGCTGCCGTCACGGGTAATAAAACTGCACTGCGGGTGTTGATAGAAACTGGCTAATTAATAGACCATTACTGTGCTGTCGCTGACTAACATTGGAACCCTCTGAGACCAGTTACGCTGGCAAAAATCTGGAGGAACCCTCAGAGCCTGGTGAAACTTGGGTTTGGCCTGAATTTTAGGAATACATGATTTATTTTCAGGTGCTGTCCACACTCGTGTTCAAACTGTGTGGATACGCTCTGCGAGATCAATGCTCACACAGGGTTCTATGCTTCAGATAAAGGGAAAAGTGGAAGGAATTTCAGTGAATGACCTGTGGTGCCCTCACACCCCTACAAGCACTTGATGAAGTTTATTCTCTATTCACCACAGCCCTTTGTGGGGTTTGTCTGCACCTCCAGAGAAAGGGCTGTGCACCCAGACACTGAGCATCCCTCTCCTCTCCTCTCCTCTCCTCTCCTCTCCTCTCCTCTCTTTCCCAAGATTTCAGGGTCACCTTGCCCACAGTGAGCGTGGTGGAACCATTTGACACATTGGGTTTTCTCATTCTTGCAGTTCCAGCCAGGAGTAATCTCAGTTAAACATCTTTTGGGATGGTGCAGCAATGATTCAGGAGAAGCCTGACAAGGACATTAGTAGGGAGTAGCAGGGAAGGGAGAGGTATTATCCAGAGCTACAGAAAATGCCTGGTCAGGAGTACGAGAAATAAGAAAGAGCAAAGAGTGGAAGAAATAAGCAAAGAGAAGTAACAGCAGCATTTAACACAGGAGGAAAGAGTCAAAGTGATTTCTGCAGCAGTGGGAAGGAGAAAGTAAGAGCAAAGGTAGATTTACGGAGGAGCAGCTAATATGAGACTGGAGTCTGTCAAAGGCTGAAGGAAACTAAAAAGAAATAAAAACTATGAATTAAAGGCAGCAAATTAGGCATTTTGAGTGCTAGAAGTTAATCAGGCCTTGCAGCCTCGAGGCTGTCCATCTCCTCCCAGTGCCTCAGGAAGGACTCCCAGGCTGCATCCAGCTGCAGGAGCGGAAGCAGACACGGAGCACTTGGCTGCCAGCACCAAACCTTTGTCTGCTGCGGTGGCTGGGCGGTTCATGGGCTGCACAGAAAGGCAACCAGACCTCCCTGGCTGCTCCCTGCAGAACTATTCCTGCTCGGCCCCTTTCCACGAAGCAACACCAGCCTCAGAAGAAGAGCTGTGAAGATGTTAGTTGCTGGGGCCCTGGGAGGCACTTCTCCTCTAGACCCCCAGAGCACATCAAACCATCCATGGAAGGAACACTGAGTGCACAGCTCTGCTCCCTGATAATCCTCCCAAATTCTCCTGAACAGCCTCAGTCGTGGCACAGAGAGCTCCCAGGAGGACTGACTCTCTTCAAGGACCGGTTGGCTGTACAAACACACCGTTTGCTTTTGCATCTCTTCGAGCTATCCTCGAAACACCGGTGTTATAATTGGATACCCTTACCTCTGCTGGCCTGTGCTGCATGGGTCATATATGTAAACATCAAACTCAAATAACAACCCCCAAATTTAATTTATTTCTACCTAAACAAGTTCTTTTATCATAAAGCAATAAATTTGTCTTGGTGCTAGCAATTTGTTGCGGGTGACATAACACTGCAAATTGATTAATCGCTACTGTACACGACAAAATGAGAAAAGCAAGGAATTATTATGAATAGCGTCCATCTGATACAGTAGGGATTCATTATTCAAAAGTGTTAGCTAGTGGTTAGCTATCCCCTTGTTGCAGATTACATTCATTTGCAGAATCCTACATCATGCTTACACAAATCAACAAACATGCATTTATTAAGACATGGAATGAAAGCTATTAAAATGTGAAAAATTGCCTTTTTCTTTAAAAAAATTAGTCAAGTTTTGGTGGTAGCCTTTTTTTCCTTTTTTTTTTGGTTGGGGATGTTGTTATGTGGCTGAAGCAAAGTTTATTGCATTATTTCTGTGTTTGCATCCAGAACCAGGCAGATCAAGCTAAGTACCCTCATACTGGTGGTTGTTGTCATCTTACAATGAGCCCTCATATTGCAGGCTGGAGGATTTGTACCTGAAGTGTTGGGCTGGAATTTTAAATGTAAAAAATAAACTGTCTCTGTCCTTCCAAGTGCATTTTAATTTTTAGCATTATACTTGTACAAATAGATCACAGTAATGTCTGAGGAACTTACTCTGTTTAAGGTGAACAAAAGAAGAGCTTTCCCCTCTAATAAAGTAGAAAAATTATATTTAGAGCCAAGATGCCCCATGTTTCTCAGGGTGAACACTGGACCTCGTGTTGAGAATAAAATTACTCTGACTAAAGAAATTCCAGATGCAAAGTGCAGAAAAAGTATGACCTGGACCCCTGCTCTGCACACTTGTCCTGATTTCTGAGGATCATCATCCTCTTTGAGACTGGGAGCAAAGATTAGTGTGTCCATTTCTATTGCAGTGAGTGAGGCAGCTAAGCCTGTCAGCAATGCCAGGCAGGCTGTGCTCTCTGTGGAAGCAGGTCTTGCACAATAACACAAGAAAAAGACTGGTTTAGCTTTTGAGGAAGGGCACGAGGAGAACACAGCCTTTCTTCCACGCCTGTTTCAGGAGCTGTTGCACAGCCACTTTGTGATGATTCTGCAGATAATGGGATTAAGGGCCCCAAACCGGCAAACTTCCCCTGCCTCCTCCCCTCCCTCTGCATCTCCTGTCAGTGCAAAGTGCTTTTCTTTCTCTTTGGAAAGTTGCTTCCATCCTGCATTGCTTGAGGAAAGAAGCACATTAATTGTGGAAGCAGCAGCTCGGCACCAGCTCAGTCTTTGAACTCGAAGCTCCTGTCTTTTAGCTCTGCTCTGAAATGCCACATGTTAAATTGTTTTAATGGCTACTTGCAACAAATCATCACTAAAATATCCCCCAAAAGTGGATTTTTATGTGTTGCTGGAGTTTTAAAGTGAAGTTAATCATTGCCCTTGGGTGTTCTGTGTAAGAAAATGGTACTGCAAAATGGAAACAAGCACATAAAATAGGAGTGTGAGATCTGTGGTGCACAATATTGGTGCTTTCTGGTATTGATCGTTGTGTACACTCTTAGGTCTAGTTTCATTAACATGCTGTGGTTAGATTAGTTGAGATACACAGGAGGTATAACCACAGATCCTACGCTGAGAAAAACATCTCTAAGCCTCTTACTGGGCTCTTCTGAGAAACCCGGGCACAGCAAAACAACTTTTTGCTGTGAGTGGTTTCTCCTTGTTTGTGTCCACCGCAGCCATGTAGACTCAGCAGCCACTTCTCTGCACACCAGAATCACTGAAGTCAGATCAGTTCTCAGCCAGAGTGGGAACCAGTACCTGGTTTCTGCTGCAAGCCTTGCTTGTGTTTCTAAAGGGGATGCTGCTGGTTTGTCCTGGAGCACTCTCAACAATCAGCCATGTGAGTCTGTCCTTTCCAGGCTGTTTGAAGCACTTTCATTTCATGGGTACTGCCTGACTCCTTTAAAACAAGAAGGTGATGTGCAATGCTGAGCAGAGCAGCAACACTCACCAGACCATCCTCCTCTGCTGAAACACAGAGAGGAAAAAACTGCTGTTGAGTGGAGACTTAAAGCTCTTCTCAGGGGTGATAGCCCAGGAGAAAGAATGTGGCAACCTCTTCAGACTAACCCTGCCTGAACTACCCCATTAAACACACCCAGTGGGGTCAGTAGGGGCTGGCAGGGAAGCTGCGGGACACAGTGAGATCAAGAAGTTCAGCTCTTCCTCAGGTGACTCAGGGGAGAACTCCAGCTCCACAGCAGGGTTTGCTGTCCATCCCCGTGCTCACAGCAGGACTGGGAGCTGGACCTCTCTCAATGTGAGCACGGGCAGGGACACCAAACCCAGCTGTGGACCTCTAGCTAACCAACTTATATCCTCAAGGACAACAGTGGCAAACCTGTTTACAGCTGAAACCCAGGGTCCAAGGGAAATCCTGACCTCCTTGACGGTTTAATCCTGAGGCTGTGACTGGCTCTGACACCCTTCTAGGGGGCAAAGAGATGGGACATTTTGCTTATCCATTCACGGACTGCTACAGTACAAAATCATTGACATTAAATTCCAGGTCAGTTATGTTTTTAATCTAATTCTGCACTCAGACTTGATTCAGCAAAGTGGTTTAAGCACTTTCAAGGTGCCGTCAAAACACTGTTCTATCTAGAACTGAGACAGAGTCGATTCCTGAAGCAAATTAGCTCTTGGCCATTCATCTCTGTGCTAGGTAAGCATTTTCCATCAGCCAGCCACAGTTTTAATGAGAGGAATGAGGGAAAAAAAGAAAGATTTCTGTCTGGGCAGTCCTTCTTTGCCCTGGGAGTATTGCTGTGCTGCTGTGCAGTGAAAAGTTAATCTTTCTTGACGGGTGATGCATGTGGATAGTACTTCATGCATTTCATACTGAATGCTTGATATAGCTCAGTGATCCCATATAAACACCACAGAAGCACAGGGGACCCTGGGCAAGGAAAAGATCTGTCTTAAATCCCTGTGTCTGTCACATCACAACATCCTCCCCTAATGACATGCAAACTTCGGAGAGGCTGCAGCATCTCTGTCTTATCTGGAAGACATTTGGCTGTTAATGACTAACTTCCCAGTGACAGCAGTTCTTTTTGTAGATTGCTTCCCTTTGGTTTTTTGCCAAAACATCCACAGAATCAGTAGATAGGCAAAATCAATCCGTCAAGGGCAGGAGGCTTGTGTAGGTGGACAGCAGGAATCTGCACCCCAGCTAATTGGATCAGTTTGGGATTTATTTTAGGATTTTTTTTCCCCTGAAGTGGCAGCATCTTCCTTCTTTCTCTCTTGATCCCCTCATATAGAGCCAGAATAGGGCTTTGCAGAGGTGACTTACTGTTTAAAAGACACAAGAGTGACTTTAAACGGGATAAAAATGGGTTTGCAATTCAGTCACAAACCAGTGATGAAACATAGGGTTTGATAGTTGCTCAGAGCATTTGAACACCCGAGAGCTAAACAGCTGCAGAGTGTGCTGTGCTCACTGTGCCTGGCCCTGGGGGCAGCCAGAGGAGCTGTGCTGCAGTCAGGGCAGCAAATCCAGCTGGGGAGTTGGCTGGTGGGTCTGGACTGCAAGATAAATGTTTATGGACAGAGAAACTTCTCCCTGGATAGTGCCACTGCAGGTAAAAACATCTCTTACAAATCTCTTTATCTCCCAGTTTATCTGTTGTCATGAACAGATCTATAATTGCTGTTTTGGGACTAACTTCTGAACCCACATTCAGGACAAAATCCTCTGAAATTGTTCCCACATTAAAGACAAGAGAGGGCTCTCTTGCAGCTCCTGGATGCAGTCACGCCTCTAATTCTCCCTGGTTCCCTAATCAAAGAGTACCAAAACCCTAATCTTTCCTAGAAATGCGTTGTCAGTAGGCAGCAGTGGTCTGCCTGCAGAGTTAAGTACATCAGAGATTTCAACTCCTTACAAATGTTGACCTCCAGCGAGGCATCAGAAGCTACACTGGTAAAAAAAAATAAACTGTTTTGCAAGCAGCCTGTCTCTGTCAGCTGAGGAGTTCACCAGGGTTGATGTGGGGTATCTCAGACTGCTTATGGCCATCACACAGAGTCCCCTGAAATACAGTCTGGAAGTGTTTGGTTTCAGATGGGCACAAAGTCTGCAGGGCTTTACTACATCCATCTGCAAAGATCACCCTGTGGCTTTGCCTCTGCCCTCAGGCTGTTTTTTAAATTGTGGAAATTCACCCTGTAAATAACCAATTATGCAATGTGGGAATGGGAAGGGAAACAGGGCATGCAGGTATTTGTATGGGAATAGGAACACGGTCAGGAATGGGAACAGGAGGAGGAAGAAGGGTAGGAACATATTTGTTCCAAGGTGATCTGAAGGGCAGCAGCAGGTCTGGCAAAAGCCAGTGCTTTCTACATTCTGTGCCTTTCTAAAGCACTGGTGTGAGTGCTGCCAGTGGCCCGTGGTCCACCTGCCCCTCCTGACACCATTTACCTGCACACCTCTCGACAGGTCGTGTCCTCAGCACGGAATGAACAGGGCATCCTCACATTTCGAAGGAGATGAGTAACAGGAGGGATGAATGGAGGTGAATATGTATTGTGCCCTCTGTCAATGCATCATTTCACTCTTAGCAGAGCAAAAGGGAGCCAGGCTTTTATTTACCTACTGCCTGAGCAAAGGCCAACAATCCTCACTCTGTCAAGTTACTTAAGTCTAGAAAACACCGCAAGACCTGAACCAAAAAGGATGTTAAAGCTGGTGAAAGATTGTCGTGGGGTGGGCCATGAAGCTTTTATAAAACAATTGCATCAAGCTTGGGAAGGGAAAGACTCTAGGGCCATTAACCCACCCAGGGATGAGGCTGTCAGCGGAGCCAGGGAGCATTAAATGTCCATTTGCAACGTATTTTCCATGGGAATCAGTCACCAACCCTCTTCATATACTTAAAAACCCAGCCTAGCACGGATGGCACAGGCACTGCTTTGTTGTTCCTGCATCTGACACAGATGGGTGGGAAATGAAAAGGGGAGGTTTCCTGGCAGGGACAGAACAGAGTGGTGGAGGAGCTGCGGAGTCCCTCAGGCTGCCTCTGAGCTGCTGCACATCAAAGCACATCATTTCATGTCCCTGAGCTGCTAAAGACCTGGATCCCCACTCCTCAGCCCAGCTCTGCAAGGAGAAAGCAAAATGCTTCAAAGCCAGAGTAAAATTCTGTGTTCACAGGTGTAAGTGCCAACCTAGTGTGGAAGGTTGTGATAACTCCCCTGGGACACTGGGCCCTGGGCTATAAAACAGTGAATTTCTCATCTCTCTAAGGTGCTGAAAGCCCCTCCATGAAGCTGTTGGAAATCATTGGATCAAAACCAGCTGTGGAAGTGCAAAGTGCGTTCATTTATTTTGAAACAAAGACCTCTCCTATGGAAAGAATCAAATAAAGTATGCAGGGGAGTCAGTGGGCAAGTGGGGGGGAAATGTAGAGCTGATAACAAGATGGCAATAGAAATGGCTTTTGAAAAGCTTTTATACATATATAAAAACCAGGGAGTAAGGAGAGAGAGTGGAAGCAACTTGGACTGGCATCAAAACCCTCTTATCTACCACATTTACACTCTCCACTGCACAGATTGCTCTGGTTCACCTTTAATTTGCCTTTTGATAGTTGTAGGCTGATACCAAACACTCCTGAAAGCTGACACTTGGCAAATAGCACATTGCACTCCCATCTCAAGTGCATGACATGAGAGAAGGGTTTGAGGCCATCGGTGCCACGAAAGCTGTTGCTGGTGTGATCCTAGGACATTTTAACATGACTTGATTTTGCTATTCCTGTGCGCCCCAAATGCGTGTGACAGAGGAATGGCTATTTTTAAAAATGCCAAAGCAAAGTGCCAATGAGATAAGCTGGACATCTCCTATCAGAAACATCTCCCTCCACCCTCCTCTCCTTTTTGGCAAAAACTCAACAGCCGAGGTGCTCTCTGTGCCAGTATTGTGCATCCCTACGGGCAGCTGACTCATCCACCCCTCTTCCCACCCCGGAAGGTTTCTCCACAGTCCTCTCTTTGTCACTGACACCTTGGGAGGCCCTGACCTTCACAGCACTCGAGAGTGAGCCCCCACACAGACGTGCTCGAGGGTTCAGATATGTGGTGCTGCTGCCTGAGCTGCCAAGAGGACAAACAGCAACGAGATAGTTGCACAGCATTAAATATCTGGGGACTAAGTGGATTACTTAACGGTACAGGAAAATCACCTTGTTGACAGACATCAGCAGGGCAGGAAACAGAATCACATGGACTTTGTGCGTGAAGAACCAACGAAGATTTGAACCCAGCTGCACTGTATGAAGCACTCAATTCTTGCTCTTAGGGTTTCATCTAATTCTTGCTTGCTGAATATTAAACCTACCCCTTCTCGTCCTACTGACAGCCAACCCAGACATTATTTTCATCCTCCTTCAAAGTGAAGATCATTGCCTTCAACCGAGGTCTGTTTATAATCTGAAAATAGCTGTTGAAATGGATGTTCCCGTGATGCATAAAGTTGTTTAGAGATAGGAAATTTTTCTGGCAAAAGTTCATATTTAGAGAAACAGCTCTGGAATTTTCTGACCAGAACAAAAGGAAACAAAGAAAATTTCCAAGTGATTCCACAAGAAAAGAGCAAAGCTACACTTCCACCTCTGAATTTAATGTTTTTGAATTCACAAAGTTCAGTAAGATGAGGCACATGAAGGCATGTGGTTCCCAGCCCTAACAAGGTGTAAATGCTCCGGCTGATGGTGTCCTGATGCCCTCCCTGCATCCAACACAGCAAACAGGAATGATGCAGTCAGTGTTTGCACTACAGTGGCATAAATCCCAAACCCATCACTGAGCAGCATCTGGAGTGTTGGGAAAGTGATGCTGATACAGCTTCCTTTCTTTCTTTTTTAGTTTAACATGTTTTACTCACCAAGATGGACCGGAGGACAAAACTGATTTGCTCTCGCTTGGCCAGGGTGTTTAAACCTGAACCTTCACCTCATCCGGGCAATAATTTAGAGTAAACACACACTCACACATAGGAAGGGGAAAACCACTTTAAGGACTTTGTCACCAGTCCCCACTGCTGCTCACAGCCACATTTCCCTTCTCTGCTGTCCAGATTTATTTTCTTTTGTATTTCCAAACAAGCATGTTAGCCAACAAGATCACACATAATTAAATATCTGTCGAACCTACCATGAAATGAAGCAACAGTGTCCAGTGGAGTGTCCTGTGGAGTGCTCAGGAATGGGTTTGTGTTTGGAGAACAAGACTCACCCTCTGGCTGCCAGGGACCTCCACAGGCTGGGGACTTCTGTGGCCCTGCAGTGACAGAGTGACCAGGGGATATTTCCCTGCTCTGTGTGGGCAGTGCTTCAAGCAAAGCAGTGGCAAAAGGAGATGTAATATATTAGGGTTTGGCTTGATCTGCCTAGCAGCCATTCCTCCTGCATCCTTTGGCTCTCGGGATGGGAAGGTGGCCCAACAGGTCAGCTGGCTGCAACCTCCCAAAATAGATAGGACTGAGCTGTAATTGCCTTTCCCTCAGCAGGAGCACTGTGTTTGGTATCTGTCTTCTGCTGACTGAAAAACCAAAATAGGAACAATTTATGGAAATTGCATGTCAGACAGACAAGCCAAGCCTCACTTCCTCAGAAAAATGGGGTGAAAGTTAGTTTGAAAAAAGCTAATTTTTCACAGGCTGTTGCTGTTCTACCATGTTCCTCTTGCTCAAGGCACTGGATAAGAGAGTTTGCAGTTTGGTATTCTAACCCTGGGACATGAGACAGGAACCTGCACTGTCCATAAAAACTGAAGAGCATTCCTGTTTACATCCATGCTGTTGTATCTCTGCTTTTTCCATAGCAGTTAGTGACAAAATAATGATAAATAAGGAGCCAAACAAAATCACTTGTAAGGACACAGTTTGCAAACCACAGACCCCAAAGCTCTTTTGAAAGACAAAAAACCATTATTTCCTTTATGAGATAGATGATCATGGCTCTACAACCTCCACATCATCCATGACCACATCACTCTCTCTGCCTTTTCCCATCTATCGTTTTTATGCAAGGCAAACTCAGCCAGGCAAGGTTTTGCTTGCTCCTCATAAGGAGAATCCTTTGCCCCCTCTGAAGTCACCCAGAATATTCATTCCCATTTTTCCTTGCCCATCAGATTGGGGCTGCTCCCATTCCCTGACACGTTCTTCCCTCTCTCCCTGACACTGCCATGCACCACATCAAATAATTGTTGTTATAACTCTCCTCCATCCCCAACTAAAATATACTTGATTGGGAGGGAGAGGGGGAACAGGGAAATAGCTGGGTTTATTTTAATAGTTTCCACTCTCAGTTCAGCTTTATAGTACAGTATATTTAACTTTAACGTACGGACAGCTGGATGCATTTAACAGCACAATGGAAAGAATTTAGCCAGTATACATTTCAGGCCCTGGATTTGGAGCTGATCACCACATATTTCTTCATAATATTTAGATGCGCCTGTTACGGATTGTGTTGGGCTGATCAAAATATGTTTGTGTCAGGTAAGATTTGTCATAGGCGAGCCCCTTTATTTCTTTACTTACTGAAACTCTTCCTACAGGAAGCAGCTGAGTTTAGCTGATATCAGCAAGTTTAGCCCAGCGCTTACGATGGGGTTACTCGCCTTCCCTGCAGAAGCCAAAAAAAGCCATAAATACACAGAAACACAGGGACATATTCTGCGCCCAGACTGTTATGGGCACATTACTCCACTTGGGGTGACACCAGCTGGAGAGCAAAGGGTCACCAAAGGATCAGCATCTGTCCCCTCTCCTCCCCTTCCACGCACTGCAATGATGGAAAACAGCTACAACCATGAGACAGAGCTATAAATCCTTCACATCCTTCCATCGGACCTCCATCCCTCTCGGAACTGGCTGGTTACCCTCTTGCACCCTCTCTACAGCACTCTGGAGATTTTTTCAGTCACAGCCAGGGAAACTGGGCAGTAGGCTTTTTCTCTCAGCAATAAGAATGACGGAAATTTTCAGCACACTTCAAAATTCATTTGCCTTTTCTCAAAAACATATAAAATTCTGTTTATTATTATAAAATAGCCTCCTTCACTAATTTTTTGCCCTCATGCAGAAGCCAGGGTGCCTGAAAAACATGATTTTATCAAATTTATCTTGTTGTCTCAGTGTTGTTACTCAGTGTCTCTTGCAGCAGTGCAAACAGAATCAGCCGAGGCACTTGCTGGAGAGTTTAGCCAGCTTTCCCTCCGACACTGGAAAATAACAACAGCTTCATCTTTCCACAGGCTTGGGTTTTTCATGTGTGTATTTTAAAAGTGCTGTTTTCCCCCACTACTGTGGGAACACGTGATCAGCACAGGCAAAGTGCAAGGGGTTGTCTTTCAAAGGTATTCTTATAAAAATGCCAAGGAGAAGTCAGAGCCTAAGGAACAGTGACACGATTTGGAGAGTTTCCAACAAGTAACACAGCTCAGACCCACGTTCCAAGCTGTGAATGAGCTCCAGCTCTTTGGGAAATGATGACGATTTTAGATGTGTTTGGGTAAATATGTTGCTCTGCCTCTAAACACTGGGAAGGGAGGAAAGAAGGAGAAAGATGCTCAAGGAGAAAAACCCCGTTGGAGGAAAGACCAAATTGCTGGAAAGCTCTGAAGTGCTCGCATTAATGTCATGTCATTACTCCATATTGCTGCACAGGTTAATATAATTGGGTTACTGTGTGTGAGCAATGATCCATAGCATGTTATGGCACTGAAACAAATGACATTTAACCAAGAGATTTGTAAGGCACCTTGTTATCTGCATGGTGAGCAATTGCAAGGGAGAGTCAGATTGCTAGACGAGCGACTGACAAATTAGTTGTTGGGTTTACTGGACAGCTTGGATTTATAACCTCACAATTCCAACATAATTTATTAGATCCATAAACAGACAGATCCAGTGTTTTTCCTTAGATTACACTCTTATTGCAGTCTCTGATCCTGTCCTGTTTGCAGGGCTGTATTATTCATGTGGCACTCAGTCCTCTTGGGTGGGGGCAAGGTGAGCTGAGATCAATAAGACACTGCAGGTTTCTAGCAAAAAAGAAATATTTACAGCCCAGTTAATAAAATAATAATTTGCAGATGGCAGTCCCACACTTGAACTTAGTCTCTCCAAAGAGGAAAAGATGCAAATAGAGGGGATTGGTAAAAGATGCAAATTCAGCTCAGTAAAATATCTTCTCTGTTTCTTGGTAGAACAGAGGCCAAAGCTCTTTCTTGCATGCTAAAAATAAAGACAAACAAGTTGAACGAGATATAGCAGGGGAAAGGGCTCAGCCCCATCTGGATAGTCATGGTGGTCTGTTTCCACCTTGGCCTCTGGGAGGAAGAAATATCCTCATTTCCTTCCATCTCTTCTGGGCTGGGCAGCAGAAGGCTCAGCATTGTCCTGACAGCAGGACAAAGCTGCATCCTTTCTGGAAGGGCTTTCTTGAAAAAGTCATTGAAAAAGAACACACAGCTTCCACAGATTATTCCAAACCTTTAACTGGTGTCCGTTCCCCAATATCTATCTGCCATTACTTAGGTCAATTACTTCTCTTTCTCTCCCTAGGGACATAGAAAAGAAATAATTATCTCCCTCTTTATCCCCCCCCAAACAGCTTAGAGGACAGTTCAGGGATGCCACCACCCTGTGCACCTCACTGTCCCCTGCAGCCCTCCTTTCCTCTTCCCACCTTGCCCAAATCCAAACTTTTGCCCTTTCTTCAGCAGCAGATTTGCAGCCCTGTAACCACTCCCCTTTGCAGTCACCCCTGTGTCCCATGTCACTGGTGGCACACGGTGCTCAGAGCTGGATCCGGGCTCCCCTGGCCCTCAGTGGGGCAGCTCAGGGGAACGACTGTGTCCCTCTAGCTTTTCCCATTTGAGGAAATGATGAAATATTGCCTCTGGTCAGAGCCTTGGCTCACACCAAAATTTTTATGAGGTGATAAAATGATCACCTTTGGACTTGTGGCTGCTGACTTAGGCCAAAACTACACCACCCAAGAGAGTATTCCTGCTCCTAATCCAGCTGGCATTTGGGATCACTTGCTTTCCAGGTTAGAGGACAGTTTGTTTGGGCTAGAAAAACTCCAGAGAGATTTCCAAGTTTTTTGGATGTTCCTGCACAGCAAATCTGACCTCCATTTCTTTTGGAATTTTTCCCTTCTCTGAGTAAAATTTTAGAACTCCTCTCATAGGCTGGGTTGATCAAAAATAACCTGGGGTGGCTCATGAGGCTGGCTCTGAGGTTCGGCTGTAATGCTCTGGGTTAAGTAATGAAAATAAGAGAGGAGTCCAAACTCAGTCGGAGCTCTGAAAGCCATGGGCTGCTGGGTGAGTTTGGAATCCCAAGCTGAGATGGGGAGCTGCACGAGCATCTCTCTGCACACTCGGGCTGATGATAGCGAACAACCAGCTTGCAACTAGTTACACTGAACAAAAGGATGGGAAACACCGGCACCAAGTGCCACTGGCACTGGCGAGGTGCTGGAGAGAACGTGGCTGGGATCAGAAGGCAGGACACGGCCGGGCTGGTGCTGACTGGGCAGTGCCAATCCCTCCCCCATGAGCGCAGCTGAGCCTGGCCTGGGCTCTGAGCCTGGCCTATGCTCTCAGCCTGGGCTGTGCTCTGAGCCTGGCCTGTACTCTGAGCCTGGCCTATGCTCTGAGCCTGGGCTGTGCTCTGATCCTGGCCTGTGCTCTGAGCCTGAGCTGAGCTCTGAGCCTGGGCTGTGCTCTGAGCCTGGCCTATGCTCTCAGCCTGGCCTGTGCTCTGATCCTGGGCTGTGCTCTGAGCCTGGGCTGAGCTCTGAGCCCGGGCTGAGCTCTGAGCCTGGGCTGTGCTCTGAGCCTGGCCTGTGCTCTGAGCCTGGCCTGTGCTCTGAGCCTGGCCTATGCTCTGTGCCTGGCCTGAGGTCTGAGCCTGGGCTGAGGTCTGAGCCGGGGCTGTGCTCTCAGCCTGGGCTGGGCTGCGCTCTTCGCTTGCTCCACAGCTCCAGCCACTCACAGTCCTGCTGAACGTGTCCTTCAGGGGCTCCCCTCATGTAAAGCTGTTATTGTTAAAATAAACACGCATTTAGCTTCACCATCTAATATTTCACAAGCCTGAGGCACAGCAGTTGGACCGCATCTCCCCCAGCCTCGAAACAGGAGGCAGCACGAATGGAGGCGTTGGAGCATTTTCAAGACAAACACTGGAGGATTTTATTGGTGCAGGTTTGCTGTGGCTGTCACTGCACGGGCCTGTGACATCGCTGTGCCTGGAACAGCACAGTGCAAGATCCCAGCTACCACTCTTTTAAACATATCTCACAACCAGCTGCTGGGGGAGCTTGGACTGCTTTAGTCAGATGTGCAGAACACTTCAAGCCATACCTGAGTCAGTGTTAAACCCTGACTGGACTGAAGAAATAGAGAAACAAACCCTGCCTATCCCTGCCTGATGTCTTCCTGAGCAGATTTTGATGAGTTGCTTTCTTGGAATAATTTGATTCATTTTTAATATTTCAAAATATTACAGACCAAGTTCATGCCTGGTTTAGCATCACTTCAATTAATCTACCAATGGGTACAGCCAGTGAAAAACTTAGAACTTAAAAAGAGCAATCCAACGTTCTTTCTTGTTTTCTTTGAAGCAGGTTCTATACAAAGATGCAATCCCAGATTTTATATAAAAGTGCCTAATTAAAGCAAGCCCCCAAACTATGCATTTTCATTTTGTGGCATTCAAGCAGGGAAAAAACCCAGCTCTACTAATAATTACTAAAAAGGAAACTCAGCAGGGTAAGCAAGAGGAAACATGGAAGGCAGTGGAAGAGGAGAAATGCTCAGCATATGGAGGGGTTAACTAAATCTGAGCCTGTGATAATGCTCTCGTGTTTGCCAGGGAGACTGGGGAGGAAATCCTAATGGACCTACTGGAAACTGTTAATGCATTTTGGTTATGTGTACAAAAAGGACATGAAGCCAACAGAAGTGGCTAATGAAAAATTATGTGAGCATTCAGAAGCAAACATTATTCAGAGCCCTGATGGTGATGGAGAGATGTGAATGATGCTGGTCAGGTGAAGAACTGGAAAACCTGGTGCAGTATCACCTTTCAGACTGAGTGCTGCCAGCACACTTAGGGAAACGTTGAATCATAGCTGGAAGATGAGATATTGCTTTAGGGAGATGCAGAGAGGCATGTTCCTAGCATACACTTCAACCCAGAGAAAACAGTCATTTGTTTCACAGGTGAATAAATAAGCATTTCCTTGAGCAAAGCCAGCCACCCAGCAGCGTGCAGTGCTATCACTGAGGGTTTCATCAGCAGCAAAAAATGGTGCCTGTTCCCACTAATGGGAAAATTTCATGGCTAGACATAATTCAAGTCCGTGCTGCTCCCAGACACTCAGACTATCACAGCTTTGGGCAGGGGTTCTCTTTGTGCAGCACCTGTTCCAGTGGGAGCTTGCTTTGGCAAGGTTTGGAAACCTCCCTGTGTGGCCCTAGAAAAATACACACGTGGTCCTGAATACCCCAGCTGTAGCTTCCTCATGGACAAAGGGAGGTGGGCACATGACATGAATTTCTAGGACACTTGGATTGTAGGAAAAAATGGCTTTTAAAAGTTTTTCTTTCTACTCACATTTCCTCTGTATTTTCACTGGAATCTGAGAAAAGAAAAATGCATCTCTTTTTCCTCATCAGCTCAGTGGGATACTGCAAATCTCAAAAATTTCAGTTTGGGGTTGGGGTCTCTTGCCCTACTATTAGCTGTCAGCAAGAGCAAGGGTGTTAAAACACCAATTCATGTTCCAGACAAGAAAGAAAATTCTCCTTTCTGTTTCTGCGTGATGCTGAGATGCAGAAAATGGGGAGACAGGGGTGTCCAGCTGTGACCTTTTAATGAGGTGGACTCCTAAACTCATTTCTCTCATGGCCACAATCCTTCCTCGTGTCACCATGAGGAGAGCAAAAAGGGAGCCAGGAAGTGTCCTGCTGTCCTTTCACTGTGCTGGTGATGCTTTGGGCTGTAGAGTGTTACTTCAGGTCTTTGCTTTTTTAGGTCTCATTTGAGGAAATCATGAACTCTCTTTCTTGAGAAGGGATGATATTTCCCTTAATTTAAACAGCTTTGAGCAAACAAGTACCAATTTGGATGTACTTTCCCATTTAATATTTACGTGATTTATGCTTCCAAGCAACCCTTCTGCTCTCCTGTTTATATGCCCTCCAAGCTCATTTTTTAACTACAGTTAATCACACTGAAGCAAAACATAACTCACAGGGAGAGGATGATGGCCAATTTTATAACTGGGGCTACCGTATTGGATGTCAGCTCTGCTGCTAAAAATAACTACCCTGGGACAGGTGCCTTCCCTGGACAGCAAAATTTAATGCCACTTTTTAAAATCCTGGCTAGCACAAGTCTTGGAAGGGAAGAAACCCTTTAGCATTTGGGGAGGGAAGGGTTGGTATTCCCAGTCCAGGAACTGAAAGCTGCTTGTTTGAAGTACTGACAGACAAGCTGGCTGGATGTGAAGCAAACAGTGGAGGCTCAGAGCACTTTGCCTTCTTACCCTTGTCATAGTTTAGGTAGGGAAACGTCAGGCTGAGTAATTTCTAATCTGTTAATGCTGTTGTTTGCTGTACAGTAAAAGGAAGTCCACCTGTAGCTCCAAACAACAGCTCAGTGATTAGCAGGTGGGACCCAGGATAAAAGAAAAAGTAGGAAAAATGCTTTGTGCCATGTCTTTTTCTCTACACAGAAAATATTTCGAGCTCCTCCAGATGGAAAACCTCTACCCCTACTCAACTGGTGCTCCCTTAACCGAGTACCAACTCATCAGCACCCAAATTCACCAGGCAAACCCACAGACCAGCAGTCCTGGGGCCAGGATGAGACATGCATCTTCAGGGAGCAAGGAAGAAATGAGAAGAGAAATGTAAAAGAAGGAGTTTGGGAGCAATTGAGGAAATATCTGCAAGTGCTTTTTCTCTGCGAGCTTGGCAGATGGACAGGACACTGCCTGTGCAATCCATCTGCAGCAGGGATTCACTCAGTTAAACACACTCAGTGTTTTAGCAATAGAGCTGGCAATACATTAAAAATGGTGTTTAACTGCATTGGCTGGTCCGGTGAGCCAGGGAAGAGGGGAACTGAGGGCTGGCCATGGCTAGCCAAGGGTTTCTGTTTCCTGGGATGTTTACGCCAACCAGCTCAGCTGGAGCAGGCAGCAGTGTCCCTGCAGAGCAGAGCTGGGGTTAACCCTGCTGCGCTTGCAGGATTGCTCTCGGGGTGCAAGAGAGCCTGCAAAACCCACAGCTGCTCCGGAGGTGGCAGGGAATTACAGACATGATTTCTCTCCCTCCTCTCGGAGTGCAAAGTTCTGCTTAATATCACGTTGGTTTTCTGCATGGTTTTTTTTATTTCCCAGTGGGATGAGAAGCCTTCCCAGGTGGTAGGATATAAGTACCCCTGGAAGCTCGTCAAGCCCATGAGGGAGTGAACAAGTAGCTCCAGCAAACAGAAACTATCGGGTTTCTCACACCTCCAGAGACATCCCAGCTATGTGAGGCAGCACTTCCCTCCACCTGCAGCTCCCAGGAGCCTGCACTGCCAGGCTGTGGGAGAAAGCAAGGGAACAACCCAGCTCCACGGGAGCAGCCTCAGCTCCAATAACCCATTTGGTCCTCGTTCTTGACAGAAGAGTCCTTTGCTCCTTTCAGGTGCTAAACCAAATCCAACTGGATTTTCAGGGTTCAGCTGTTCCCAAGCCCCTCACCCACTGTTGGTAGTGCAGGGAATGCTGGTTCATGGGTGTGGGAGATCAAGCAGGAATTATGATTTCCATATGCTTTGTGCCAAATTATTCATACCTTGTTCTTCCTTTTTATAACACCAGGAAAAAAAATCTGATCAATTAGCTCTAAATCCTCCTTTTCTTCCAGAGCAGGGGAGAGGAGAGGATAGCTCTGCACAACACCTGAGAGCACACAGAGAAGTTTTTCCTGTGGTTGAGTCCTAGGGCCAAACACATCATCTGGAAGGAAACAGTCGCTTTTACAGACTGTCATTTTCTAGCAATTATAATTTCACACACATTTACCTAAGGACAATTCTGAAAAACAAGAAAAGTGACAAGTAAACAAATGATATTGTTGCCTTTCCTTGAAAAGCATTATAGATGCTTTTCAGATAGCGAATACATTAAAAAGCAGGAAAATAATTTTAAATTATTTAAATAAGAATGTATCTCTTCAAAAGGAGACACCATTTCAGATACTGATGTGAGAGATAAATTAAAGATAGCCAGGTGCAGGAAAGTGCCCCATTTCTTTGTAGGATGTAATTAATGGAAAAGGCCTACTCAGATTGCCACAAACCAATGGAGAGAGTTCACTATATAGCTGACAATGCCAATATTTCTGTTCAGCATAGGTATTCTATCATTTTTATTCAATACTGAAACGTCTAAATATGAATTCACTTCCATATGTGACTACATAGCCATCTGGTTTTCCAGTGCCAACTCTGTACAAAGGACAAGGTTTCAGTTTGAAGCCATTCCCCCTTGTCCTGCCTGTCATTACATGTCCTTGCAAATTGTCTCTCACCAATAGAACATGAGGATGTTTTGAACTGAAAGAGGGGAGATTTAGATTCGATATTAGGAAAGAATTCTTCCCTGTGAGGGGGGGGAGGCCCTGGCACAGGGTGCCCAGAGAAGCTGTGGCTGCCCCTGGATCCCTGGAAGTGTCCAAGGCCAGGTTGGACGAGGCTTGGAGCACCCTGGGATAGTGGAAGGTGTCCCTGCCCATGGCAGGGGGTGGAATGAGATGAGCTTTAAGGTCCCTTCCAACCCAAACCATTCAGTGATTCCATGATTTGTGTTATCCTTGTGACCACTTTGAAACTAACTCCTTCTTACATAGCAGAGGTAAAGTTTTAGTCTTTCTGAACAGATCACCTGGGTTTATGGGTGGTAACAACAACCTCGATAGCAGGTAGAAAAAGAAGCCAGAACCATCGACAGCTCTATTTTCATTTGTTTTGGGTTATCCAATCAGCACTAATTGTTACCTGCCTTAATAGGATATGGTTTTATTGGCATTTTGACCCAGGATCTTGATTTGGTACAAAGTCAAATTCTCGTGCTGCTCCAAATTAGGTCACCTAAAGGAATCCAGCATCTGTGCAAGAGTCCAGGTCACACAGCTATTTGTGGAATGGATACTGTGCAGTCTTTGTGAGTGCATGATATATGAACTGTATGTATTACCTTGATAAATTGTTTTTAAATATTTCCTCCTTTTTATTAATTGAAGAGGAAACTCATGCATCAATGACATTTTTATGCTGGTTTACACATAAATTATTTCCCTGTGATGTTCATTTTTATTATTATTGCCGATATTATAGCAAATGCATTTTTTTTTGCCTTGTAAACAAGATTTTGCTTACAGCTAAATGAAAAGAAGAGAAGTTAATCACGTTGAAATAATAGGTTTAAAAAGGTAATTCAGTAATGTTTGGCTGATGTTTAATCTTCCCCAATAGAAGCCATGCTGAGAGAAATGACAGAAATTCTGCTTTTGTAATTAAACTGTATTCATCACTGGCAGGGCAGCTGAAGGAGAGCTGAAATAATGCAGTGCCTACTGACTCCTGGCAGAGCCTTCCAAGCAGGGACTTCAAGGTTTGTTAAGTGACAGTGGTGGCTGCAAACCTTGAAAATGAAGAGCATCATCACAGCTTCCAGTGTAAGAACTTGACACTGTGGATCTTGTTTGCAGGAGGGTGTAAGGCTTTTTCTGAGCCCATCAGAAAAGCTGCCCCTGAAAACAGCACTCACCTCTGTGCAGAAGAGTAGAAACAATCACCCAAGATATGTCTAGGGGCCTTTTTCCAATGAAAGCTCAGTGTCTTACTGTCACATGTTTTTCTGAATCTGATCCCTAGTCAACCACTCCGTATCCATCATCTCTAGCTCCAGGTCTGACTGCTCCTCCTTAGCACTTTTGAAAGAAATCCAGCACAGGACAGGACCTGGGAGTTCAAATCCCACAAGAAGCAGTGGAAAGCTCAGAAGGCTTTGAAGCTGGGCCACCCTTGCCATACATCAGCTGCGCATTGTCTCCCCATGCTTGAGTAAGTCAGTAGTTCTCAGCAGCTCAGAAACCCACCAGATTTTTTGCATTTGTCCCTCAGTTTGCTTTCTGCTCAGCAGCTGAACAGGCAAACAGCATTTAGTATGTGAGCTCTGAATGAAAGTTACATTTCCCTTTTTTCCCTTCTGTAGTTTGAACCTCCAGCAAACTTTCCCCTGCAGCTCTGGAAAATATAAACAATCCTTTTGCTGTTAGAAGGCAGACATGACCAACCTTTGATTTGTGATTTTCTAGGGAAGAACTGTATCATCCCTCAATGGAAAGATCTGTATGTTGGAGTGGCAGAAGCAGGTCAGTCTCAAACAGCATCTAATTAGGCAGATTTCTGTTGTTTGGCCAAGCAGATGTATCCATCACTGAACATTAGATGCTGCATCATCCACTTATAAGAGCTTCCAGCTCCTTAAAAATGCAGAAATAGGAAATCTCCTTTGCTTCTTAGCTGGTGCTTTGACCCATGCAGCAGCAATCACTTCCAAGGTATCAGTAAGAAAATTAATCAAGTAGCTGGGAATGAGCTACTTCAGTGGTTTTCCAGCTTTGGGATCTGTGTTTAAAGAGATTCCTAACAAAAGGAAAGTAATAAAAATGCTTGATTCTTTCCCCAGGCAGCTTTTCATTCTCTCCCACCCTCTCTAAGGTCAGGTGAAATTTTTCTCAAGGAATTTTAAAGGTGATCAGGTATAAGCTGTGTTTGGTGCAGCAAGGACTCTCTTCAAACAATGGTGCTCTGGGGCTTATCAGTCCCTGCACTCAGTCCTGCTTGGAGGTGCCAATAGGAGTAACTTCAGTACCATAAGGAGACACTTTTCTGCCTAAAACCACCAAGCCCAGGCTCTTCCTCAAGCTCTGCTGCAGCCAAACCTCACTGGTGCCTGCCTTTCACCAGGAAATGGCCAAGAGTGCAGCAAACCCTGTATTACACCATTCACATCAGGTCCCTGTGCCAGGATCCCACATCCCACTTTTTATATCATGCCTTGATGTCAAGAATAATACTTGGAGCTTCCTAGAGAACAATTTTATCCAGCAGGACTAGTGAAGAGGATGTGCTCTTGGTTCTGCCCTATCACCCTCATTTTACAATAAGCTGATTCAGAGAGCATTGGAGGCTTAAACCCAGGGATCTGGTACCACGCTCACCTGTGCTCACAGGTAACTGACTCATCTCCATGGTTCTGCTGCTAAGAAATAAGTTTCTGTGTCAGTGTATTGACACTTTCAAACGTTTTTACCAAGTGGCTTCAGCTTCCAAGTCTCATGTGCCTTTCTGGAGCCTGGCATAATTTACACTCAGAAATCACAGCAGTTTAAGTAAGGATGATCCCTCATGACCTATATATTCATTATGCATCTGACCAAGGTTTCACACAATGCAACAACTTTGCTAAACAACAAGAGCTCACAATGTGTCGTGGGAAATGTATTCTGAACAGAGCAGGGGAGTTTAACGCACAGAAATTACTGTTTGCCTAATACACAGCAACTTCTTTCCAAATCAAATGCTTCTTTTCCAACCCAAATGATTTTTTTTTGTTGTTTTTTTGGTGAAAAGTCTGATATTTCTATGGAAGAATTTTCTGCTTTTCCATTTTTATAAAAATGAAAAATTAAAATTTATTTTTCCCATTGATTCAAAGGGACTGTCTGGATTGAGCATCTGCAGTGCATCCTTACCTAAAACTACCAGCATCAGCCCAATAACCTGTTTGGGAGTCACCTGAACTCAGTGCACAAAGGGATTTTTTTTAACATAGTGCTATGTATTACTAAGTTTTTAGAAAGTTATGAAGATGTTTTTACTGAGGAATATTTGCAAGTTTCAGATGGCTGGCAGATGTGTTAAAGAACATACGATTCAAATAGAAAACCTTTCTTTTTATTGCTGAAACACTAATAAGAGTGCACTTTAATATGCCTTAATGTGTTACTCCTTAATTGACAGCAGATGTTTCCTGAACAGCATTTTTTAAAAGACGTGCCGCACTTCAAAACAAGCAGAAATAAAGCCTTACTGTACATACAAGAGCTTCCAAAAACAACGCCTCCCCTTGCCAATAATTGTTTTTAAAAACAGCATTCTGGATTATTTGAAAATCAATATTAAGTCCCATGAAATATGTCAGAGTAAATCTGATGTTATTTCAACAGCGCCTTAACACAGTCTGTGTTCAAGGCCTCCTTTTGCTTTCCCTCCAGTCTCCAAAATGGGAACCATCAGCCAGCCTTTGATGTTGGATCGGAAGAGAATGGAAAAATCCATCCTCTCAATGGGAAGCCAAGTATCCACCTACCTGTTCAGACTGAGAAAGCGTCCCGCAGAACCAGTGCACCTCACCTGAGGAGCATGACATGTAAAATATTCCAAGATTTGGAACCTCCTCGTACCCTGTCTGCTGGTGTGACACCAAGGAGACAGGAGAGGCTGCTCCTTTGGCACGGAGATTCCACGGGGCCAGGCTACAAATGGCAAGGGATTGTCATCGATGTGAGCAGGACTGCAAGAACTTCTATCGTCACAGGCCGGGCAAGGAGGAGGTTTCCCCTCGTTATCTTGGCAAAGTCTTGCTCCAACCCTGAATCAAAGCAGCTCTCTCAAAGTATCTCAGAGCACACAGAGACCTTCACAGGGATGGAGTCTTCCCCATCCTCAGTACTGGCCCAAGTACTGAAAATCTGTAAATCTGTTTATTACCGGAAATGAGTGTGATTACAAAGGGCTAGAGAGAACTCAAGTTGTGTGAGAAAAGAGGAGAAAGAATAATAAAGCAGCCCCTTCTCCTTCTGAAGTCCCTTGGCGGACTAGACCATGCTTTGTGGTGCAGAACTGGTCTCAGAAATGAAGTCCTGCCCAGTGCTGCTGTCACTGGTGTCACTGCAGACCCTTCAGCAGGTCCTGTGTGACCCGGGACAGGGCACAGTCAAGCTGGCATCGGCTCTGAAGAGCTTAACTTCAAATCTTCTCATGCTAAAGGAAGAGTGAATCTGAAATCAAAGTAATTTATTTCTTCTTCCCCTTCCTTTGAAATGTTAATAACATTTCTATTTCCTCGGCCCTAATTTTTAGAATATTTCCACTGTGTGTTGTTGCAGGACAAGTCTAGTGTTGCAAAGCAAACACCACTGTGCCAAATCCAAGCGAGATGAGCCTGGTGCTGGGCAGGGGAGGTGGTGCCTCTGGGACCCACAAGCTCCAGGCTCCTGGTGTCGGAAGGCCACACATTTGGACCCACCGAACACTTTTTGCAGACCTAATGGCTGCAAAGGCAGTAAATAGCAAAAATAATCAGCAGCACAAGGCAAGCAAGACAAATAAGGAAAAACATGGAGTTTTATTATCTTCTCGAAAGGAGACGGATGAACATAATCGAGTTATTGATGGGGAGAGATCAGAGGGCGACCATCCTTTGTAAGCACAGGATCAGCCTTACCAAGCTCAGGAGGCTGCCGGTGTCCTGGGAAAATCAGACTTGCAGGATTTACTGCATTTCCCCCCAAACCCACCCAGAAGCAGCCCCCAAAGTCCCCATCCCTCCTCCCCAGCGTGCGCCGGCCCCGAGCGGGGCTGTTTGATGTGCGTGTGATGCTCCCACGCTGGGCTCCCAAACCCCGCTGCGAGCTGCGATCTGTGGCAACAAATGACAGAATCTTTAAATACAGCCAAGCTGTGGTCAGTGTTTATTTATTTTTATTATGTAAACAACCCATCACTTTGGGTTATTACAGTTTAGCTTGAAAGGCATTTGATCATTTAAAATGACTTGCTGTTATCAAATCTTTTTTTTAAGGAAAAAAACCTTGTTAAAATACTAAGTAATTGACAGTGCTTTTTGTTATCCTGCTTATAAAATACAAATCATAGGGCAATAAATATTATTCATTTAGAGCTGATGCAAACCAAATGTTTTCTTCCTTAAAATACCCATAAAAGTGAAGTTTTATCTTCCATCTGGCAATGCCTCTTATGCCAAAATGTTCTGAGTGGAATTGCATTAATAAGAAGACATCAAGAGAAATATGTTACTTGTATCCTTTAATATGCCTTTGTAAACTGAGATACACGTTGGCCTTCTATCAATAAGCATCTCTACCTGTGGGGTTTGAGAAGGATTAATAGAGAAGAACCATTATAGGATGAAAGGACAGAGCATGCTGGGAGAAAAATGAAAATCAAACATCCACCAGTGCATACACTTCCTTCCAGGATAATATTTAGATTTTATTTTATTTTCTTAATTTAAATATATATATATATAAAAAAATAAAACGTTTAAGCTGGTTTTAGATAGCACACATCTGTACTGCAATAAGGCCATTTTCAAAAGTACAGCTCTCAGTGGGATATTTATTTAATTCGTATTGGTTTTGGACCTCAGCCTATAATGAGAAAAGATATGGGCACATGCTAGAGACGGTGGCTGCAACTGGGACTTTTTTGAACATTAAAGTAGAAAAAGCCTTTGCATGTAGGAAGGGTTTAGTGAAAATTCAATAACTTTTGCTTCAGACACTGTGCTTCAGAGCACTAACAAGGACAAGAGAGAACTGGCGCAGACACTGAACTCATGACCAAGCTGCCTGGAAAATGCCAGCAGGATCAGGCAGCATTCCCTAGCCTTTCTCTCTTCAGGCACTTTTCACCTTTCTGTTCAAATTTGATTTTGAAACCAATTTCCAATTGCCCTGCACCAGTCACACCTGAGCTGTGCAGGGATGGTCTCTCTGTGGACGTGTCTGACTCCACACCTCCCTTTCCGTGTTGGTCAAAGATGTGTTTAAGGTGTTACCTTCCCAAACTGAGTTAAAACTGCTGCTGCAACCACTGGTGCCAGTGCCACGCTGCCTTTGCAGCCCCCCAAAGTGCAGCCACAGCATCACAACCTGCCCGCTGCACAACACTGATGGTTTTGCATCAGATTCAGCAGTTTTGAAAGAGTTTTAGCACAGAGGAGAGGGCAGAAGGCTTTCCCTGGGAAGCTGGGGCTCGGCAGGGTCTCTGGGCAATCCATGGGGCAGCTGAGGGTTGCTCTGTCAGTCCTTATGCTGCACAAACCACAACTAGACGTGAAGCAGGGAAATGTTCCTCATCCAGAAACTGTACATCATTTCTTTGCTGCTCTGTTGTGAATCTTACCCATTTTGCTGCACCTTAGGGCCCAATTCAATGACTAAAATTGATTTTTGGTACTTCAGTGGCCGTGTGTGGGAACCAGACATATTATTTTTTTTATTGAATACAACCCTTAGAACACTGGCTCACAAGCTCTCTTCAGTACACTATAATAAAGTAATACCAACATTTCCCAGCTCTCCATAACTTCATTACTCTTTGTCTCTTTGGGACACTTTCATCTCCTACCCAGACTCTTTCATGGATGGTGGGTTTCTCCTTGGATTCTGGGAGCCTCTCCCTTTTCCCTCTGTGTGTGTGTGAGCTGACACTCACGTGCACACACTCCCTTACACGTGCTCAGCATTATCTGCCAGACTCTGCCAAGAAAACAGCACATCCATGTGCCACTCAGAAAAATGCACTTGACTTTCGAGGAATTGTTTGCATTAAAGCGGGATCGGGACCTGCCTGCAGACCCAGAAGCGTGAATGGAAACAATTTCCCCGCATAGGAATCTCAGCTGACGTGCAGCTGCCAAGCTCTGTGTTCCCTTCAGTTATGTTTTCCCTGGAACCATAAATAGTCTCTAAAGTCAACATAAAACTCCCAAGGAAATGTTGCACAGGGGTAACATCCCGTTGGGAGCACCAGCCTAGGGGGCTGCCAGCACCTCCTGTGCTTTACCTGCGAGGTGTCTCCTGCATCCCTGCTGACTTTGCACATCTCCCTCACCTGGGGCAGGGGGTTTCCCTTCTCCGCTTGTGCAATCCCAGGTGTGACTGTGCTCGGAGCTGCTGGAGCTCTCCTGCACTCCAGGCGTGCAGTCACAGCGAACAGCGACTGTGGGAGCACACGAGACTTGTCACTCTTGTGAAATCCTTAACTGTGCTTCTCTCTCTTTCCTGCTGCAGCTTCAAGGACCACTGGGATTAACAGCCAGATAAGCCGCTGTAAATTCCTGCCTAAAACGAAAGTCCTGGGAAGGCTGTAAAGTTATAGCTGGAAATACATTAGAATTATTTAGGGCTTGATTATCCAGCCTGTTCTTCAGCCCTTTCCTCCCTCCCCAGCACTACTGAAATCAATGGGTATTTCCTGAAAATCAAATCTGGGTTAATGACGAAGGGTTTTTAAAGACGGAGCAGTGGAAGCAGTGATCACTGGGGCAAGAGGAAATCTCCTGCAGGTATTAGTCTTACAGGACGGCGTGCCAAAGGTTACTGTGGCGCCCATGATGTGGAACGATGATGAAATACTATGGGAAAAGCAAGTCCCCCAGCTACAACGCATGCATTTGGTGGTCATGGCTATGCACCACTTGTGATCAATGGGTGTAAAGTCAGGGTCAGGGCTGCAGCAGCCGGAGATGCTGGTGCTCTGCAATCTAGCCAGGCCCCAACCAAGGGGCTGAGTTTCCACAATTCATTTATCATAAACCAGCAATTTGCAAATGTTAGCACTTTTCCCACACATCATGAGCCCTGATGGACTTTAATAAAGGGGAGAGCAAGAGAGAGAGAGAGAGAGAGAAGAAGAGGGAGGGGGAAGAGAGAGAGAGAGAACAAAACCTACATAATTAACTAAAGTTCTTAGAATGGCTCTAATTGTGAAATGTTACCTTTTTGGAAGTAATTGCTGTACAGGTTTTTGTTTGTTTTCTAGTTTCTGGTTTTTTACATTGGTTTCACATTAGTTAATTAGCCAGTTATCTCTGTTGGTGGGGTTTTGCACCTCTCTCTTTTACCCTTATGGCTGTACAGGAAAGATTTTCCAGTGTGTTTGACTCAGGCGATCATTAAAATTTGACTACCTGCATTAATTTGGTTCCTGCACTGCTTTTAAGTGAAAGGCCTCTAAAGGGAAGGGATAACAAAGAAGAATAAATTGTAAACAAAGCTTGAAAATATAGGAGAGTGAGAATGTGCAAAGCTGTGCAGATTCTGAGAGAGATGCTCGTCAGAGTCACTGGCAGGTATCACCAGCCAGGTTCAACACCTCTGAGCTCTGAGGAAGTCCTCTGGGTCTGGCCTGTCTCCAGTGTATAAATGAGTAATGTGGCTGAAAGAATGAAATCTGTAGATAGAAGAAGGAACAAGAGTTGACACTTTTCACTAATGTCAATGATAGCATCACTTTAACATGATTTTCCAGGCATCTTTTTTCCCCAGGCTCGTATTCTTCTTCCCAGAGTGAACAATAACAGAGATTTCGGTGACAGGGATAAAACATGCAGAGCTGTGATTATCAGTTTTACTCCTACTGTTTCAGTAATAAGTTGTTCCTCCCACTGAGGGAAAAAATCCCAGCTCTTCTGTCTGTAGGTGAAGCAATAGAACAGAACTAGATAGTGCAGGTTTACTAGAATGTTTTAGGTAGAGCTGATCCTGCTTTGGAACAGGAGCATCAACTGGCTACTCATCCTCTATGCTGCCTGGCTGATCAAAAGATGTCTGCTTTGAATGACTCTCTGGAAGGGCTCTGAGCAGTGGATGGGGGCACTCAGGGAGCATTGATGGCTAGGTTAGGCCAGCAGTCCCATGAAATGACACTGCCTTGCTGCAGCCATCAGTATCAGGGGAAGAAAGGGACTGCTCTTGTTGGCCTTGGGCTTTTTGGTGGCCTGGCCCAGCAGAAGTGGGGAACTGTGGGCTTGCACACTTCACAGTCCCAGCAAAAAGGGACTTGTGGTGAAACCTGACCAGTTTGTCACCTTTTTCACCTGCACCTCAATCCTAGTATCATAAATCTCAGAAAATGTCTCATGGGGGTCCTTCTGCAGTGTGTTTAAACATTCTTCCCCAAAAATACATTTGTAGGGTTATTTTATTCCCTTATTTCCAAGCCTGCAACGCACTCCATCCCAGCCAGCCTCTGCAGCACGAGGGGCTCAGGGCAAACCCATCCTACAAAAAACACAGTCCCTGTGGTGTTGCTCAGTTCCAACATTCACCATCAGAAAACACCCCAAACCACGGAGACAGCAGATAAAAACTGGCAAGACTGATGCTTCCTTGGAAATCCTTGGAGCTGCAAGTTCCTCACAACTAAATCCCGGTCAGTGCCCGTGCTGGTCGCGGTGCTCCTCACGTGGTGCCATTAGCACTGGGCTGAAGCATCTTCCCCACCTCATTCCAGCTCAGGCAATGGCCCGAGGTGGTGCTGGATGTGAAATGAACCCCTCTCACGGAGTAGCTGAGCAGTGCATATCTCTTAGTGCATCTTCCCTTTAACACATCTCGGTTTTTTCTTCCTTTTCATGACCTGCTGCCAAAATCTCTCTGCTAATGTTTCTGCCACCATCGATGCCATGCAAGAAAAGTGTCTTTGTTAACACATTTAGGGCCTGCTTTTAATTTCTACAGTATTCCCTTTAATAACAATGTCTAATTAAAACATCTGTTAAAAAGTCTGTAACATTAACTTTACAGGGAGAATTTAATAGAATTATATTTGAATTGCAGCCATTTAACGGGTTTCCTAATTAGGCTGTAGAGTTTTTATTTTTTTTAACAAAAACATTACACAAATTAAAATCAGGCCCAGTTTTTTATTATTATTATTACAACACAGAGTGTGGTCAAAGAAAGGCAGGCAGTATGTGATGGTGTGTGAAGGGTGAAAAAACTCAACACGGCAGCCGGGGACTGAAACACTAAAATGCATAAAATGAAACAAATAAGAGACGATGTTTGAAAGGGGGAGGGGACCAAGAGACAAGCAGGGAAAAAATTTCTGGCCTTTTATTTGCACAGTTTATTTTCAAACAGATCCCTGTGAGTATCTCAGTATTTATCTTCCCCTGTTCCCTACCACCTTTCTATTCTCCCCAGATTTCACTTGTTTGGATCTTGTCTCTGTCTGGGGGGAAAGAGGGAAGAAGCCTTCAAAAAAATCGATTTATGCCAGGTTTGTGTTTGCCTGCATTTCAGAAGCTTGGGTAGGTTTGTTCTGCAGTTCATTTGGTAAACCTGAGCTTTTTCTGTAAAGCTTTGCACCCATTGACTGACTGACTGGCACCACTCACAGAAATATGGAACCTCCAGCACTCTCAGGACAAGCTGCGTTCCTGGGCTTTTAAAGGCAGGATTTGACAAATATTTTTTAAATACAAGGAACTACAGATGGCAATTTTAGTTGGGGATAAAATAGATCTTCCTGTTCACATGAAAACCTCTACTGTTCATTATTAACCTGTTCAAAACGAAAACTAACAGGAAAAAATCAGATCTATTGCATGAAGATGTATTGAAATTGCTTTAAAATCACACATTGCAACCCTCAATTTGACCACACCAGGATAAGGTATCTCATAACTGAAACTGTATGATTTTCATAGAAGATTGGTAATTTTCCAGTGAGATGGGGTCATTTTTGCGTTCAGAATGAGATGCGAGAAAACAATACAGTTTCACTCTTCAACATAAATATTTCATGCGGCTCTCAACAAGATGCTAAAGTTAGTGCCTGTACAAACATCTTGGGTGAAATCCTGGCCTCTGAGTTGTCAGTGATAAAACTCTTACTGACTTCAGAAAGGCCAAGACTTCAACTTTTGTCTTTAAATTGAACTTACAGTTGTAGTGAGCACTGGCAAGGGAAAACCCACTTCAAAGGAAGGCTCTGACAGTTGGACACATCTCCCACTGATCTAAACTATTGCAATCTCTTTTTGTTTCCCAAGCGAGCCTGGAAATCCCATTGAGAGCAAGTTCATCAAAATAGTTCTTTTGTTCTTCTAATTTACAGCAAATCCAACGAAGAACACAACTTCCCTCAAGGAATTTCAGTACGGCACAGGCCAACCTCAGACAGAAAGGGCAGGTTTAGTAGGAAAAAAATAACAACAGAATATTCACAACAAAGAGTAAGAAGTGCATTAGCATTCTTCTGAGACCCAGGACACTGGTGAGGCCTTTGATCTCCTTTGCTCTGCCATACTGCATTGCTTTTGTGGCTTTTGGACTTGTAACATAAGTCAAAGTCTGTTTGGGACTTGTGGAAACCATCTGGACTCTTGTAGCCCAAATATCTATTCTTTAGTGGCTGTGAGGGGCCTTTCCTCATAATCAAATTATCTGTATCAGGCCTATATTTCTTCAGCCCACCATTCTGGACATTCTTTCTTTCCAAGGGAAGAAGCTGAACCGAACTCAAATGTAAATACCAGATCCAGTGTCCAGGGGATGGATTCCATTCCCTACACCCACACAAAGCAACCACCCAGCTCTTAGGAGATCTTACAAAGTTCCTCAGAGCACGTCCTCCAAAAATGCCTTTCTTCACAAAGAGGGGACTTTGTACAGTGATTTGCAGGGTGCTTCCCACAAACATTTGTGGTCACCAGCACTCTGCAAATGCCTGTCCAAGAATGAGCTCTGGGGAGCTTTGCAGGACAAAGCTGCACACAGGAATTGTCACAGGACTGTGGTCAGTGTGTTTTCTGTGCACTTGGAGCCTCAGGGAATAAAGTTGTTTTGGAACAAATCCTCAAATCTGCTTGGGTGTTGGTGGGGAGAGGACATTTTGGTAGTTTCGAATGGCATTACACATTTGTGGAGTGGAAATTACAGTTCAGTGTATGGGCATACTTGATTGGACAATCTTTCAGTTGATGGGTTCTTCTGTTCAATTACTATTAAAATTCATCAAATGGAACAGAGTGGTTTTAATGCCTGTAATTGTTGTACAAAATGCTCTGTAATTGGTCTTACAAATGAAGCTGAAGAGCAAGATCAAACTCCATTGAAAATGAATCTGTCTTTCCACTGAAGAGTTCAAGAGTCACTTCGAAAATCCATTTCACGGGGAAGTGTTTAGCCAATTCCAATTCTGGTTCGTTTTGTGTGGCAGTTTTTATTTGCTTATTTTGGCCTCTCATATGCTAATGAATCTGCCAACTCTTGAACTTGGTTCCACGTGTTCCCCTCGCCTGTAAATCCAGTGCTGCAGTCAGGCAGCAGCAGGCAAACTTCAAAGCCCCTTCAGGTGCATTTTTGGCTGAAATGGGAAGTCTGGCACTTGGGCAATGTGAGGTGAGGAGCTGGCAGGTCTGTGCTGTGCTGTCTCTGGTAGAGGAGCCAGTTTCAGCAAGTCTTGCCAACCTGTGCCTGGTGTATTTTTGTGGGTGGGAGGGAGTCTTTTTTACCCCTGAGAGATGAAAGGACGGGCAATCTGAGACGTGGGAATGAACAGAAAGTCAGGATTTCTTACACCACGTTTGCCACCAAAAGCAGTGTAACCTGGAACTACACGGTGGGAAAGCAAGCAGGACATTTGAGACACTGGTTCTATTTGGTGCTCCACAAAGAATTCATTTGCTCAGAGATAACCCTAAATTTTCACCTGGAAACCTCCCTGAACATCAAATGCTTTTCCCAAAGGTGGAAAACATAGGACAGGGGTGATGAGGGGATGGAGCAGCCAAAGCACCTGGACACTCACTCAGGCCCTTCCTGACCTGCCTGTCCTCGTGTCCAGCACCTGGGGTGTGTTTGTGCCTCTGCCATCAGGGTGCTGAGGCCCTGGCACAGGCTGCCCAGGGAAGCTGTGGCTGCTCCATCCCTGGGAGTGTCGAAGGTCGGGTTGGACAGGGCTTGGAGCAAACAGGTTTAGTGGAAGGTGTCCCTGCCCATGTGTTAAGGATTGCAACAAGATGACCTGAAAGGTCCCTCCCAGCCCAAACCAAACTGTTCTCTGATCTATTATTCCATGAGGGAATATGATGGATTTAACCACTGGACCCAGCGTGCCACAAGCTGATATTTAATTCTGTCTTCCACCTCTTAGACTCCAGACAAAATCCTCTCTCTGGCCCCTCTCCAAAGCATCTTCTTCTTCTACCCCTTGCCCCAGCCAAAAATTTCCTGGTTTTCACTATCGATTCTGGAAAACTCAGCTTATTGTTCATGCTGCTTCTGTCAGTTCTTTTCTGCTTTGTCTACTCTCAAAGAATTAAAAAGAGGGCTCAGAGGGGATCACTCCTCTTTGTATAGTGAGTAGAGAGCGTTCTGTGGCACCTCTCCATGGAATGAAGTGATGGCTGTGGAAGAAGAGCAAATCAGAACTGAAACTGGGGGGAGGAAAAAAAAAAGAGAGAAAACTACATGCTGCTGTCCCAAATCCATTTAAAAGACACAAATCCTTCTCTATGCTCCTGACTTGCTACCAGGGCATGTTATTCACACTCACTCACACTGACTCTGTCATTATTAATCTGCTGAGGGCGTGTGTGACAGGAGTTCAGCTCCTGGGGATAACAGAGGAGCTGTGCAGGAGCACCGTGAGTGTGGGAGCTCCCCTACATGCCTGCGAGCAGGTAGCTGGGGTAAAACAACCAGCCCTAATTAAACTGCAAGTGTAAATAAATAGAGCAGAATTTCAGATTACATCCAACAAAATTAAGAAAAGGTCATGGAGAAGGCTTTATTTTTTGAAACCTACCAGCTCTGTTTATTAAATGTGATTGCTTCGTACACACTCAGCACTAATTGGATTGCAGGTTATTTTGTATTTAGATGGGGGTGGGTGAGAGAATAGAATAGGGAAGGGTGAAACACACTTCTAATGGCTTCAGTTATGTCCTAAAATAGTCTGTTACTCAGCATCCTGACCTTTTCTTTCCCCACACAAGCCCTGAACAAAACACCTTGATTTTTTTGTCTGGATTTGTGTTGCCGATAAGCAATTCCATTGTGGTCTCAGTCTCTGGAGCCGTTTCTGGGATGTGTTTATGTGCATGTATATGTGCATGTACAGCCAGGAAACGTCTGTGAAGCTGCAGGAAAGACCCTAATTGCAATTAAATCTGGGTGCCTCACCTTCCTCCACATGTATCCTTGCCTGTATAGGCTGAGGTGTTCAGGTGTGTGTTTTAAGTCACGCAGTGAAACAAAGAAGTTGTACCATCAAGAAGGAGCAATTTAAAATTCCTCTATTATAGAAAAGGCACAGCAGAGATTTCTCTTTGAAGGGCCCTCTGGGGAGGCTGGAAAGGTTTAGGTGGAGGAGCCAGACCAGATACCAAGTGGTGCCTGAGACCATTCCTCACCTACAGAAGGAGAAAAGAGGAGCAGAACTCTGAGAAGCCGTGGGGGAAGGTATTCCTGCCTGTGCCTCACCTGCCTTTAATTCATCCAGCAGGGCTCAGGGCAGAAAGCAGAGCCCCGAGGGCCATGGCTGCTTTTATCCCTGCCGACTCTCTGGCATTTTGTGCAGCTCAGCACTGGGGGTCAGCGGGTTTGATGAGAGACACCCACACACCCTCATTGTCCAACAACGGCGCCCTTTCATCTCCCTGCCCAGGATGGACATCCCTGGGGGAAGCATTTTGTCTTTTAGAGGGTTTCCTTGTCTCCCTTCCTCTCCCTCAGCTTCCCCAAGCTAGAAAGGACAAAAACAACCCCAAAGCCTTGAAGCTGAGGGTGGGTGTAGGAAAAATCAGAGTTAGTGGTTCATAGGGTTGCCAGTGCTTGGAGTATAACATCCCAGCTCTCGCTGGCTGGGTGACACCAAAAATTCTTCTCATCAGCACAAATCTGCATGCTGAGCTGGGCTGGCTGCTCCAGGGATCTGCTGGAGAAGCTGGGATAGAGAGAGGTCCATGGAGATGCCTGTGGGCACATGGTCCTGCCCTGCTGCCATGGGATGGGGGTTCCTCATCCCACTCCATGTGAACACTGCAGCATCTGCACAGGTCCCAGTCTCATTCCAGAGAGGATTTTATTTAAACTGCACAACTGAATGATACATGAATTGACAGCCAGCTTTGGGAACTGGGACTTAAGAAAAGTCCTGGAAAATGTTGTGTTTGCAGCCTAACATAGTGAACATTTTTTCTCCTGAAAACCAAAATATTTCATTTCATTTCAGCCAGGAGCATTGCATATTTTGGCGAGGAAAACCACGTATCTGTGGCAAGGGAGCCTTGTCATGACAGGCATAACCTAACTAAATTCCAGTTTTCTGTTGAAATAAACATTTTGATTGCAATTTTTAGGTTGCGTTAGCCATTTCTCCTAGTTCATTAAATCATGTGTCACTTTGTAGCCACAAATAGTTCAAAATCATATTTATTCATTAATTAAAATTATTCCTGGTTTTCTTCAGCAATTAATTGTTGCTAAGAAGAATCTGAATATTTGCAGCCATCTCCCTGAATCAGCACTCGGAGGGCTGTTTCTGTCAGGCAGCATCACTTATTTTCTGTTTCTTGTGTAACTAAACAGCGAGCTCAGAATTGCTTTAGCTGGCACCCAAAAGGATATTGCAGTTTACCATATGCAGACTCATAAGTGAATTGCTGGTAACACAAATGAGGAGGTGAATTGTTTTCCTTAGATCAAAATGCACCTTCAAAGTAAAAACAAAAATTGTCGACCGATTTGAGCCTATTTTAATGACAATAACAACAAAAGGAGGCAGATTAAGGTCTTTAGCAGGGAGTTTCGGGGAAAACTGGGATTGCTAGAAATAGTTTCTAAGATCGATTGACTTGAATAATACTCTGGGACACAGAGAAGAGAGAGAGGTAATGCCTGAAGAGGATAAATCAAATCTCTTACAGCATTTTAGGCATTCTTTCCTTTCCTAGACACTGCTTTTAGTTTCCAGAAATATGAACAATTCCAGGCAGGCAGAGAATAGCCTGTTCATTTCCCCCATGATGAATAGTTGCACGTTAGCCTGCTCATTTAATGACAGCTATATATAGTGTGTATAATAAATCAGACCCCAGCACACAAATGCCTTCTGTTTACCTCTGAAATACTCCTTGGTTTTTGTTTTTTTTTTCCCTGAGAATTGTGATTGCTGCAGGAGTCTCATGAATCCACCCACATGTACAGGGATCTGAACAACAAATTATCAGGAACTTTTGGTTCAGTGAAGTCCCCCATCCTCCCAGGACTGCCTGATGTCCCAAGACCCCAGAGCCTCACAGGACCAAAGTCTGCACAGGCTCTGGAAAATTAACTCAGCTCAGAGGGAATCTCAGTCTGAGCTTTGCGTGAAAAGTCTCATTTTAATCAGGGATCTCAGTCAATTAGTCTGATTATTGCATTATAAACACTTGTCAGCTTTTATAATATGTGCCTTTGAAATACGATGCCTGAACTCGTCAGACCCAAAAGCGCATATTTTTAACCTGAAGTACACGATGACTTCCCTGTACAATAATTAACCAGTTAGAGTTTATATATACATATATTGTCATATATATGTGTGTGTGTGTGTGTGTGCGCACGCTGCTATTTGTTGGATGAAAATATCTGATGTTTATAAAATATCTGAGATGTCTCACTTCTAAGAGAAGACAGAGATTCCTTTTTCATGTAAATATTACCAATTTTATTTGGGCTGGAAGATGCACATTTCAAGTAATTCTCTCCTATCCCAAGCCACACCTCCCACTTCCCAGCTAGCTGGCACAGCATTAATAAGATGATCATATTTCCACTTCCAAGATGAGAAATTCACAGACTGGATTCCTGCTCTGGTTCCACCCCCAAAGTATTGTTCTCCAGGGAAAAGAAGGAGCAGTGTCTATTTGTTCCTTTATTTTGGGAAAACTTTTCATGCAAAGAAATGTAGTAAAAAGTCTAGAGAATTGCTGAAAGACATACAGATTATGTATGTTTTTATAGCTGTGAAGTCACTCAAATGGCTTTGTCTCCATTTCCCTGTTTGGCATAGATCACTTATTGTGCATATGTTTTCAGATGGAAATGCTGAATTAGACTATGGTGAAATGGATAATGCAGCCCTAATGCTGGCATGAGCTAATAAGAAAACAGCAATGAATCCACTGCTGCAGATTGAAGTACATGCATTTCATATTATTACTCAAGGCTTGTCTCTCCGATTAGATGATTGCATAACCTTAATATTATAAATCTTGCATGATGTGAATTGTTCAGCTGTAACCATAATCAGTTTTTACTAAGGTGGCATTTCTGTCATCTTGTTAAACACAAACATTATATATGCTCTAGTCATAATTTTATAACAGTTGCTTTTAGCGGGTGACGGCTTTGTCAGTCAGGAGATGCTGTTCAGCTCAGATACGCAGTGCAAGTGCTTAAGATACTCATAATGTCAGTATTTGCTTCAGAAAACATCGCCTTGTAGATCCTTTAATTTTCTGGGTGTAAATTTCTCTTCAGAAAATAACGCAAAAACTTGCAAGCTTTTAGACAGAAATCTCTAACGGCCGCTTTTCAGATCTTGCAAGAACCGAGTTTATCTAATCAAGTGAAAATGGCTGTATACCACAGAAAGCACAGCATGCTGCCGGTGTTCAAGTTCCACCACTCAGCTCTGAGCTCCCATTTGCTTCAGTCCAATTTTCCACATGTCGCAGCTCCCCACATGTAAATAAATTCCCCAAGGCCCAGCTTTATGGGGACCGTGCTGCCACCAGCGTTTAAGGGTTTAAGACCCACCGTATAAACCTCAGCCAGATTCCCTTCTCCCATCAGTTCACTGGGGATTTACACAGTTAAAGCTCACAACTGAGTGATAAATTTCAAGGCATATCGTGGGAAGAAGGGGGCACGGTCAATGTGGTTGTGCTGCAACACCATCCTTCATGCAGAACCTGGGGGTTGTTTAGTCCAATTTACCTCCTCAACAAATTTATTGGCATAGTCAGATGCTCTGTAGAAAGAGGGGGGAAAAGAAAGCTGCTAAATCTCTGCCTTCTTCAGGTAATGAACACTTTCCTATTTTTCCACTGGAGATCTTGTGTTGAGATAGTCCTTTACAGAGAGGAACATGTTGAAGAGATAAGGGCAACAGGAGCACTTCCTCGTGTCTTCAGGTATAGGAAGCCCTGAGACTGCATAATCAGGGAATCAGGAGCATAAAACAAGAACTATCTCACCTTTCTACTCTACAAGAAATCTAATCATTCTTGTTGGTTTTAATGGCAACAGAATTTGCCTTATACTCCGTAATTTCATACTCAAAATTACACCTTAACTCCAATGTAAAAGCTAAGTTCAAATAGCTTTTATCAGGCAGCCTGTGGATGTGATTTTCTGGTAGAATACATAAAACAATCAATTGCACTGATCTGTTCTTTGGAGAATAAGAGTGTTTTCTGTTTTCTGGTATGTTAAGCATCCCTGCAACAGAACTTGGCACGTTTGTTATCGTGGAGAGCACGAGGGACAAAGAGAGTAGATTTAGATTAGATATAAGGGAGAAATTCTTCCCCGTGAGGGTGGGGAGGCTCTGGCTCAGGCTTCCCAGGGAAGATGTGGCTGCCCCAACCCTGGGAATGTTGGAGGCCAGGTTGGACAGGGCTTGGAGCAACCTGGAAGGTGTCCCTGCCCATGGCAGGGGGAGGAACTGGATGAGCTTTAAGGTCCCTTCCAGTCCAAGCCATTCTGTGATTCTAGTACATGGATGTTTTCCGAGGTGAGCATTGCTGGTGAGAGGTAAAGGTAAGTGGGCAATACCAGGAGATTTGCCTGCTCCATGCTCCTGTGGACCAGAGCTGAGCTAGGAAGAAGCCATGCCCAGCCCTCCCTGAGCGCTTGCAGCCTGACACGAGGCAGTGCCAGTGAAATCTCACACACACCCAGCCCCCTCAGGCAGCTCCCAAACCACTTGTGGGACTCTTTGTCTGGCAGCAGCTGCCCGTTCTCTGCCTGTATCTTGTGCTATGGGAGGACTTGCAGCGCTTTGTGGGAGAGTTCTTAGGAACGGGTTTATTTCATGGTCCAGAAAAGGACCAGAAAAGCCTTGTGTTCCTAAACTCTCCAAAGCACAGGGCTAGCCCAGCCCCAGAGCTCGAGGTTCACACCCAGGTGTTCATGGCCATCTGGGGGTCTTACTGTACATGACTCCATGAAGGAAAGAGGGGGATGGCTTGGGTGGCAGCTCGTCCTGCAGGAAACTCCACCCAGTGATTATCCTCAGTGCTGTGCCAGCTGCTTTACTATGCTGAAACTCTGACACCGGAGAGGCTTTCTCACATGCTTGGGAGGGAAAAATAGTTTTTAGTATCAGATTTTTAAAAAAAGAATGTATAGCCCTTATAAACTGTTAAACTTCACTTTATTGATCATAAATCTGTGTTTTGCTCAATGCAAAAGTTTTTCATCTTGCACGGAAAAATGCTGAAACAGCTACAAATGTCAAAAACACAAAGTTTTCTCTCCTGGACAATTTATATGGAAGTTATTGGATTTTTTTTTTTTTCTGGTTTAAAAGCACTCTTACCACACTGCGCTCGCCCACTGGGTTAGGAGAAATTGCCTTTCATGGCCAAGCTTTGTTCCTGCCCTTCACTGATGGGAAGAGACCTGAAAAATAAAGCAAGGGTGTTAGCCTCTTCTACGCGCCACTAGGGAGAGAAGGGCCGAATTGGATAAGAAACCCAAGCAATGGGAATAAGACCTCAATAACAGCAGAGAAGGAGATATCCCTTGGCGAAGCCACTGCTAAAGTAGGGCACAGGCACTAGCAGTGCTGGGGCTCAGAGCAGAGAGACACCTCCCACTCAGATTTATCCCAAGGTCCCCACCCAAAAGCAACGGCTGCTGTCAGAGCAGGATGGGCAGGCCAGGCCCCATGGTGACATTTCTGGAGTTAATGTGGCCCTGGGCTGCATCCCCCCGCTCTGTGACCAAGGGCAGGGTCCCACCAGTGTCCCAGCCTCTCTCTCTGCAAGCGGGCCGATGCACCTTGGGACCAAGAGATTAACAGCCCTGTCTTGGTATTAATGATCTGCAAAAGCTGTGAAGGTGCAGAGCAAGGCAAAGAAATCTTGATTTATTAATGGCACAGCAGAAAACTGGAAGGAAAAAGTGGAAGAAAAAATTCCAGCCCAGCCAAGGGTGGTATCGAGACAGATTTACCCTGTTATATCATGCATTTAAAATGGGTCATTTCAGCTAAGGCACCTGTGTGTTAGCACATTGAATATATTTGGTCTCCTATATTATTTTTAAATAATACATCCCATTCAGGAAGACGAAAAATAGGAAGAAGGATTCTTTTTTCTTTGCATCCAGCTGTCCAAATTACAAAAAATTGTGCTTTTCCCTCAAAACCTGGAAGCCTTCTTTTTCTGCTTGTTCTCCGTCACGTGGTACAACAGGTCCCTGTGCTCCACTACAGTGGTCAGCATCTCCCTGGAGATAATGGACTGGATCATCACCTGGATGCAATTCCTCCCTTTGGTCATAAATCATGATGGGAATACAGTAACCAAAAGCCATGAAATATGAAACCACATAAATAAAGGAAGGAAAGGACTGTGAATTGTCTGGGGAAATCTGTGCAAAGAAAGGGAGGAGGAGAGACTTGCACTGTTGGAGGAGCCACGACAAACATACATCCTGATTTTAAAGTCAAACTGCTGCTATAATTATTTAAGATTGGCCTTCTCCTGTGTCTCGCGGGATGAGGCTTTGTTCTCCTTTCCACTAATTTCATGTGCTTTCTGTTCCTCTTGGGCTTTGCTTTTATTTCTGTGCTTTTGCCACTTCTAGTAGTTCTGTCTAGAAATATCCCTGTTATTTCATCATCCCTCCCACTCCCCAGCTTCTGGACTGTTTCTTCTTCCTTTGCCTCTGTTCTGTTAAATTCACATGATTTTTGTTACCAACCTGAGAACTCCAAACCTGAGTTCCTACAGGGAAAACACTGGTCAGCCAAGTCAAGGACTTTAACTCCCATCCACGTTCAAAAGGTGGAGTCCAAGCACATCAACATGTTTAATTAAACCAGGAATGTTAAATCCTCTGTCACAGCTGCCCAGCCCAAATATGATCAACTCTAGAGTTTTGGAAACACGATGAACAAAATTTAGCATATTGCCCTATGAGGAGGAAAAGAAAAAAGAAACAGAAAACAAAATATTGAAAACTTTAAAATAACAAGGAGTCCTGAAATCTTAAATGGGAAACCCTAATGCTAAAACTTTGCTTAATCTTGTAGACAGCATTTCACTCTTTAGATTTCTTGAAACTGGGGCAATGAATCTGTCATGCTTTGTTCTGCACCAATAGCTGGAGTAAACCTGTGTGTCCATTCCACTCTGGAAAGAGCTCTGTTTTCCTCAGAATCATTGCAGACATACCAGGTAGTCTAAAATACCCTGGGATTTATAATTTGAGCACAGTTATTTTATATATGTCAAAACCAGTGGCTGATCCTGCTGTCCTGAGGCTACTTCCATGTACTACAGCACTAAACACTTTTTCACCAAACTGCTGGCTGCCACCAAAGGTTCCCTTGTCCCTGGGAAACTCCATGTTTCACAGAGCTGAAGGACCCTAATTAAAAAATAGTAGTCCTATTGAAACATGCATGATGCAATTTTTTTAAACGTAATTTATTTTCACTGACCCCTGTTGGATTTTAGCTTCTCCTTATGGACACGGTTACATATTCACACAGATACTAATATTTAAGCCTTGACAAACTCCCACTTTTAGTGGTTGCTTGTTCTGTTCAGTTCAGGTTCCTCCTAATGAACTAAAGCATTGATGAGGATTTTTACCACTGGTGCAATCTTATTTTCTGTAATAACACAAATCCATCTGTTTGGTGATGGGTGCATATTAGAAGACAGGATAAGACACACAGAATGTGGAGCTTTGATTTGAACCACGCTTAAGAGGTACAGGTAGAATTGTGTTTCTTTTGGATCAGCTGCTTTTCTTCAGCTCTGCAGAGCAGTTAATAAACACCACAGACTGGTCTTTCAGAGCTTATAAACTTAGCAGAAATAAAAGGAACTAAGGGGTCTGACAACTGAATGAAGCTTATAAACGCCACTGAAAGCCTTTGGGGCCCCAGCTCCTGGGGAATATATCAGAGCCCTTGCAGGGTTTATAAATTCTGCTTATTTACAGGCAGGTTTCTCTCCTGACCATAAAAACCACAGGTCAAAAAGCATTGCTAGATGGGGAACATGAAGCCTAGCTTTCATTCAACTCCAGCTTCTTCTTTCACAAGCCTGTGCAGCTCATCAGCAAAGCTGTGGTGCCTGGTGCTGGATGTCACACCGAGCCCGGCACGGGAAAAGCATCTGCAGATCCCGACTTGATGCAGGACTGATCCCCTGCAGACGTGAGCTCCTGGCTCCTGCTCAGGCTCTGTTTGCATAGCTCTTCACACTTTACAACCTGGAGAACCTTGCCAGGTAGCTCAGATGGGATGCTTTGGGGCCAATGTTTTAGAAGCACATAAGTTGGCTGAGCTGCTTCTCAGCAGAGGACAAGCAGGGCCGGCCCCTGGGGCTGTGTCACTGCTCACCTTGTGTCCTCCTCGGCCTGAACAGGCTCCCAGGCCCCCAGGGCGTGAATCAAAACTGCTGTTTGCATCTCCTCTACAAACCCACCTCCATCTCAGCTTCGAGGAGGCTCATGGATAGACAAATGTTTTTGTAGGAGCCCAAAAAGCCTTCCACCAATTCCGTGCTCCTGAGCGTTGTAGGCAGGCATCCACCTGGCAGCAGGAGGAGGAAGCACCATGAGCAGGACAGGCTTCCTCTCAGCATCCTGATCCCAGCTCCATTCCACCGCACCCCCTGTCTGACAAGCTGCTTTAATGGATGGGCACTGGCCTTCCGTGGAGGGGCTAAATGTAAAATTTCCCTATGCTTCTCTTGTCAAAGTTAAAAGCTTTTCCACGTCTGTGTTAATGTTTCTCTTTTTTTTCCCCTCCTGTCTGCTGGCACCAATGACAAATACTACATCTTGCATTGAGTAACAGTATATTGAATGGCTGGCAGAGGCAGAATACGGCACCTGTAATTTATCTCCGGGAGTTTGGGTTGGATGACACTGCTGGGAACAGACGGGGGCTCTGAGCTGTCACCTGATTACTAATTCTAGGATTTCTCCTCTGAGAGTGAGAAGGAGTGAGCTAGAATGAAGGGTACAAAAAGCAAATCAATAAACAGGTTAGTGTTTGCATCATTATTAACACTCGGGCTGTCAACACACCCATTGAAACTATCGCTCAGGGCAGCTCCAGATTTAATGGTCAGTGTAACAGATTTACTGTAACTGTTAGCTAAGGCAGAGCGGGAGGGGGGATCTCACTGACAAATAACGGAGATTGCAGTGGGATGCATGGAACCCTTTATGTGTGTGCATAAATAACGCCTGGATTGCCAGGCACAGGCGGGGGCTTTCCACAGTATTTCTTCCGGCAGGGCTATGGTGTGTCCCCGTGCTCCCCTTCCCTCCCCAGAGCCCTGCCTCCCTCCACTCACAGGCAGCAGCTGCACATCAATTAAATCACCAAGGGAGCTTTGAGCTTGGGAACCCCTCACAAACCCCTTAATAGCCTGGAGAAGGGAGGGGAAGAGAAGGGTCATGCTGCCATCTTCACACTAAATTAGCCTGTGATGAGAAAAAGCTTTAAATGAAGTTGGGTTTTATTAGTTTTACCCAGCTGATGGGCTCCTGCATTTTCCCCTCTCCCCGGACAGTCACCTTCGCAGAGGTTTCTTAGGAACACTCCTGGCACTGCCCCTTCCCTGTTGATCTGTTTTCACACTTCCCACAAGTAACACACCACCAAGCAGCTCTGAGCAGTATAAATGAATGCACAATCCAGTGTCTCTGCTTAAATTACTGATGAAATGATGAATCTGCTGCAGAGTAAATTGGCTGAAGACTAATCTTTCCAAGCCCTGTCGATGCTGCCACTTTTTCGAATGAAAGCCCTCATAAAGAAATTAATCTGGTTAAAATGAAAAGTATCTAAATTCAAGTAGCTTTTGTAGGCGAGGTTTTCTCAGACTGCACTGTCATCTCATGTAGATTCTTCTCCAGGAACACTCTGCTGCTTTCCTTACTTGTTTTAAATGGGTCCCACATGCACATTTATAATAGTGCATCAATCTCCAGGTGAGTGTTTCTGCTCACTGCTGCTGCCAGGAGAAGGGGGGACCCAGAGGCTGAAGCCTCAGAGTGTCAGATGTACCAGTCACATGTAGCTCTCCCTGCCTCAAGGGCTGCTCACTGTCCTGGAGGTTTGAGCCTAATGGCAAAATATAATATTCTGGAGCTGCAGTGCTTTGATATTCCCAAATGGCATCTTCATCTCCTGCCCTCCAGACAGACACCTCAGGAGCTGCCTGCTCAGAGCAGCCTCAGAAACTGTGGGTTTGTACGACGAGATAAATCCCCTGCGCTCCAGGCTTCAGGAATCCTTGCTGAGAATGCCCACCCCAGTGGAACTCTGCCTTCAGAGCATGGGCTCAGGACACAACAAAAGATGCTTGAAAGCTCCTAGCTATGTCCCAGCCATTTCAAAAGCCTCTCATAGGAAACTTCCACTCAGACCATCCAGAGACCCAGCAGAAACCTGGAGCAGAGTCTGAGACCATTTGAGAGTCACATCCCTGCAGGGCACGGATCAGTCAGAGCCCAGGGAGGGTGGGAGGTTGGTCACCCAGGAGGTATCTCAGGAGCAAGGGCAGCAGAACTTCCTCTCCTCCTCACTCTAGACTGGCCCAGGCTTCACCTTCACTGTGCACGGTGTCTCAAGATGCTTTCTGTGCTTATCTGCCCCAGTGATGTTGATAAGCTCTGTCGTTAGTGCAGCCACTCTTTGAACACACAATATGGTGAGAGCAGGCTTCTCTCAGCCCTTAATTTCATCAGAAACAAGCCGAAGACGAAACCCATGGAGCTCATAGCAGATTCCTGAATGCCCTTTCTGCCACGACAAGCCTACAACAGTGGCAGAGGATTTATTTACCTGTTAGTACTGGCATCTCTGGGACAGCACCACCTGAGAACGTCTCCCACACTCTGTGACTCGCATTGCTTGCCAGGACCTCAAGCTCGCCTGAGCCCCAGTAGGAACTGGCAGGAATCACAGGTCTGGTGGAACATGAGGGGATGCAGGCAAGGTTGTCTGGGGTTACAGTTTGTAACTGCAAGTATTGAAACACTCCAGGATCTGACTCAGGCCCCAGCAATGTGGATCTCTGCTCACATCACTTGATTTTTGATGCTATGCTGGGGTTCAATCCCAGATTCCCAAAGCAGGTCTGGTGACTCTGCCCAGTGCATGAGGGCACCTCAGATGGACATCCCCAAAGTGCCTCTGGGATAACCTGGGACTGTGTCATCCTCTCCCACTCCACTGTCAGTGCTGAGCTCCTCTCCAGAGGGCACATCTACTTTGTGCCACAGTGGTGTCAGCTCAGACTTCCCGGCTTCATGGGACTTGCAACATTAGAAGCTCAAGAAAACCCAAATGCAGCAGCTGCAAAATCAGCATTAACGCATTTCAGTTTGATTTTGATTTCTAAAGGGCTGGTGGCAAAGGAAAGCTCTGGAGCCTCTCTGTGGAGCTGAGCTCTAATTCCTGCAGAAGAGAGCAGCCCCATGAGTTCAGAGCACCGCTTGCTCCCTTTAATCCGTGCACTATTGACTGGAGGAAGAACAAACCTCCTTGGAAGCCTTAATTGGAGCAAGCGGCGTCTGACGATTTTTGTTTAAACTGTAAAAGAAGACTCCTCCCTGGTGGGAGATGTTCAGCAATCAGAATGAGGAGGAAAAAAATGAACCCTTGCTGCACACAGCTTGGCTGTGCAGTGGATAACCCAGCGGAGAGCAGCCCTGGGAGCTGCTGGAATATTTGGACAAGGTGACCCCGCACCGAGCACATTAGCTGCATTATCGGCCTATAAACTGTCTCACTGCTTTACATATCTGTATGGCCCACATATTGAAGGGGAAGATTAGCTTGATTATCAATGGGGGAATGAGCCAAACAATTACTTTCATTATTGAATATCCAATTAATTATTCAGGAGGCAAATCAATTATTCATATCTCATTTAAACTGGGTCGAGGGAGAAGCGTCGCCACTTGACAGAGCTGTTCCACAGCCTCTCTGGGTGCAGCAACAATTCTGCTGCAACAGGGAGGAATTGCATTGGGAGCAAAAGCCATGCCCAAAATTATATTCCCCAGGCCATACAGATATCCATACATACACATTTGGTGGCCAGGGCCAATTCCAGAGAACTGTGAGAGTTTGGAATTCCCTGCAAGGTCTCTTCAGCCATGATTATTGCTACCTTTTTAATGTGATACAAAGCATCCTCCAGGCCAGCACCAACAGGAGTTCAGAAGCCCGTGGGAGTTGAGCATGTGCTCTAGGAGCACTGAGACATAAAGGACTCAGATGTATTTGGTCTTATGTGAAAGAAAGAGAAAAGTTCTCATGCAGAGAGCAGGAGGGAATCTCCTGGAGAACAGCGGACTCAACCGTTTTTCAAAACCTGATATCATCACAGAGACATTTTACCAGCAAAATATCTGTATCTTGCTTCCCTCACTTAAATAAGGGAAATAATTTTAAGAATGGTTTCCCCACTCTCTTGTTGTATTTGCTTTCTTCGGAGGCAGGAACGGGAGCACCACACACAGTCCAGTCTGCATCCAGACAGCAACACCCCAGAGCTGCAGTGCCCAGTACATCCACACACTCTTTGCCACAGCCACACATTGTTCTTCCATCCAAAGCATCAACAAAAAACTTACTGCAGGTTCCAGAGCACCCATGGCACTGCAGAGCAGAGGGTAAGACAGAGAGAAAGGGGAGACTGGGACAAGGCAAGGAAAGAAATACAGCCTGGAGAGAGAGGATCCAGGAACATAACCACGGTGAAAATTGTATGGAAAGGCCAAGGTCTGAAAACTCTGCTTTTCCGTGAAACTACCCACACAGGCAGTGACAGCTGGCTGCAACTGTTTGAAAAGCAGGGAAGCAGAAGGAATCATAACTCTGTGTGTGTGTATTTCCAAGACAAATGGGTCCCTGGGACATTCAGTGTCTGGGAACGCTCCTTTCCTCCATGCTCTCTCACACAGTCACTTGTCCTCTCTGCAGCCAAGCCCCAGCCCTCCAGTAATCTCAGTTTTGTGTCTTTTTGCTTCTTTGCACAAGCAGAACCGAGTGATACCATATTGGAAACAAATTGTCAATTACCGAACAATCAAGCCCTCCATTTGTTTGTTAGATTGACTCTCAAATAGCCCGATTAATTATAACAGCACTAATTATTAAGATACACTGGTAGTCATCTCCTATTTCAGAGAGAAGGAGAAAGTCTTTCCTTCTGCTTTCGCTGTCACAGTAGCAGCCTTACCCAATAGGGCGATTTATCTCTGTCAAGCCACTAAAATGATAATGCCAATTAAATCACACAAGTAATTGCTGTTGGGGTCCCCATGGATTTCTCCCAGCAGAGCCAGGTGGAATATGAATGCAGGCTGTCCAGGGACGGCTGGATCCTGCTCAGGGAGAACTCCACCCACCCTAGTCCCTGTCCTGCTCTGATCACTGTCATGAGGACCATAGTCAAAGCCCCCAGCTTGTGCTCTCAGGGTCCCCAGCAGCCCCAGCTGAGCATTTTTGCAGCCAGGAGTGGGTGAAGTCTCTCAGTCTCACATAGAGATGCCACTGAGCACTTCATGGCGTGAAGAGGTACAGGGCTGTCCCTTTTTGTTCTCTGCAGATTCAGCTGCTTTGCAGCTTCTCATGGCTTTGGGAGCCTCCAGCATCTCCTGCCCCTGTCCTGCCTGGACCTGGGCTGTGTCCCCCACCCCCTCAGACCAGAAATGCAGCTGGATCTCTGGGCAGAGCTGGTGTTAAAGGCCTTCCTGGGCACTCACACTGGAAAAAATAAAGATATATGTACAACACAAACATGCAGTGTGGTCCAGAGAGGGTTCAAGGATCACATACACAGGTAACCGTGGTTGTGACTGATACAGCTGCTGCAAAAAGGGGGATGTGTGCCCCCATCCTCTCTCCTGTGCTTTCTGCTTACTGTAATGAATCGATGTCTCAGCGGTTGGGCAGACCCCACCTAAAAAGAACAGTGTGATCTAACCCAATCTCTCTTCTCATTCGATTAAACCCCGTGAAAGCAGGCATGTAACCTTGTTAATATCACGTTTATTAGAGGGAAGGGGGACAGAAAATTAAGATATACTTCATGTTGTTGCTAATTAGAAAAATTGAGACTTTGCATCTGTGCAAGGCAGAGCAACATGTGGCATTAACAGATGTGAACTCATTACACAGCTGCATCAGAGGAAATTGTGCCACCACAGCGACAAAAATCTCAAAATCAGATTTCCCCCAGTGCCTCAGCTTCCCATTGCCTTCTCCTTCCTTCCTGTAAAAAAAGTTTGCTCTGGGGTTATTGGGGGTTTTTTACTGTCATTCTTGGGGAGCAGAGAAGAAGGGAGGCTTTTCTTTTTGCAAATATACACTGAGCCCCCCCAGAGAAGCTCAGAGCAGAAACAAGCCAGGCTGCGCCATGACAGCACAGCCTCTGGCTCCTGCTAAAACACAAGGTGCTCCACCGCTGGAATAAAATCTATCCTGCCTTTCCCTGGCCGTGGTGGTTTCCACAGGGGACCAAGCAGGGAGGGTTGCAGGCAGCCTCTTCCCGAGGGCTTTCCAGACATGACTTCCCTGCAAAGTGGGAGGAAGTGGGAGTAATACCTTAAATGAGGTGTCACAAATAAAGTGCTTCAAATCCTGCCCTTCATCCCCCTGGGAGCCGTCTGAGATCACCAGACCACTTGTCATCTACAGTAAAGAGCAGCCAAATAGCATGAAAATAGGTCACTTTTTTACCATTTCCTCTGTATGTTCTGCTTAACTTTTTGTCTCAGATAGCAGAAGCCAATCCCAGAAAAAAATCAAAGGTCAGATTTGGGATTCCTCCCTTGCAGTGCTGATTTGCACCCTGGCACAGCAGAGAGCAGCCCAGCTAAGCAGCTGTGTAAAAATGCACCAACTTTGCTGATGCTTGTTTCATTTGTGCCTTATTCAGCTCTGGAGAGGCTCAGCTGTATTTCTGGGCAGTTAAAAACATCACGGTGCTATCAAGAGGCATCAGTGTAGCAGGCTAACGGGTTTGGGGAGGCACGGCCGGGTGTTGGGGAGTGGGGGCTGGAACCCACTTCCCAAATAGCTGGGCACTGGATACAAAATAAAATAGAGACTGGAAAATGAGCCCCAAAGACAGTTTTTGTCTTTCTCTGAGAAGATTTTGCAGGGACAAAGGAGAATTTTTGTTTGCAGCAATGCCAACTCTTTCCACCTCCCTTATCATTCCCAAGGATTTCTACAGACTTGCAGTTACATCAAACACCTGATCCCAGCACTGCTCCAAACCACCTTGGGGCAGGGTGAGGTACAAGAGATACACCTTGGACAGCATCTGGAAAGTGAAATCCAGCTTTCCTCCTGGCCAGAAGCTCAGAGCCCTGGACATTTTGCTAAATTACCTCCCCTGTTGAAGAGGTATGCTGAAAAAACCTTCAGTGATTTGCTTGCTGCCTCCCTCATCAAGGAAAACACTGAGGGGGGAACAAAAAAAAAACAAAAACACCACCTTATTTTTAACAAAAAAAACATCTGGGTGTTGAGCATGCTTTGGACTGTCTGGCAAAGTTCTTCCTTTCATTTGCACAGGTAAAGGGCTGGTCAGCACTGGTTTCACACCAGCAGCTCTGGTAGAAATGTTCCTCTCTCTCACCGTTTCATTGCAAGCCTTTTATCATCCCTTTGTGCCAGGCAAACACACCCCATGCAGCACAGAAACCCGTCACCCCACACACTGCTGAGGCCCTCAGTCCCTTTGTGCAGGCTGTTTCATTTCATAAACTCAAGGGTCACTTTTATTGTGGTCTCTGCTAAATGAAATCACAAAAGCAATTTAAAATCGCTTAAGCAAATCATGAAAGATGCAATATGAGGAAAGGGCTGTGAATAATGGTTAGCCTAAAGCATTGCAACAAAGGGAGTGACTGTGCTTCTGTCAGGTCCTTTCTCTTGGTCTGTATCCTTCATGCTGAATTCCTCATCTTCTGCCTAAGATTTTGGGCAGGAACTCATCAAAGGAGAAACCCACTCTTATCAAATTTCTAACATTGCCTGCTATTCTTCATGGAAAAATGATCTGCAGGACGTAGAGAGAGCTGCAACTGAGTCTGGCATTTTAGATATGCAGTGGCCAGAAAATAATAACAAAAACACAGGATACCATTTTTATCCTGGAAATTATTTTCTTGGGAAAAAAAAAAAGTCAGTGTAGCCTGTGAACTTCATCCTTATCTGACTGGCATTCAGAAGAATCTTCTGGCTGCCTCCAAGCTTTGTCCCAGTAGGCAATAGTCCAATATAGAACAAAGTTGCAGGTGACTAAAACGGCTGTGAGATAAATTTTCAAGCAACTTTTCTTTCCATGCCATCCCATCAGCAGCAATACGCTTCACAGAATACTTTTGTTGCTCAAGGATGACTTTCTTACAGCTCTGAGAAGCTCTGTTCACCTTTCATCAGCCCCTTTACTTGTATGGCACTGGCTCCCATGCTGCCTTATCCTACAAGCAGAGCAAGTGTGTTTTCTCAGATATTCCTTGGTGCCCCGGATCCTGTGAGATCAGAATTCCCAGTGCTCAGTGCCCAGGCAGGGGTGAGAATTCTCCTTAATGCAGCACAGGCACCCAGCAAGGGGCAGCCCCTGTCTGTGACAGATTCACTGTCACCCAAGATAAAAGATGCCTGGGCTCACTCACAAGCCAAAGTGATGCCTGAGAGCTCCACTGGACCAGGTACCTCTGTGTCAGAACTCACTTCTACCCATGTTTTCTTGATCTAGATTTTCCAAGGCAGCCACAAGTCAGCAGCATTCCAAGAATTTACAAAAACAGCAGTCAGGTTTGGTGCCTTAAATTCTGGCTGGGGTGGGAGAGAGAAGAAAAGGAGAGGGATTGATCCAGGAGTGTCAAAGTGAAGGTCAGAAACTGCACTCAGCATCACAAGAGGCTTTTGAAAAGCCTGTACTTTTGCTGTGGTGATGCTCAGCTCTGTTGAGGAGGAAGGAACATACACATTTCCTTCTCATGGCCAGGATCTCAGAGCTCCCAAACTTGAGGCTTCCAGCTGGATCTATTGGACAATATTCAAAACTGGATTAAGGTGCTGCAGCAGACCCTCATCTATAAAATGTGATCCGAGCAGAATCCGCACATCTGAAACAGCAGAAATTCTGCAGATGGCGGGCCAGATGTGCCCTTATTTTAAGCCAAGGATCACATTGGATCTCAACAAAACACCTTCTCAAGTGGCCACGCTCTGCCAGCCGCAAAAACAACCCTGCAGAGACACAGCCCACGAGCCTGAAGACCCCCAAAGGCTGGAGAGGATCGGGTGCTACAGAAAGGACAGGTGACTTCCCACTCCAGCTGCTCATGAGGTTCCAATCCTGCTGCACCACCTGATCACTAACCTAAGCATGCCCAGAGTGTCTGCACAGGTCAGCACGAAAGCAGTAGAGGAGATGGCCCAGAAAAGAAGGGCTTTTTATTTCTTCCCTCAAGAAGTGTCTCAATAAATGCTTTTAGCATACCCCCCTTCAAAATGAAAAGCGCTTCTAAGCTTATGCATGATAATAGCATTTCCCACATTTTCAATTAGCTCAAATAATCTTGCTAAAAGCTATTAATAACCCACCTTTAACTGCGAGCACACGTGCACCTGCGTGTGCAAGGAGACAAGCCATGCCTGACAGAGTGAGAGGCAATGAGAAATGAACTGCCTGAAATTAACTTTAAGCGTCCAAGTGATTAAACCATTGTGCTGTGATTGTGTAGGATACTGCCTTTCTTCGGCAATTAAGGCTGTATTGATCAGCTAACACGAGGAAAGGGGCCGGCAGAGCGATGCTCATTCAGGCTGCCATAATTAAGAGTGATCATCTATTGTTCTGGAGAACACGGCACAGCCCAGCCCCATCAGGCTCTTCCCTCTTGCCTCCCTCTCCCTTCCCTGGCCCTCACTCCCACGAACACGTGGATTGAGCATCTGCTTGGAGTAAAAATTGGAGCAGGAGCTGGCTGAAGTTGCTCTGTAGCAGGTCGGGATTAAATTCGTATCTTTCCCCACCCATTCAGCCCCAAGACAAGCAGCTTCTGCTGTTTACTGGCAAGAAGCGGGGAAAATGGGGGAAAAAATTGAGCAGGAGAGAATACAGACCACCACATCTGAAAGCAAGTCTTGGGCTGACCAGGGGGCAACCAGAGCTCACCAAGACTTTGGGGAAATGGTACCTCTGCTCTTGTGTGGGCCACTCCACCAAGAACAAACACTTTCCAGAATAGATCCTCCTGCTCCCAAAATTAATCTCTTTTTTTTAATCATTTATTTAATTTAATTTTTTTCTTCCCAAATGCACTCAAACCAATCTTCTACCCTTACACACACCTTGAAATTGGCTTCTTATTTGTATCTTAACTAGCAAATTTCTTTCTTAGTGCTTCTGCTGAACCCTTGCTAACACGCAGTGTTGCTTTGCCTTTCTTCACTTTCATGGCTCCAGCCTGGGAAAATTGGCATGGAATAACAGCATTTAAAATATCATCTGACAGACTGTAAGTTCATGATTTCTGTGACAGCAGTCCTTGGGCATTTAAACTCTTGTGGTAAAGGGTATTTCCTTACTTAATTATTCTAGTTCCCAGTATATCATTTCTCAGGGTATGGATGGTACTGACTGTGAGCCTCAGAAAAACGATCCATGTCAGTCAAAGTGTGTTATTGTGGGCTTGGGGGAGGATTTGGATCATTTCCTCATGAAGACTACAGAATGCAGCACCTGAAAGCACACTTCCCCAGAAATCAGGGGAACGTGGCACTGAGCCACATCACTCCAGAAGTGATGCAGTGATTTATTATTCATCAACAAGACCTTACAAAACCCTGATGCTGGCATCTAAAACACGGTGATAATCACCAATATTTTCCTTCACCTCTGTGGATTGCTATCAAACTTGAAACAAGGAGAAAAGATTTGCGTACCTGGGTGACATTACTTGCCACAGCCACAAAGCAGGTAGCCTAATTTTTAGCTTGGTACTTTAAACCTAAATGTGTCTTCCCAGTTGTTTACTGGAACCCACAAATGTGACTGAAGCTTCGTCATTTCCCATGTCTGTCCCAATCACTGAGCTAAAACTACAGACTGACAAGTAGGGCTGGCACACAGAGTCTGTGTGCAGTCCACGTTCAGGTAGTACCTTCCTTTCATAATAAATCAAGGACTCTGTCCTATCCCCTCAACCTCGTCAGCCTCGCTTCACTTTAAATACATCTCACTACTTTAGCCACAGTTCTTGTTTTAGTAGATGAGGTGTGGCCCTGCCATTGTTTTTCCAGTCCTCTCAGTCCTGGCCCTTGTGAAGATCATTGTTCATCTCTGTTAGCCCATGTTCCCTGCTGAACACAGATCTCCTTCCTGCCTTTCAATGAGGAGCATTTGCATTTCCTGCTGCTTGACAAAACCCCTGCCCATGGTAGCAGTACATCCAGGTCCTGCCAATCTGAACCCTGGCACTGTGCAATTTCATTTTCACTGCCCTACACCAATCCTGCCTCCTTGCTGACTTTGAATGGTAGAAGCTGCTGCAGGACATGAGATGGAGAGCTCTGCTTTGCTCCTTTCCTTCCTCTCTCACAAGCTCAGTGTTACTCAACAGAATCACAGAATCACAGAATCATCTGAGTTGGAAGAGACCCAGAAGGATCATCGAGTCCAACTCTTAAGTGAGTGGCCCATACAGGGATTGAACCCACATCCTCATCATCTCTTGCCCAGGCAGAGTAAGGGGTTAAGTGTGAAGATCTGGAAGAGACAGTGCTGTCCTGTCACAGAGCTGCCCTTTTGCCTCTTCTTCACACATCCACACTGCTCACATAGCCTGCATTCCTCCCCGTTAACACCATTAAGCTTTGACCTGAACTAGACATAGAGCTAAATATGTGTGCACCTGTCCCCTTATAATGACCTGCTATTATCATTTTCCACCCCTCTTTTTTGATTGATGGATATTATGTGCAGAGTGACCCTCAGGATTTTTTTCCCCCCCTCTTTTTGTTAGGCCTTGCTAAAGCAACCTGCAAATTAATTTAATATCCTCTTTTGGTTGGGAGCTATGAAACGAGGGCTCGAGGCTGATGATGCGTAAACCATTTGTGGCATGTATTTAATCTCTGGACAATGGATAGAGATGTTAGTGCATGCTACACTAAGTTCTATTTACGCTGGCTATTAAGTGCAGTCAAGCTGAAGGCAATCGGAGCACATTACAGGGCCTAATGGGAGAGGATGCTACACAACAGTACATTAAAGACTGAAAATGAATTAAGAAGGAAGCATGGTAGAGAAAGCAGACAAGGAAAGGGTTCTGTATACAGATAACTCTTATTGACAGCACAAATATTCATGTACTCTGAGTTCCCAAATCCAATTTTGGTATTGGATACCACTCTAGAGGGAATGTTTTGAATTCCATTTTCATGCAGATACAAAATGACTCGCAGCCAGCCTGCCCCCTCCCACCTCCACCTCAGTGGTTTGCATAACTTGATGCTGGGAAATGCATCCCCTTTTTCTGCCTTGCAAAGCTGAGCCAGATCCCTCTTGACCACCTAAATGAGGCCAAACTTTCTCAGCCTGCTCCCTGAAATGCATCTACCCCAGGAATGACAAGTAGACCTTGCTGCACTCCCGGTCCTGCTCACTCTCCTTGGCACTTCTTGCTCTGGCTGTCACTGAGAAAATTCAAGCCCTCTGGGAAAGACAGGAGAAAAATACACAGTGGGAGAAGCCTATGAGTTGTGAACACTTTGCTTTTGCCTTTTTGGTCCCTGTTATGTGGATGGGAAGAATTTAGAGACGACGAAATACTGGCCTGCTGTCTTTTCAAAACCAAGCTCCAGAACCCAAGAGTGGCATTGCTTTACTCCATCTTACACTGACAGTTTTGTGAGTTTACTTTTAGGTATGAAAATCTCCATTTGGGAAGAGACTGACTTGCCATGACTTCCTGAGTACGGTGGCTTCACTTAGATTGGTGAAAGAAAAGTCCAGTTTATAATTAAAAACTTACACATAAGGAAAAGAGAAGCAGCAACCAACCTGCAGAAGCCACATGCTCACACTGATCAGCTCTGCTCAGTATTTCACCAAGGCCTTCCCAAGATCCAGGTCTGTCACTGTTCCTGCCCAGGCTGCAGACACTTACCTGACCCACTCCCTGCTCCGCCAGCGCAGGGAAATAAACTGTGCCCTGAAAGCATCTGCCCATGCTACTTCTGACATCTATTTTAGGACAATAGAACTTTCACTTGAAGGCTTCCCTGCCTGTACTGCCAAGAGCTTCACTGACTGCCAAAGGCTGGCCACCAATCCTGGTCAGAATGACCTCACCCCTGGGTCCTGAGGACAAGCCCAAGGAGTGTGTCCTCCCTTCCCTTGCAACTCCCAAAGGTCAGACTTGCCTCTGACAAGAAGCTCCTTGCTACTTTTGGCAGGGGCTTCTCCACCAATTTGATGGCAGCAGAAAATACCTGTTAAAAATCAGAAAAACAAACCTTATTTATACGCAGTAAATGCACTAAGAATGGACGGGGAGCCTGCAAGGAACCAGGTGCTCTCTGACATCCCAAAAGCCTGAGACTACTCTTGGATAAGACAAGAGAGTTTTCCTTCAGAACAAGATTGTGCTAAAGAAAAATTTTTCTTTCTTTTCAGTGTTCAAGACCTTATGATGTCCTCTTCCTTCCACTTCTTGAAGTGTAGAGTAAGGACATAAAGGAATTACTTTTCACATAGTCAGTTTATTCAAAAAGCATGTCTGGCAATAAAAGGAAAGAATATTAGAATCCTTTCATAACCATCCTGGTTTGGCAGCAAGGGAGAGGTTTGGGTCTTCTAACATACTAACAGAGTAAAAAAATCAATTCATTGCTAGCACAAACAGAAATATAGTGAAACCAATACTGAGCTTCAAATACTACGTACACAGGAATTCAAACTAATCTGTTCAAGCCAGGTATTGGCTAACCAGTGACTTTGTCTGGTTTCAAGGAGGAAACTTGTAGTTAAGCTCTGCAGAAAAAGAAGTGCATTTGTTTGCAAGCAAACCTCCCAAGTCCAAGACAAATGACTTTCACACAGTACTCAGGTAGGGCTGGAGGGAGAAGAAAGGAAAAAAGTGTCATTTCATGGAGGTCTTTTTTTCCTTGGCTGGTGAAACACTTCCTCCTCTCAAGGATATTCTTGTAACGAGTAACAAGTGTCCTTCCTGTTTTCCAGAGCAAAACATATTCTGGAATAAATATATAATTTAAATTTTCTATGAAATAAACCTTAATTATTTATTTAGTAATTATTTCCCCAGGAAATATAGCCTTGCTTATGTTTATAAAAATTTGAGACCTTCTCATATTTCTGCAGTAAGTTCCTTTGGTCACTGCCATTAGAGTTTAGTGCCATTGTGATACCGAGACAGTCTGAATTAACCCTGGGGTGTTTGCAGGAGGCAGATGCTGCACAGCTACGCTGGGTTCTGCTGTGTCTGATAATTTGAGCACCACCTCCTGCCTCATTCCTGTAACCATGGCCCAGGACACTCAGTACACAGCTCACAGCCACAATCTTTCAACAATGCCCCAAGAATGATGAGACAAATCGCAAACCCAAAAAGTGTTCATGGGCTCCTCGTCCCTTTTTGGGTGTTGAATGTGATGCTCAGCTGCTGTGATCTCCACAGCAGTTCAAGAACGAGCTGTTCTGATATCAATTTGAGATCCTTTCTATTTTTAAAAGCATCCTGGGAGGAGGAAGAGTAAGGGAGACAAGTGAGTAAGAGATTCCTTCACGCTAGCACTAAAAATCCAATCACCGCTTTCTTTTTCACCTTCTTGAGAGGTTCCCTGTCCTCCCATCCCCACCAAAAGACTGGTTAAGCAGAAGAAAGAACAGGCAGGGGAGGAAATAGTCTCAAAACTCTTACGGACCTCAGAACTTCTGATCAGAAGAGTAAAGGCTGAATGAAACCAACTTCCAGCCTTGGAGGAAAGGAGAGGGAAAGAGAAGTGAGTCAGGAAGCGAAGCAGTATCACACACAATCAGCAAGAAACATTTGTCAAAGACCCAATGGTCCTCTTTTCCTGGGGTTAACATGAACAAATTCCCACCGTGACCAAAGAAGAAGGTGTCCCTACCTTCAGAGCACCCCTCAGTGGTCGCTGGTGAACCAGGAACATTGCTCTGAGGCCACTTGCATGGACCTGTGAGCAATGCAAGGCTAGCAGCACTTTGCACTTTGCACTCTCACGCAGTGTTATCCAGCTTAACAAGTTCTCCACAGTTCAGGGAGCATTTAACTGGTTCAAAGTTTCTTGTCGTTTATAAGAAAAACCTCTGTGTTTATCATCGATGCAATAAAGCTGCTGAAAATAATCATCATAATCAGTGGATGCAGTCCAGAAGGAACGTCACAGTCCAAGGCAGCACCTTCCTAGCCCAGATACAAACACCATGTGCTGATCATTAAACTCGCTGTGAAAGCCAGTGCACAAATGAGAACCCATTGGGCAGTGCCACGACCCTTCACCAGGGGTTAAAACAAGCAACAAGGCAGGGTGAAGGACTTTGAAAACAGCCCTGTGAACACCTGCCTGCTGGGATCCAGCCTCATCTGGAAGGCCTCACCATCATCGTCGTGTCTGATACACCTCTCTGGGCACCCTGCACATCCTCAGATGGCCAAACCACTCCATGGTGCTGTCTCACACAGGCTGACATGAGGTAAGGGAGAAGAGTCTTCTAGACCCACACTGCCATCGCAACACCATCAATTTGAATACACTGCTCTAGAAGAAAAAAACCTTGCTTTCATTATAAAAAAAAAAATCTATGTTTCTAAAACTGTCGCTGTCTCTGATCCACTGGCATGTCCAGGGAATATGCCACTGCTCACACAAACATAGGAACATTCTCTCTTCATGCGTGGAATCAGAGAAATCTGTGGGGTGTGTGGAAGGAGGGGGCAGGACAAGCAAACTCTCAAGGACAGTAAAACCTTCTACCGAAGGCGGAGATGAAAGACAGAGAGAAGAATGGGAAGGCAATACATTAAACAAAGCAGAGGAATGCACTGCTTTGTCCAGCTGCTGCTGGTGATGAGCAGAACAGGCCCATGTGATGTGAAGTGGAAGAACCACAGAAATTATCACATAGGATTAATTTAGGATAGCAGACAAATGACGGTCCGAAGTCCCTGATTTTCTTTTCCACATCACAGGCTCACATGCCTACTGCCCAGGATTTATGCACTGGGGTAAACAGCAAAGGGTGGAAAACCCACAATTCCCATACAATTTACAAAATACTTCTCCTTTCACAGAGAATCCACCGTTTTAGTTTGTCCTGATGACTTTGTGACGTTTGTATAGATGACAGATACTGAGTGCTCCCCTGATAACCTTGGGTAAATAGAGGTGCTGAGGGTAGGAAAAGCACATTGTCCCGATCCAGGAGGCTGATAGGAGAGCACAGGTAAGCACAGGGGTCAGCAAGGGAGGTTAGAGGCTGAGTTTTGTAGAGAAAAACATTGGTTCAACAAGACTGCTGGAGAAATACGGCACGATTCTGCATGAGCTGCCTTATCAGGAGTTACGCATTTATTTAACTGGCTTAAAATCATTTTAAAAATCCATGCAAGGTTTTTGGATTCTGAGACATCATTGGCAGCACAACAAAAGAACAGAGGCTTTAAAATACTGTATTAAACAGGAAATTGTGCAGCTCTCCACTGAAAATCTCTTCCCCACCTCATTTTCCGCATTCTTTTGCACTCCATCATTCTGGAAATTGAATTTTTAGGCGCTCTCAAAATGGCCACAGCAGATAGTCTTGGCAAATCCAGCTCTCAAGGAGAAAGGCAGATGAAGGATCTGCAGCCCCACTCTATCCCTTCCTGCCATATCTGACACCTTGTAGATTGTGATGAGTCTGCTGTGGAAAAGTGAATATTTTTACTTTTCTAGTTCCCCTAAGGAGTTTCTCAGTGACAACCTTTGCCTTGTGGCCTGTAGGTCAAGCAATTACCTCAGTTATATCCATTTACCAAACTGTAGCTTTCTCTTTTTATGTTTTTAATATATTCTTCAGTCAGAAGGGATTGAAATAATTATACCTCAATATTTTGATTTCCTGAAAGGTTTTGGGAAAGCACATTTAAATAATCCTTTATATACCTTAACATGTCTTGCCCTCCTCAGTATTGTTTCCTCGGTTCCAGTTTTCTTGTTCTCTTTTCCTTATAGAAGACTTTATTCTGTAATTTTTATTTCCAAAGGTATAAAATCTCTGGCTATCCATCTCAATTCTCCAATAGTTCTTAGCAGCCTATAAGAATGCCAGTTTCTTCAAGGCTCAGTTTTACATGGTTTTTCCTAGCTTTGTCATGAAACTTGTAAAATGAGGAGCTGGTTCATTGTTAACCCACTTTCCAGAATTTCCCTTTACATTTTACAGCATCTTTGATATTTCAAAAACCAGCCCTCTGCCTCTCTCCTCTCCTTACCACTGTATTTCATTAACCAGCAAGGCACGATCTGAGCTGCAACATTCAGAGAATCAATAACCAAAAACTTTCCCTCACCTCTCCGTGCCTCACCGAACACCAGACCACAACACCCCCTGGAAAATGTATATTAGGGATGTTACAAGGTCTGTTGTTACCAAACTCGATTCATTTCAGCCCCGTCCATGCAGGACCAATAAACACATGCTCTTTTCACCTACAAATCCCCAACAGCCTCTGCAATTAATACCTAATTAACAAACAAAAGCAGAGATGCCAGGTGGAACAGCACAAACCCATTCACAGCTCACAAAGGGAACAATCAACTCCTGCCAGCTAAGGACAGTAAGAAAAATATTTTGTTATTGAATAAAGCCCTCCTGCCAGGATTAGACGTGTTTATAAAAATAAAATAAACCAGCCCTAGTTCAAGTGCAAGATGTGGGCTCTGAGTCAGGAATTGCTTATGGTAGGCAAGAGGCTGGACAGAGGGTCATTATAATTCCCTTCTGACAATAAGACCCATAAATCCACTGTCCTTCCAAGAACTTTTAAAACAGATTATTTATGTCTTTTTGTAAGCCATGAAGTTGCTCCCACAAGAGATAAAGCAGACTTCACCACCGAATGAGCTAAAAACTGCACAAATTGGTTTCCCTCAGCAAACCTCACACTTGTACATAGCTAACAAATTAACAACAGCATCTGGGGAGGGGAAAAAATATCTTCACTGTTCCCAACTTGAGTGAAGACGTGCTTGAGCTCCAGATGAGGTTCAGCTCGTGGGGTTTGGCTGCCAGAGACGTGAGCTTAGTGCACGAGTGTGTCCTTGCAGGGTAAATCCGTGCCTGTCCCCATCACTGGAGCCCAGAGACGGTGGCTGCAGCAGGCTGGCTCTGCAACAGGACTCAGTCCTCCTACTCCCTCTGCATCCTCCTCTGCGGTGGGCGGTGGGGAAGTGTCCACATCCACCCCCCTGCCTCTCCTTGTCCCATTTTCTCTGAATCTGAAGCACTTTTTCTAGTGGATACCCCTGGCCTCAGAGCTTTCAGTGCGCCGCTCCTCTCAGCCCACCCTCTCCGGGTTTGCACATGTGAGCGGAAAGAGCACCAGCCCTGGTTCATTCGCAGCAAGGCAGGGATGGATCCTCTCCAGGGAGAGCTCTGCAAGTGGGCAAAGAGCAGGGTCACCCTCTCCTGCTCTCTGGCCATAAATGACACATTAATTATCTTTAAGGTTAAGAACGTTTTCTGTGTCTAGAACTGTACAGTTGTTAGGCAAGGAACATCATTCTTATTAGTACAGTGATGTTCCTTATCCCATCCCTGGAAGTGTTCAGGGCCAGGTTGGATGAGAAATTGAGCAACCTGTTCTAGCAGAAGGTGTCCCTGCCATGGAAGGGGCTTGGAACAAGAGGATCTTTAAGGTTCCTTCCAACACAAATCATTCTGTGACTCTATGATTCTGGGATAATAAAAAAGGTAACTCTATGAAAAATCTACTTTGCTCTCAAGTCTGAGTTTTCTTTGCAAGTGTTGTGTTTCTGTTGGTGCAGGCATCAAACCAGGACTTGGCAGTGCCCATGGGCACAGGTTCCCCAGCCCTGCTGTCAGCTGCACATCGTGACAGGTTAAACTCTGTTTTTTCTGAATTACTGTTCATGTGTTTCCCTCCAACTACCCAGGCTCTGTGCTGGGGGGTTTTAACTCCCAGGTACCAGGGCAGCACCTAAAGATGTGTTTGGAGGGGGACAGACACCAGTGCAGCAGCAGCAGTTGTCCCATCCATCCACCCCGCCTGGGCTCATGTGGTGACACTCAGTGCCCACCTGCCTGGCCCTCAGGTTTATTTTCAGCCACTCTGATGTGACACTGCACTTTGCTAAGTCCTGCATGCCAAAGCCACTCATTCCCACTGCAGCTGATGCACGCACAGTTCCCAAGTCCTGCATGGACTAGCCAGTAAATCAGGGGTGTAAAAGTATTGTTGGCCCCCTGCCCAGTATGTGTACCTCTTAATCCCTAATTCCAATTGTGTAAACAAGGCATGACATAACGGGTGTGCCATGGAAATATGCTCTATAAAGTTGATTACCACGCTTCATCCCATTAGAGCAGCACTCACTGTAAAACTCTAGATAAGGCTAAAGCAATTTATTTGTGTTTCTAAAGGAGACGGGCATATTTTGGCTTTTCAGGGCATGATCAAACTTGACAGGCAGACTCTAGAGCTACTTTGCAGCTCTTAAAACAGCTCATTTCAACCTGTACTGGGTAGGAATTTTTAAACCAGATATCCTAAAAGGTCAGATCAACTGTGGCCGTTTCTCAAGTATGCAAAGAGGGAGGACATAAAAAGCCTTGGATTGTCTGGGTGACCTGTTCAGCCAGATGTCAATCCAGCTCCTGCTCTCTCCTGAGTGCAAAGGCAGCTCTGGCTGCTTTTGGAGGTCAGGAGCTCCAGGCGTTAGAGAAAGAAAAGCTGCAGCCATGTCGCTGTGCAGCCAAGCCGACTGTCACAGGGGGATCTTGTGCCGGGATGACAGGAGGCAGCTGTGCTCCTCTTGTCCGTCCAGCAACCTCCACCAGCCCCATCCAGCTCACAGCTCCCACCTGCAGCCTACAGGTCAGGCCTGAAACCCCAGCTCAGGATCACCCCCAGCACCCGTGACAAAGCTGAGACTCCGGCCCAGGACTCCCGAGTCCCCTCCCAGAGCTGCCAGCTGCTGGAGCGTGAGGACTCAGGTCAAGACTTTCCTATAACCTTCACTTCCCATGGCATTGCAGCTCCGAAGGGAACAAACACCCATCACAGACCTCAGTTCTAGAAGGAATTGTGGACAGGCAAAACCCAGAACTGCTGAGCCTGGGTTTTCCTTCCCTGCTTCATGGGTCGAGGCCAGAATTCTCAGAAAACACAAGGAACCTTCCTTGAACCTGTCCCAGGTTTGCAGCAAGCAGGAAACCTTTGCAGTTTCAGATTTCCCTTCCAAATCAGCTCCGAGGAAAACAGCTACTGTGATCGAAGGCATTAAAAATTGATATAATTAACACAAATCAGGAGTATAATATATATCAACTTGTGCATGAGTTCAAAAGCTCTTTTTAAAGCCATAGAAGCCAAGGAATTTTTCCATTATCTCAAAAAGAGCTTGATAAAGTCTTTTGCTTGTAGAATTAAGCCTGTAGCAGCTGGTAGGGTTACTGAAGCAGCTACAGCAGCCTTGTGCTGTGTTATAAAGACATCTCTGTCGCTGGAGAAGAAACGATAACGTGCATGCATAGAGGCATTTTTTAACCTGATTCTTTAGGCACCCCCCATCTCCCACCCTCTCCCTCTGTCACCTCTCAAAAAGGTTTTTCAGACTGGAACTGTACTTGAATTTAGTCTAATTGGAAGGAAATGTGAGACCCAAATCTTGGTTCTCATTGGCATGGAGACACTTGCATACAATCACGGTATGCAAAACAGCAGAAGTCTGAATTCATAATTGGACGTTCCAAAATGTAATTATGAAAGATGAAATGCTCCTTTCAATGAGAAGGCTGTAAATAGAATAATTAATTTTGTGTTTGCTTGAACAATTCTGTATTATGGACCTTACACTGGAACTGAAATTAATTAAGTGCACCAGGATTTATGGAGGAGGTGAAGAGAGAGGGAAAAAAAAGAATTAATCTGAAGTAAAAGATAGATGACTTTGTGAGTGTAATGATGCGTTAGTCTGGGGTATTCTTTAACAAATTTAGCAGGCATGTTCTGGGTACAAACAGCACTCACTGACAGAATTATCTCAACTAATGCAGCTGCTGGACTCTGAGCAAATTGAGATTGCAGATGAGTACTTTAGATTTAGAGCTATTAACCCTCAGTGTGCTGAAGATGTGTTTGCATTCCCTGTGTGGCAAGGTCAGCTGTGTGTCCCCTGTGCCAAGGTCTGCAGGACGTGGCCGTGCAGCAGCTCCCTGGGCTTGTGTGAGCACACACAAACACACATGAATAAACACAGGAACACACACAAACACACACAAACACACATGAATACACGCAGGAACACACACAAACACACATGAATACACGCAGGAACACACAGAAGCACACAGGAGCACACACAAACACACATGAATAAACACAGGAACACACAGGAGCTCGCAGGAACACAAAGGAGCACACACGAACACGTGAATAAACACAGGAACACACACAAACACACATGAATACACACAGGAACACACAGGAGCTCACAGGAACACAAAGGAGCACACACAAACACGTGAATACACACGTGAGCACACATAAACACATGAACACAACACAAACACACAGTAATACCACACACACACAGGAACACACACAAACACACACAAACACACACAAACACACAGGAACACACATGCTGGCAGAGTTGGAGGGCAATTACCAGCATCAGGCAGTTCTGGGGGAACAGCAGAGGAGAGGCAGAGCACTCAGAGGAAAGGGAAAGGAAATGAGGAGAGCAGAGATCAGAGTTACGTCTCTCAGTGGACTCAGGGAAAGAAGGGACGGTGGCTACCACCAGTTGTGATTTTTAAAGCAAACAAACCAAAGTGAGCAGCCAAAGGAATGGCTGTAAACCAAACAGCTTAGCTGTGGCAAGCTGTTCCTGAGGTCATTTCAAATGGAAACCCAGAGTTATTCCTTTCCTCTGCTAAGATCAGGCTATAAAAACCCAGGTGTAAAAATCTCTTCCGACACTTCATTCAGGACTAAAGCACTTTCCAGCCCTGAATGAATGAGGGATTTCAGATTTACCAGCCTGGCAGAGACCCCTGAGACACCTGGGGCAGTAAGCACTTCCAGCATCCGGAGCAGTCACTCAGAAGACATTTCCAGTCCCATAAACGTTATGCCTTACTGGTATAATTTTGAATAAAATAATGTAACTGGCCCTAGATTCACGAATAATCAATGTGATACTTCCCCTCCTCAGAGTCACTCTGAGGCAGCACTTTGTGAAGCGTTGGCTGGGCTGTGCAGGATTCCTGCACCATGCAGGGACACTCTGGAGTTTAGCACGTTGTGTCTGTGGAGTGTCAGCTTTCCCTGCCCAAGAACCAGCCGCTGAGAGACACACGGCAGCTGGAACCAGCCCCCTGGGAATTTTTTGAGACTCTGGGAAGCAACTAATGTGGATGTGCTGGTGTAGCCCTGGAAAGGAGGGAGAAGAATAAGTATGGAAGAGAAGATCCCTTATCTCTGCTTTATCATCTGCCCCTCCTCTGCTGGGATTTCTTTGCTAGGGAAGAACTTTCTCAAGGCTGGTTTTATTCCTTAGTGGGATAGGATTCCTTAGTGTAGGACCTCCTTGTGTTTCACGGACATCTGCTCCCAGAGGCTGACAATCCAATTAACACGAACTGGACCACAGTTTATCAAAGTTCAGCACGACAAACTTCTCCAAAGTCACTTCTCGCAGAAAGTCACTTCTCCTTGGAAAGCTGTGCTTGGTGAAGTCACGGGGATGGGAAAGGTGTGAAATCCATAACCCTCAGACATGACCTGAGATGCTCACAGCCAGGGCAGGTGGTGGAGTGTGAGTCTGAAACGTACCCCTGCTCTTTTCAGGTCAAGCTGTTCCCAAGCCTCAGTGTTACCTCTGGGCTGGAGGAGACTCCACAGAGATGTGACTGCTTTGTCCCTAAAACTGAAGCACCAGAGTGTGGGAATAAGGGCCTCCTTCCTCAGGGAAGAAAGTGCTGGGATTGCAACTTCTAAGAGCTAGAAGCTGCCTGGAGGATGGTTACCCAGCACCATACATTGATCTCTGGGTAGCAGAGTGCACTGGGGTACAATGCCTACTTGCTTACTAATATTTGTTTTCATTTTCCACAATAAAATGCTAAATATGAACTATGGTTACTCTGCCTTAAATTGCAACAAGAGCTGCATTTTCCACTTGCTTGGTTATAGCTCTTTAAGTGATACATTATATTGTTTGCCAGAATACTTCTACAAAGTCTTTGCTTCATTTAACTTGTAGAACAATTCAGCCAGATTGGTCTATAAAAGGTGTACTTAAAATCAGGATTACCCCAGGACTCAAAAGTGCTGGGTGCTAAAACGCAGCCTCTCATTTCCCATGGCCTTCTGAGCATCTGAACATATTTATACCTTCTGCATTGCAGCAAACTTAATCAGAAGGACAGGCTTGCTAACATCTGTGCATTCCATTCGCTTCTGGAGTCGTCTCAATCTCTTCTGAAACCTGATTCTGGCTGTCAGAGCACATAGCTCTCCATGCTGGGTATTATTTGGACATGTAGACATCTGTCATCAGGAAGTGTGATAGATGGTTTTATTAACCCACACAGGCAAAGACTGTGACAGCAAAGGACTCTTACACAGGGAGAAAGTATCCTGAAAACCTTACAAGTCTGCTCCACACTTTTCCCAGCCTGTGGTTGTGGCAGGTACCGGACACTTGGAAGAAGAAAATATGTTACACATCTCAGGATGGACATATTCCCCCCCGATAGCTCTGGCCAAAATAAGTAAAACAAGTACCACAGGTGATATGGCATCTCCAATAGCAGAGAAATGGAAAGCGAGGAGGCTTAGATTGGATATCAGGAAGAAATTCTTCCCTGTGAGGGTGAGGAGGCCCTGGCACAGGGTGCCCAGAGAAGCTGTGGCTGCCCCTGGATCCCTGGAAGTGTCCAAGGCCAGGCTGGATGGGGCTTGGAGCAACCTGGGATAGTGGAAGGTGTCCCTGCCCATGGCAGGGGTTGGAATGAGATGAGCTTTAAGGTCCCTTCCAACCCGAACCATTGTACAATTCTATGATGAACTGATCTCAATAGCAGAAATTCCCGCTAGCAGGAGGGTTTGTAGCAAACTGTAGCCAGACTGTGCTTTACAAATAAGTTTAAGGAAGATGGAAACCTGTTTTAATAGAAATCATTACAAAGATTTCATTTAAGTCATTCATGAATTAAATACAAATTCACCAGCTAGTCCCCACAGCTGTCTTTTTCTTCTCAAATTGTTTCTCCTTCCAACCTCCCATCTAGCAGTCACCTGCAGGCAGGACTCTGCACCAGCAAATGCTGGGGCAAAGTCTAGAGCCAAACTGGGATTTCTGGATGCTTAGTTTCGGGGTTTGGTCTGTATCCCCATGTAGTTCCAGACTGAGTAGGGACAATCTTTTCTGTCTCTCAACCTTCCAAAAATAGTCAAATGCAATTAATCCTTGCTGGTTGTCCATTGCCCATGATTCTGGGATTCCTGTGCTGAGGCTTCCAGAGAACTGAGACCAGATACAGACAGAGGAACATGTCCCTGCTACTTCTTTTCCAAAAAACCTCTTACTGCAGCAGCCAGTGGCTCACAGCTGGGAAGTGACAGAGCTGGTTTTGGGCATCCAGGGACCTTCATTTTTACCTCTCCTTGCTGTCCATCTGCTTTAAGTTGAATTTTATTACTTTTTTTTTTTTTTTTTTTTTGTGAGCAACATTGTTCCTCCACACTCCCTCTGAGCCTGCATTTAAGCTGAACCCCCCAAAAATGCCAGTACATGTGTATATGTGTGTGTTGTGTGACATATATCATATCCATAGACATCTAGAAGATGACATCTGTAGAGCTACATACTGTGGTGCTGGTGAACTTTATCTATCCAAGGGCACCAGAAAGATGAATAAGATAAAACCAGTTGTATCTTTTTATTTACAAAGGCAAAGGACTGCAGTCTGGGTTTGTCTTTGCCATTTGGGAAAAGCTGCATTTGAAAATTTTGATTTGTATGTTTTGGGTTGTTTTTTATATATTGCAAACATTTCAGGGTAATCCATGTTGTTACGTCCCACAACGCTGCTGCAGACTGTGAGAGATGGATAGACAGTGATTTCCTCTAAGCCCTGATTTCTGGAAACAAATGATTGTCTAGAAACCTGACATTTAAAAACAAAAAGAAAGAGGTTGGTAAAATGTCTGTGTATGGGAAATCTGAAAATGGGATTTAAATGGAAGCAAGAATCTTGCAAACAAGAAAGGATTTAAAGGTTTATATGGAGCAATGAACAAGCAAACTCATAACCTTGAGCTGATTTTTGTCTACTTGCTTTAACAATGATGCCAGGCACCATTTGCAAAAAATAACATTTTATCTCATGCAGATATACAAAGGCTTATTTTCAGAAATATCCTGTCAATAAAAGCAGAAAAAAAGGCAAATCTTCCTAATCACTCTAGCAGGATAACTCAAACTAAGAACATAACCCTCTATTTTGCAGTTTTATATTATTAGAAGGAATGAAAAAAAACCCCTCACCAATCTCCCTGACACTGATCCATCAAATAAATTAACTGTGTTCATCAGTTAACTCTCACTGGTCAAATAGGGTTAAAATTCTTGGATCTAATTCATATTGCTAATTTTGCAAAGGGGGAAAAAAGCACAGTGGGATAGCAGGAGCCAAATCTGCTATTTTGCCATAACTGACTGAACCTTGGGGGCTGGTGTTTTATTCTTGCAATATTTCTTTTAATAAAAAAGTGCCTGATTAAAACAGCCTTTTAGAAAACATTAATTCAGGAGCTAAAAAAAAAAAATTCAAATGAACTCAAATAGATTTTCTCTGGTACGTTAACGTTGCATTTAGGATAATGGATAAGGAGAAGGATGGATTCTGTAGGTATAAATCAATAGGAGAGGGGGGTTGATGAAACTGCAACCTGTGAGAGTGAAGCCCTGGTGGTTTGTGATATCATCAGGAGCCTGAGATTAATTTGTTTGACAGCCCAGTCTCCTGCATTCATTATTTTAGCAACAGGACCACAATGCACATGTTAACCAGGCAGCCAATGCACCCTCCCTCAGATCCCCTACAAGCACCTGGGTTAAAGCAAAAACCCCAGCTGACTTGTCAGTAGGATACGTGAACAGATTGTCCTTTTTACTGCTGTAAGAAAACTGACAGAGAAGGGGGGGTTACAGAGAGATGGAGTAAATTGGTAGCTCTGGATTAGCCCCACTGCTGGTCACTCTGGCCGGTCACACACCCGGCAAGGACCTGGCTCTGCCACTCTTACAAGGCTCAGTGCTGCCTTGATGAAGATGTGTTAATGATTTCGTTAGGATTTCAGGGGGAATGTGGTCAGTGGCAGCACGGATAAATGGACAACACTCTGCTCCCATCCTGCTCTCTCCATGGTTTCTGCCTTTGAATTTTCTCTGGCTGAAAAGAAAAGTTTTAAGAGACAAATTTTTGGTTTGCAAGAAAAAGAGTTACTGTAAGTCAGTCAGGTGCTGGAAACCCCAAATAACCTTCTGTACTCTCTATTTTCTCTACAGATATCTCACAGCTCATTTTTCTTGCAGGCTTATGACCAAATCCTGCTCACCTCGTGCTCCATCTAAGGGCCTTTGAAACCCCACGAAGGGGTCGTTGATTTCAATGGCTGTTGGATCAGATCCTTGCCCTTAGGGATAGCCCCATTAATTTCATATGGCCTGTTTATGTGAGTAAATTAGCCCCAGTTTGGCCCCAAGTCTGTGACTTCCCTAGCCCTGGGAACCGGCAGAAATCCCTGTCCTGTTCTGGTGTACAGTCTATCCCGTCCAGCTGGAGTTAAGTGTACTTCATTACTCAGGGAAATTTGGATTTGGACAATTCTTCACTAATAAACAACATATTGCCATAATTAGCAAGTGTGGACTGGGAATCCTGGAAATGGAGTCTGTCCAATCTGTCAATTTAGGAACATATTGTTTAATTTACACAGTGCAGCACATTGTGCAACCTGAGAAGGCTCCCCCAGCCCAGGCCAGAGCAGGGCTTGCTGCTGCCTCCAACTCTGGAAATCAGCTTTCAGCTTCAGACAGCAACTTTGACACTCTTCTTCTTCCTCTTGGCCTCCTCATCTAGGTTGAAAGAGGCTGAAAAGACTGAAAGGGACTATGCACAGTTCCTCTACAACCCTTGCCAAGCTGTTTTCACAGCTAAACCCTGAGGATCCCCATTTTTCAGAAGGAAAGTTTCTCCATTATAGAATCTCCAAATCATAGAATAGAATCATAGAATCGTAGAACCATAGAATCAGTCATAGAATCAGAGAATGGTTTGGGTTGAAAGGGACCCTAAAGACCATCTTAGTTCCAACCCTCCCACCACGGGCAGGGACACCTTCCACTATCCCAGGCTGCTCCAAGCCCTGTCCAACCTGGCCCTGAACACTTCCAGGGATGGGGCAGCCACATCTCTGGTCATTCAGACATTCTCTGGTCATTCAGACATTATCTGGTCAACCCGTGCTGGTGTCTGACTACCTTCACTGGGAAGAATTTCTTCCTAATATCCAATCTAAGCCTGCCCTCTGTCAGCCTGAAGCCGTAATGATTGTCCTGAAGTGCCAGGCTGAACACTCAAGCCCCTGTGCTGGTGCACCCAGGCTCTGGGAGTCCTGAGCTGCAGGGTGAGTGATGCCAACCAGCCTGGAGTACAGCACACAGTCCAAAATTACCACCCAAAACCTGCTCCACAGAGGGAAGTTTGGTTCGTTTGTAAATCACCATGAAAACACCATCAGAAACGCACAGCAGAGTTGTTTTAATACAAATATACACCATGAAATTTCCGCCCAGGCTGACCAGAGTCACTGAGCATCACGTTTTTTCTCACATTCTCCAGAGCAGATTCTTCTTTAGTTATCAGACTTCCCCTTCACTCCCCTGCTTGTCTTCTAATCAAAGCAAACCACTCCAACTTTTAAATGAAACTAATTTTCATATTGCCCACATATACATACAGTTAAGAAATTACAGTGACAGTGATAAAAAATGTTAATTTTTCTTTCCAGATGCTTGTAAAACAGCCTTAACATATGTCCGCTGTTTAATTAACAGAGCGGCAGCACGGTGGAGGGAAGCCAAACTAATAATTTAAAGAAGCATTCTCCCTCCCTTGATTTGAATCCCAAAACACATCCATCATGTGCATTTCTGAAACTGCAAAAGATTTAATTTTCTGAACTTTCAGCAAACATCATAAAACAAGTCAAAGAGAAACCTGAAGTCAGGAGTGATCGCCTTTGAGTGAGTTCAGCTTCAGAACTTGCACAGAAATTCATTTCATTAAGTGACTAAAAACTCCAGTGCACTTTTTTTTTTTTTTAATTAGCTTTTATTATCACCTCCTGCTGGGTGGCCAAAAGGTGCCATTTTGCTGCTCAGGTTCTGGTTTTGAGCTGCCTCCTCGCACAAGATTGATGAGGATGTAATTCCTTCCTCCAAGCAGAGCCAGGATTAAGCCAGTCACCTCACCCACTCCTGGAGCCTTTTCCTGTAATTTTTGTGCACTACAAAATTTCTGGGGTATCCGTCTTTCCTCCCCAGGAAGTACAGACATGCCTCTGCCCCAGCTTATAGCTGGGGGGCTGAGACAGTTTAAATTGCATGTTCAACACGTGCATTTTAATTAACTCCACTTTTGGAGCTGCTCCTCAGCCCAGGCTCTGGAGGGGGAGCAATGAGGATGCTGAGGACCTTAGTGTGAGGTGAAGGTCTCACCCTTGCAGTGCAGGGACACCAGCCCAGCACACGGCTCATAACCCAAGCTCTGCTCTTCCAAGGGCAGCACTGAGGGTCTGAGATGGAGCAAACAGAGCAGACGGAGAAAGTGCTGGTCTCTGAGCTCACATCTGCTTGCAACACTCCTCTTTGCCCCCTCACAAAGACAAGCCATAGGGACAAGGCAAACCTAAAACTGTTGCTTGCGGAATTGGCACAGAGGTCACATCTCTGAAGCCAAAGTGAACTTGCCAGCGAGGGCCTTGCCCTTTCTCCAAAAGCACATCGAGAGCTTCATCCCCCTCTGCCCTTTGTGTCTGGGATGACTGTAGGTTATTTAAAGGTGCAAAAAGCTCTCCTTACCTCCTTCCCCCTGTTGTCAGCAAACAACAATTTGTACGTAGAAGGGATCAGATCCCTCCTGGAAATTACTCTGAGATCCATGGGGGAGGAGGAGGTGCCACCACAGCCATTAACCTCTTCTGGGATAACCAGACACGCAGAAAGTCAGCACTGCCCACTGCTCACAGTCAGGAAATGATGCTCTTGGCCCCCACCCTCTGCAAAGCTAATGACTCCTCCCGAGGGACCAATATGCCTGGGGAAAGGAGTTTGTGTTTTATCAACCTGATGGAGCAGCCTCTGTTCCCACAGAGACACACGGTGTAAAAGACAAAGCAGCACGGTGCCAGCTGGGGAAATACACCCTTTCCTCTGTGGAAAGGAAGAGATTTGTCAAAGGTGATGCTGTATTTCATTACTGTATTGAATGGAAGAGCATATTAAAAGACTTCTGTTAAATATTAACCAGGAAGAGGAAAGATGGGGGCAGAGCATTTTCCTTCTCCAACTTTTGTTGGACGCACAGTCATAAAGCAACTCAGAAATTAATCTGCTGATAGATTAGAGACTGTGAGTGTTAATTGACCCTTTGATCTCCCAGATGTTATTTTGGGTCTTGCAGGGAGGGATATTAATGAATCTGAAGTTATTAAATGAATTCCTCACTTGCTGTGGCAGCATTTGGCTCCCAGCAGAGAGGATCCCTTTGGGTTGGCCCTGCTCTGGCTGGAGTTCTGGAAAGGTGGAGACAAAGAGACAGGTACTGCATGACAGGCAGGATGAGAGCACCCAGCTGTAGTTTCCAGACAGTCTTCATGTTCTACGTGACTAAAGGGAGTTGAAAACTCCGCAGCTTGAAATCGAGAGCATTTCACGAACTCTCAGATCAGCATCACTCCTAATTCGGGCACAGCTCAAAGCCAGGGGATCTGTTTTTCACCTTCCTCCTTTCAGAGCCCTCCAGGAGGGTGGTACAAACAGAGCTGGTCAAATTTCCCCAGGTATCTGTATCCCTGGAGCAGCTCTGTACCCTTTGAGAGAGTTACACCAGGCATTTGTTTTGCCTTATTTTCAACATGAAACCTCAGGCTGTGTTTTGCAGAGGTCCTGCTCCCTAATTGTGAGACCACTCAGGCCGTGGACAAAGACTGAATGGCAGAAACCCTGCAAAAGCCTGAGCTGGGCTTGTCCATGTCATGGGCCTACGTGTTACTGGTGTCATGATCAGACACAATTTCTCCCAGGCCCACAGAGAGTGCAAGGACCATCTTGGATGGAGTTTCTTCTTGGCCTTAAAGCTGGAGATAAACAATTTGGGAAAAAAAATTGCAGGCAATGAGTCAGTTAACACAGCAGGGCCTTTCTCCAGAAACCTGGCCAGCCCTTCCCATTACAGAGCTAGTCTTTGGCTAGCTCTCCAAAGGAGGCTCAGTGACTGTGTACATTAAAAATGCTATCACCATTATGGGCTCTTCACTAAAGGTACAAGAGCATGACAAATATATGTAATTTGCAAATTGGCTGGTCTTTTGCAATAATTTAGAGACACTAGTTAGCGGCAATAGAAATCTAACAATTACTGATGTTTAAGGTTTGCATTGTTGCTCTGTGAATATTTCATGCATAAATGAACTTCCCCTGGACCAACTGCTGTTTCTGATGAGGCGCTCTGAGGCTTTATTGCCAAATACACAGCGGGGCTCCCCCAATGAGCCACATAACGGATGATGCATCACCTTCGCAGCTTAAATAATGCAGAGTATCTGCATTTTATAGAGTGGTAGTACACTTTATTTACATATCAACTGAGTGGCCAGGCTGAATATGAAGAAATATGTGAAGGAAAGAGCATGGCACTTTTAATATTTCATATTAGCAAGCAACCTGCAGGAAGAGCCTCGGCAGGCTGAGATGAGAACTTATCTGCCCAATTTCTGTGTGTGCATGTCTCTCTCTGAGAAAATCTCTTGCAAAACTGATGCAACAAATGTCTTTTCCCATTCTTGTGAACTTCTTCAGCATTATTGAAAACAAAAGGCGCAGACTGCTAATCAGAGATTGACCTTCCAAGTGCCATTTGTTTGGGAAGAGAATCAAACCCACCCTCAAAATCACATCCTGTGCCTTCCTGGGGCTGCTGGGAGATGTAGTCTTCCTCTCTATCACTCTGGAGAGATCTGCAGGGTATTTCTGCTCTTAGGGAGGCCACCCACAAAGCCTCATCAACCTGCCAGGACTGGAAGGAGGCCCAGACCTCGTAGAAAAAGCATCATCCAAAATGCAGAACTATTGCAACAGCTGATGATACTTCCTATGCCAACGAGTCTGGGTTGATGGAAGGGGAAAATAATACATAAAAGCAAGAACTACTTCTTCCCTACGAATAGTGTGGCTTGCACATCATAGTCTATGTGGGACTGTATCTCAGGGTATGGATCCTCTTTCTGAAGCAGATTATCCAAGCATTCAGGCTTGAACCCCACATGAAATCCTTTGTCCTCCATGAAAGCCCCTCAGATCTCATCCCAAAAAGGCCCTGCCCAGGGGACTGGTCCAAGCCCTGGGATGCTGGCCATCACTCTTGCCCCCTCATTGCAAAGAGTTCCAGTGACCAAACATGGCAAGGATATTAAATTCTTTAAAGCAGCACTCTGCACCCTCCATGGAAAGAGTGGCCCAGCAGAGCACAGGTACCAATTGTCATCTGCTTTTCTGCAGGACTGGTGGGGATGTGTTTGCCCACCACAACTTCCTTCTCTGTCCTGCATCTGCTGACAGCGTGCAGCATCTCCCTCACATTATGCCTCATTCAAAGAGGAACTGATGTGTACCAGCCCTTTTTTGTACAAACCTATTAAAATTCCAATGCAAATGACCGGATTCATAATCTGAGCTTCATTGAGAAACACAGTTTCCTGCTTTCCCCAGTAATGAAATTATTGGTTGTGCAGATGCTCCATTTCTAAGCTAATTCAATCTCTGACTGTTTTTTTTAAGGCGGGATGTGTGAGGGCAGGGGAGTGAGGATGTGCAGGTTTGTGTGCGTGTGCACACAGCCCAACACATCTGCACAGCGTGTTTCCCAGCACACAGATCCACAGGCTATTTAGTTAGATAGCCAATTATAATTATAAATGCAATGGGAATACCAGCAGTATATTGTATAGACACGATTAAAAATAAACTGGGAAAGCTAAAAGCAGCTTAGTCGCCAGAAACTAATACACTACTGGGGCAAGTTGTGGAAATGCCTGATTATTCTCTTTTGCTCACTCCATCCCTGGGGGATCTTCCTGAACTGTTACTTTAACTGCTCAACTTGCCTTTTCCACTGTGATAGTCAGCAGATGAAGCCCTTCACATTTAAGTGTAATAGTGCCAGAGAGACCAACTGCTCCTAAGAGTTACGACCTATAAATGTCGCTTCTGTGTCAGAATGAGAATGTGCCACTGAAGATGCTGAAGTCTGCAGAGGGTTTGCTTGACAATTCATGCAGGCCATTAAACTTACTCCTCCCCTCGTCCCCCCAGCATTGTGTACGCTGGGATTTCTTGCTTGCTTTCACAGCTTTCTGAGTAGCTCCTCCAAAGCTGGCAACGACTGAGCAATTTATCCCTGGGACAGAGTGTACGGCGCAGCATTTGTTCAAGCTGCACTTCTCTTCACCTGTCATGGCTAATGAGAGCTCCAGGACAGACTGCCTGCACTACCCAGGGCACAGAGAAAATGGAGATGGACATCAAGTGATGCCAGGATGAGACAGAGAGTCCTGTAAAGCAGATATGAATCAGCCCCCCGTCCCAGACAGTTGCCAGGTGCGGGTGATACTGCCGTTTCCCTTCGCATGGGAATACACACACAGCCTTCACACAGTCTCACCCTTTCCTGGAGGTGGTTTGGGGGCCTGTAGGGGGAACAAGAATTATTAGTATTTCTCCACAGCACCCAGATGTTTCTGGCCAACTGAATAAGAGGGATTTCAGTGTGCCTTGGTCAGGAGGACGTGATTACTTCTTTGCCTGAAGCTTGTAGCAAGAAGACAATAGCTAAGAGCAGGGTTGGGGTTTTTTGACTCATAACCTGATGCCTTAGGGTTTTTAGCTTTTATATTTTTCAGATTATTTACTGCATTAGTGTGTGTGACTCTGAACTCTATATAAAATATTAGCTAGTTTCTCATGTTAGTCAGACTAAACAATCCTTCCGAGGGCCTGCAAAACCAAGGTCACACTCCACAGCTCGGGCCCAAAAAGTATAAACAAAGTGGTTTGGCAGGGACAGACTGGGGGATTGTTACTCCATAACCTGAAGCCATGGTTGGACAATTAGCTTCTGATATGCTAATAGACCAAACCTATATCTGTCTAAAAACTCGTGACTCGTCGTACATTTTGGATCCATCTTGGGTGTAGTCTCTTACAGAGGCTCCTGTGCTGCCCAAGGTGTATCTTTTAGAGGCCTTTAATAAATATCTGCTTTATTCCCTTGCTCTGTCTAGTCTCTGTTTCAGGGAGCCTCCTCAGGCATTAACCCAGTTCTGGCGTTAGCTGAAAGCCCAGCTCACCACAGCCATAAGCACAGCTCAGAAGACATGCAGGAATTCACACCACATTAACATTTAGCCCAGCATGCACATTTACTCAGGTACAAGATAGAGGTATTTAATATTTACTTATTTTGGTTATCACTTAGACCCCAACAGCTGGTCCCCAGGGCAGGTTCAGCTACATCATGGTGTGCCCAAGCGGTGTAGGGCATGGACAACACAGCTCCATACACCCACTAGTATTCCTGCCCCTTTTCCTTCTGGGAAAAGAGAGTTTTTGAGGCCTTGGGAAAGGAGGAAACCTCTCTGAGAGGAATGATGGTGCAGAAAACCCCACAGCTTGGTGTTGCTCACTGTTGGGAGTGGCAGGGCAGAAAGGAAAGCCACGGACAGCAGAGGGGATGAGGTTGGGGTGAGCGAGGAGCCCTCTCTGCAGAGCAGGCCCAGGCAGGGCTGTGCAGAAAGGCTGGACTGTACAGTGCAGCTGGAGAGGGTGACAGACCCTGTGCAGAAAGGCTGGACCTGCACAGTGCAGCTGGAGAGGCTGACAGACCCTGTGCAGCGAATGCAGGCAGTTCATATGGACATCTGCTCTGTGGATGGGAAAAGGGAGTGGGACAGAGTACTGAAAGGCTGACAGGCAGGACTGACTCCACTTGGGGTATTATTATGCGCCATATCAGCTTGAAATCTGGAGGAACAAGCCTGCGACAGCCCCAGCCTGTGGACAGTCAGACGCTGCCATCCCCACTCCCACTGCATCCCATCCCGGGGTCCCCACGGTGGCTCCCCCGCTCCCCGTCAGCCTCTCCCATTCCATCCCCTCAGCAGCAGTGGTGGCTGCCAGTGCCACCAGCACACAGGGAGGAGGCAGCAGCTGATTTCACAGCCACTTGACCAGAGATGTTGGTTGAATCGGGACCGAGACGGGGAGGGGGAAGAGCTGAGGATCCTTTTGAGGCCGCCACCTGGGACTGGCAGCACTTCTACTAATGCACAGTGAACAGCTAAATCATACATTATTGATTTGTCAGACGTATTTGCATATAAATAAGCATGATCATTCATACAAACCTTAATGTTGTTGTTCTCCCTTTAGTGTTGTGATCACAGATGAATGACTCTAGTTAGACACAATTCAGGAAAGCTTGTACCACTGCAGCAAAGTAAGCTGCTGATTTAAAACTACATTTATTGGAGCATGTAAGTGTGACAGTCTATTGGTGAATTTGGGGATAATTAGTCTAAAAGACAAGATAAATGAATCCTGAAAGTGGTATTGTGATGAAGAAATGATCCCTCCATGCTAGTAAAGCTTTGATGCCAGAAATATTGTAAATGATAATTAACTGGGAAACACAGAGGAATTATATTTCAATTGTGTTTTCAAAAGGACTTAGAATTTTACAGGCAAATTGATTCGGTTCTCCCCCTCCCCCAACCCTGTGATTATGAAAGATTGTCTAATTTACAACATGAACTATGAAGCATATGACAAATCGCTGCCTTGCTTGTATGCATCTTGTTTGTACGTTTCTCCCCGGTAGATATCTGCTTATTGTTTTTAAGCAAACCAAGACATGTATTTTTCAATTAGTCTTTCCCTAGGCCTAATCTAGACAGATCTGCAGGCCAGCACAACACACTGACCCATGAAAATTATATCTGCTGTATTAATTCATTAAGCATTGCAGGATCAAGCTGTAAGATCTCACTCCCTGATAGCATCAGCAGCGTGAGCAGGGTTAGTCTGCATCCCTCCCCTGAAAAGAAAATATTATAGATTGTGCAATGCAGGGGAAACATTGCTTGCTAACACTTCATTTTAATTGTCCTAAATTAGAGCTGAAGACTTACAAAACTGTGCGTGACAGCCAATGAATACCAAATGAATTCATTAGGATCAAGGCTGATACAATGAATAACTAACGAATCTATAACAACAGCTATATCCTTTATGCCTCGGCTGGCGGCTGCAGCAGGGAGCCCTGGAGGGAGCTATCCTGACCCTGAGGCCAGCACACTTTGCCCCATGCCAGCCTCTAATTGCAGCTCTAAGGGAAGCTGGCGTCCCCTGGATTGCTCAGGGTTAGGGGAACAGCGCAGGTGGATGGAGAAGGGGAATCAAACAGGACGTTGCAGGTGAATTGCAGAAACAGGGCACAACCACCACCCCCTGAGCTTCAGAACATCCTGCCTGGACTCCACAGGGCCAAGACGCAGCTTGAGCCACATCCTGCCACTTGTTCCAGGCTATCCCAGCATTGCTGCTATTGAGTCCTGCCTATTAGGTGGTATTATCAGACTGAAACCCACCTATTATCACCCGTAACTTGTGCATCAAGCTCAGCACATGCACTCTGATCCATCCCAGAGGATGCAAGTGTCCCATGATGGTTTGGACTGTTCCTGTCTGTGCTCTGGGGCAGCGTGTCCCTGGTGAACACAGAAAGGTGTTGTTAAAAGAGAGGGGGAAAAGAAGAGAAACACCTTCATCCGCAAGGAGTTTGCACCTTGCGTTTCTCTGGTGGGACTCACCATAACTCATACAAGATTCAGTGAGTTGGGACTGTGAAAGAAGGCGGGGAAAGGGGCTCTTATTACTGTGGAGAGGTTTTATATGGTATTGTCTTCCTTAGCAGAGGATGTTAATGTTTTGGGTGGCTATTCAATGAAAGAAAACACAAAAGACAATGACTCAGTTAAGTGGCCTCTCAAACCACTGCAGCTGTGTCAGGGAAGGGAGCCTCGGAGCAGGAAGGCATGAAGACCACCCTGCCAGGGAGCGTCTCAGGACACTGCAGATGATACCAAACCATCACCAGGTTTCTACCAACAAGAAAGAGGAAAACACTGTACCAAAGAATTTCTGCTAATTGGATGCTCAAAGAAACACACGGAGAACCAGGGGAACGCTTTGTTCTGCATCGCGACATCAACGCTGTTCGTCTCCAAGGGTGCCGAATTCTTCTTCCTCTGGTCAAGGTTCCCATATTTTTTTTGCAGAGACCCCGTGGTTGTGAGGAGGAAGGAATATTTCTGAGTTGAGGAAAGATTTCCAAGGAGCCCAGAAATTTGCCAAAGGTCTCAAGCTAACGGCACCTGTTTCTTTTAAAAGAGGTGTCCCAGCGTAAGTAGAAAGGTGCTCAGCCCCACTGGCCCTGTGGGCTGGGTGCAGCCTTACAGGTGGAGGTGATGAAACCTGGCAGGTGAACTTGTGCTCTTGCCTTCAGCTTTCTGCCCCACTCCCTAAATAATGGTTCCTGTCCTCAAAAGGGAACATGTTTCTGACATGAGCTCCAATATACCTTCACCAGCACGTTCCACTTCCCATTTGCAGGGAAGCTGCAGGGATTGGGAGACAAGTGTCTGTTGCTTGGGTAGACAGCAAGGGGCAACTGCTTCTTAACCTCACTTCAGCAAAGCTTCCTGAGCCAGCACATCTTGGTCAATGTTTCCAAGTAATTTTGAGGTCTTGGCACAAAAAGCCTGGGTTTTGTATGAAAAATTGTTTGGATTGTAAGGAAGAGACTATTGGAACCCTGGGGAATGAGTTCTAGACAAGAGACAAGCAGAGCTGGGAAAGTGGAGGGACAAGCAGTAATCATCCTCTGAAATCCAGATAGCAGGAGAAGGGCCCCTGCCCTTGCTGATGTGCTTTTGGGAAATGTAGCTCATCCTGGAAAAAGGAAGTAAAAGCCAAGCATGTGCAAGGAGCCTCTCTGGTGTGCAGCCTCCGCCTCTGTTCAGGCTGTTTGCAAACTCTCTCTATGCTTATCATCATGTAATTGAAATAATGTGTATTGACAGAGACTTGAAAACAACTGCTCAATTTTCCTGAAAATTCAATTAAACTTCGTTTATTCTGGGGATCGATCCAATTAAAAGGGGGGAAATTTCAGATGGTCTGAGCCTTACAATCCATCTTAACACACTGTGTCTATCACCGTGATGTAATAATTCCCCCAATCAATGCTTTAAAAGCATTTAGCAGTCTTGATAATGAACTTTTGTCAAAATAGCCTTACAAAGCAATAAATGAGAGCAGATTAATATGTAGTCATAAAGCTATGAATGGTTTAACGCTTTGAAAGGTTCGCTTCATAAATTAGACTTCTTTATTTATTTCTTTATCATAATCTCTCTCTCTGATACTATTGCCCAAGGTTTTGGTAGACAAGAGGGACCTGGGGTGAGTCCTCGTTACGAGAGGATGGATGGATATGAACTAAGGATGGCATATCCAGGCCTGGTTTATTGACATTACAGACAATTCCCGTGGCCACCGTGGGCAAAGCCAGAGCAGCTGTAAGTAAACTTGTCATAGCACCGATTTTCAAATCTTGAACAAAGGGATCTCTGTTCAAACTTCCAGCAAGGCTGATTCCCACCCATCGAAGCAGCCCCATTTGACCGCCCCAGGACTGCCATAACTGTGTGAGATTCTTTTCACAACCACTGAGGATTGAGAAACAAGCCCCATTCTGACACTGTGAGGGGTTATGCAACGGCTCTTAATTGTGGAATTTCTGTAGGAAATGCCCGGTTTCAATGTCTGCCTTCCCTGGTACTGATTTAAGATATTAAATCATCTTCCTAATATTGTAGCTTCAGGCTGACCCCAGCAACTCCCATCCTACTTTATAACATCTGTGGATGCCATGCATTTTGATTCTCAGCTAGACTGAGTTGTTGAACTGAGTTCTTTCCTGCTTCTTGCACATAACTGTGCTTAGGAGAGTTACCCATCTCCCCTACTGCACTCTCAACGTGCTGTTCACAAAAAAGCAAGTTTTCTTAAATGTCTGGTACTTACTAAAAGAACCAAAATTAACAAAGACACAGCTTAGCAATGGGAACCTCAGAGGGTACATTACTGCTGGAGACAGGAGCAGGGAAAATGCTTCTTCTGCAAAGGAGGGAGTGAGGTCCTAGTTTAGAAACGCAGATTGCCATTTTAATATTAATTTTCAGTGCCCTGGCTAAAACTCTCTCCTGGTAAAGTCTAATAGAGAGTAACCTGGGCTCAAGACTCCGCTGCTGGAGAGGGCAGATGGTTTCAATAATTTTTATTCCACTCAAGTGCCATGAAAAGTTGCCTGCAGTGTGTGTGGGGTGTTGGAGGGTGACATCTCACAGGAGACAGGCAGAGAACGGCTTTGGCCCTTTGTCCTCGGGCTCTTTTAGCACGTTGTTAATGCCCTGGGCAAGCTGCCAGCTTCTGGAGAAGAACCCATGTGTCACAGACCTTCAGCTGCACCGAGGGTTTCACCATGCTGGGGTTCAGTGTCCCTCTGGAGCTGAAAACACCATGAGGGTAGCTAGTTGGCAGGATCTTCACCAAGTTTTAACAGCAGCCCACATTTATAAGAGAACTGGTCTGGTTTCCGGGGATGCCGTGGCCACTCTGCTCCCACTGCACTCGCAGTGCAAAGGCAATTCTCCACCTCCCATGAAATGTGCCGTTCTCTGCAGGGGCACAGCAGCCCCTCAGCATCTCAGAGCAGCAGCCTGGTATTTCTGGAGACACCAAATGGAAGGAGAAAAACCCACTGCACTGAGTGTGGGAGCCGCAGGGAGAGCAGAAGCTGCATCCGTCTCTCCCGTGCTGTCAGTCAAACAGGTCCCGCACTATTCCATTAATCCCTGTGACTTGCTGGTTCCTGCAAACTGGATGTATGCCGAATCCATACAGGGTTGATTTACAGACATTTTGCCAGGGCTCAATAACTGTAAAGCACACCAGCACCGCATGAAAAATGCTATCTGCAAGAAACCTTTTAGCTCAGCAGAGATGGTAGTAAGTGGCAGCATTCCCTTTTTTGCAAACTTCCAGTGGAAACATTTCATTTGCATATGATATTAATTGCAGAAGAAATGGGCATGCTCCTTGCCATCTAATCCACACGGTCTTTTATGTGCTGTTTTCCTACAAGAGTAAGGAGCTGGGATGAATAGTGTAGGTGCAGCCTGTTCCCTGAGCAATCTGCAGAGGAGGTGACCTGCTCAAATTGTTGCTTTCTGAAATGAAACGATGCTAATTGCACCCAGTGCCCTGTTTTTTGGCTCACTTTAGACAGCAGCTTTTTCTACTGCATCAGAAAAATGTGTGTCTTTCCCTCAGCATGACCTGGAGTTCTGCAGATACTTGGTTGAACAGCTCCTGAGTACATGCCCAAAATTAATGTGGGGACATTACAACCCAGGGAAGAGCATGGCACAGATACATGGCCCATTGACCCGGATGGATCTGACAAAAGTCCTGCTACGCCCTTGCTATGTAGGGGATTGACATTAATGAGGTATTTTATATTTTTTCTGACCACCCAAACCTATAGCTGGGCCCTTCACACAGTAAAAACAGGATAAATACCTCCCAGGTTTATCCCACCAACCCAGGCAGCCACTTTTCCCCCCAGGCTTGTTTTCTCTACAGCCTGGACATGCCCCATGTCATTCCCTCAAGACCTATTCCTCCCTAGGGATTTTCACCCGTTCCTCTTCCTTTTCCTGTGGCCACTGCTGAGGGATCTGCCCAGTTTGGGCTCCAATGGGCACCACTGCAGCAGCACTGGGAGGGCTGGGGCAGCCCCAGGGCTCACAGAATCCTGCCAGCAGCTCAATGCCACAGTGCTGATTTTGCTCTTGGGCCCTTCCTTCCTTCACCTCAAAGAATTTCTGTTTCATGTTTTCATTTCCAGTGGCTTGGTATTTTGGGGGTGGGTAAGGGAGGACTACAGCATGTTTCAGGAGTAATCTATTCCTCAGCATTCAGTCCCTCGTGTCTCTTCTGCTGGTCCTTTGAAATAAAGTATTATTCAAGCAGAAGAGAAGAAAAAAAAATTATGAAAGAATCCTACTAAATCCCAGATAAACATATGTAAAAAAAGTAATTCCAGGTGGAACCATTACAGGTTAAAATTAAACTTATTTCTTCCGAGTGTCACTAAAAAAAATTAAAATACCTCTCCTTCCTGCGCCCCCCTCCCCCCCAATAAAAAAGAGATCATTTTGATGCTAAAGGTATTGCAGCAGCTTTAAGGGACTCACAGATCAAACATCATTTGGGAAATTTCAAAGGGTTGTTTCAACAGTATCACTTTCTACCATTTCCCACTCCGAATCCCTTCTTCTTATATTTTGGTTCCTGATGAAGTTTCAGCTGCTCCTGAAGTCAGTCCTTGTGTTCTCGGCTATCAAAGAGCGTTGAAACATCAACGTCAGAGTTAAACTAAAAAAAAAAAAGAACCTCTAAAAAAAAAAGCATCCCTTTTCCTTTGGAGATCAGAAAGTCAAATAAAAAGGATGCTGATTTGTGGAATAAAGGGTGGGATTCCCTGCTGAGACGATAGGAATCTTCTGACTTAACTGAGTTAAGATTTGAATACATTTGGCCCAGACAAGGGGAGAAAAAAAAATCCATTAGTTTTGAGAAAAGCCTCACACAGTTTCAAAAGGAAATATGTTAATATAAAAATATTTTTTTAAAAAAGAGGGGAGGAAAAAAAGAGATTTGTATGTGTGTTTCGGAGGCCAGGAGTTTAATACTATCAGCCAGAAGCAAAGAGAGAAATTAAATTACGTGACTAGCACGAAGTCTTGTCTCCTGCTGCCAGGACATGGATGAGGGAACAAGAGACTCCTCTGCAGCCCTGCTGGATCCAGGCCCTGCGGCCATTGGAAAACCACTCCAGGCGCTGTGACCTGCCATGGCCACCCCTGGGGCACCGTCCGGCCCTCCATGGCACAAAACTGACAGCCGGTCCTTGCTTTGGCTCGGGGTTCAATCCCAGGGCTGATGTGTGAGTCCCAGAGCTGCACCACACCGAGGGTGCAGCCTCCCCCACCTCTGCCTCGGTTTCCCCCTCTCTGCAGGGACCCCAAAGTGCTGTTCTCTACTGTGCAGTACCCCAGACCCTCTGATCCCGGGGGGAATCTCAGTCCCTCCTAACACATCAGCTGATTTCCACCAGCCTGGTGCCAGAGTGCCCCGTCCCTCAGAATCCCTGTGGTGAATGAGCAAGAAACCCCAGCTAACTGACTTCATGGAACTCCGTGAAACAGATTTTCTGATGGTCCAGGTGCTTGTTCCTCTGGCATATCCTTGGTGAGGGCAATGGACTCTCTACATCCAAGGGGACCTGGCAGGACTGTTCTGCATCACAAAACTCTGCTGCCATTGCTGCCCAGGAGCAGGGCAGGAGGCTCCCACAGCCACCAGCTACTTCTGGCTCCGAAAAATGGGATTTATCTACTCTGCAGCAGCCCAGGAGAGCAGACGGCAACTCATGCTGGTTGTGGCTTCATAGCACTTGAAATGTCCCGAGTTCCTCAGCAGCCTGGGAAAAACATTACGTAGGTGTCCCGTCCTTTCTTCCTCACAGAGCTTTCCTGCTCCTCCGTGCCTCAGCAGTGCTGAGGCATGTGAGGACTCACCCCAAAATAATCACAATAGTGTGAGACTGCCCTTCTTAATGAGGCTCTGGGAAGAGCTGGGGGCTAGGGAAAGGTTCAGTCCAGCCATGGAGTGGCTGCAGGCTGTAACGTGGGGTTGTCAGAAGAGCAGCTCAGTATTAAATCCTTTTGATGGTTCTCCTGCTGAGAGAAGAGATGATATCTCATCATTAATGGAGTTGAATTAATATAAATTAGCCGAACAGCTCCTCGCTGCTTCCGTTCAGGCAGAGGAAAGGGGTTTATTGGGGAGGCAAAAGCAACGATCCCTTTCACCTCACATTCACTCCGCCATCCATAAAGATGCTGCTGACCTCGCAGTCTCATCCCTCCTCCTCCCCTCCCCCGGCAGGGCCGAGGCGACGTAAAATAAAATGATTATGTGACATCCCGAGAACGTGGGGACTGTCCACAGCACAGACCTCTGGTGACCTTTACACAAGTGACAGGTGACCTCTCTAAATCAGCCCTGGGGAGACTTGAGATTGCCAGCAGGGCTGGAGCCTTCACACGCTCTGCAGCAGCGGCAGCACTGCCAGCTCCAAGGCTGTAACTCATGGGCAGATCAGGCTGGGGAAGAGGGGATACATTTTTGGAGTCCCAGGCGGGGCTCTGAGGGTTATTTCATCTCCTCTCTGCCTTGTATCCTCCTTCTTCTTCCACCTGGGCTGTGAGTTTCATCCTTTTACACCCCTCACACACAGACAGGAGCAGTGCTGAGCAGTTTCTGCAGCCCTGTCCGGATTTACTCACAGGTTTCCAGCCTACGTGGGCAGCAAGGAACTCCAGAGAAATAGCCAGGGAACTGCCCAGCTCCTGAGAAACAAAGAGTAAGAAATTATTCGTTTTGAAGGCAAAAAGGGTTATTTCTTTACTGCACAGGTGATAATTATTTAAGAGCAAACCTAAACGTTACATGGTGTTTCAGCAAGTGCTGGAAGGTGGCAGAGTGTCTGTCTGTGTGCTGGGGTGGAATGGATCCATATGTCAGAGCATATACCTGATCCATTTTTTAAAGCTATAAAAGGCAGACAGGACAGACAATGTATATTATATTATGCACTTTTAAAAGCTACATTAAAAGAACATCATTAAGGCTGCAGAGCCAAGCACTCAGACAGTAGCTATGTCATGCTCAAGGCTGCCTGCCTAGCTTCATTTGGATCCCTCCAGCCTATGAATGTGTCATGGCACAGACTAATAGTATATTGTCCAGGTATTTTCTCCTTCTCCCCATGTTGGACATGGAACGGATGACTTGTGCCACCTTAGAGCTTTCTCTAGCCTGTTATTGTCTTATTGCTGTAGCCATGGGCTTGTTCCACCACAGCCCAGCAGCAGCTCCAGCCCCGGCTGGTGTGAATGGTGGGTTTGTGCTACCTGCACACCTTCACAGCCAGGACCTCTCCTCTGTGAGCAACACCACTGCCTGCTCTGTGAGCCTAGGCCTGGGCCAAGTCCCCTGGGACAGGACTCCAGCCAGGCACCCACCCTGCACAGTGTCCAGATGCAGAGAGACAAATTCCTGCTGGTACCACAAGCCGGTGCAGAACCGCCCGCACGGTACCAGAGGAGGGAGATGCTGTTGCTGTCTGGCTGCAAGAAGGAAAAGAGAGAGAGAGGGAGAATTCAAATGAACTAATTTCTTGTTCTAAGACCTTTTTGCCCCTTTGCAGCTGCTTCTGATACAAAGGCAGAACCTTATCTCCCTGCTGCACGGATCCAGCGCTACAAACAAGTGCCTTGTTGTAATGCGCAGAATGTGTGGCATCTGACGGCAGCCCACACAGAGCCAGACGTGAGCGGGAGCCACATTCCCTTCCCGTTTCTGACCAGATTTTGATTTCCATTCCTGCTCTCCCTTCCTCCTGGAGCCTGCAGGAAGCCGGTTTGCGTTCAGCATCCTCCCCCTGCACCCTACTGAACCGCAGCCCCACGGTCCGTGTGGGCAGCAGCAGTGGAAGGAGCCCCATCTTTCACTCTGCCAAACCTCCTCTTATCCCATGCCATGCACAGCAAACGGCCTCTTCCACCCTGATCCCAGCAGGGAGCAGAATGGACATCTATTCCTGCATCACTGGCCTCAGTTCAGGCAGCGTTAGGGAAGGAGGAAGATGACAAGGTTATGATCCATCCCAAAAAGCAGATTCTAATCAAAGATGCTGACATTTGAGCTTGGACTCTGGAGTCCTATGCTAGCAGCTCACAGATCCAGGCCTCCAGCACTGGACTATAAGGTGTCTCTAAGGCCCCTGTCACCATCTCATCATCTTTACAACTTTGTGCTTATATTCAAGTTTCATTTCGAGGCAGGAAACTGCTAGTTTAAAACAGAGGGGAAGAGTATTGTCAACCCCAGATGTTCAAAGCAGAGTCTGAGCCTTCCAGGATGCACTTTACCTGAGCAGAAGACAAATAGCTGCTTTTACTCTTCGTTTTTACAATCTGAGTTTTTCCCTACTATCCATAATGTCCTACAAAAACTACTGTAGCTCTCTGAGCAAATTGAGTATTTTTTTAAAAAAGAGAAGGAATAAAAGAGCCTAGACAAATATAGGAAAATTGTGGAAGTTTTGCAGTCATGCAAGGCCTTAGAAGAAAGTTTGAAGGAGAGAATAAGTTAATACTGGAGGTAAATGAGAAGTTCAGAGAAATTCAACATGATTTTATGCTGCAGTAAGAAGGAAAGGAAATGTGTTAGAATTTGGATGGATTCCAGGACTGCTAATAGTGAGAACTTCAAATTTAACCCAGCAGTTGTCCGTGGAGGAGAGAGCTGTGCTCTCAAGCTGGCCCTACAGGGTGATGCAGAGACTGAATAGGAGGAATTCCCACCAGAGAAAAGCTGGAATGTACATAATTTTAGAGAGCATTTCAAACCTCATCAGTTACTGCTATTCAAGAAGAGAAACTGAAGCAGGGACAGAAGGAGGAAAGTTTACTGGGATGATGAGGGGCATCAGGAACCTTTCTAGACAAACACAAAGAGGTTGATTTGCTCAACCAGGATTTAAAAAAAGAGACTGAGAAGTGATACAAACATCCCAGGATCTATCTGCCCAGGCAGGAAAAGAATTAATTAAGTTGAAGGGGGAAAGCTGGCAAAGATCAACTCCACAGGAACTGGATATGAATACATGTAGAGCTGGCTTCCAGCCATCAGAGCAGGGATGCTTTTGAAGACCTTTCAAACATAAATAGTGGAAGAGAGAAAACATGCTGCTCACACTTAGTTTGAAGCCAAAGCCCCTGTAATACTGGGGCTCAGGCAGAACATCTCTCTGTGGGACCAGCAGTGCTGCAGGTCACAGCACTGCACAGAAAATCCTGTGATCTGGCCAACATGTGGTCCATGAATGCAATGGGATCCAAGATCTCCATGCCTGCTGAAGTGGGAAACTCACCAGGAGGCATCTGGATACGTCCTCCTGAGGATCCTTTCATTCCTGGCACAAGAAGTCTTCAGGGAATTAAACTGGAGGTGGTCACCACCACGTCCTCAAACACCATTGTCACAATTTTCAAGCTGGTGATTCTAAGCCAGGAGATGGGAGGCACTTTTCTCCTCTAAGTGAAGGGAACATTCTCTTGAGTTCATGTTTTCCAGGTAGTTTGATAAAATTTTTGGTTTTCCTGCCAAAATCACACAGCTGCCACAAATACCTTTCGTGCCACACAAAATTCTTTCTAAATGCCCCAGATCTGTGGAGTGGGGGGAGACAGAGAGAGGGAGAAGGAGACAATCACAGCTCCAACCCACTCCTCTGCGTTGCAGAAGCAGGAATTTGCTTTCCAACTGGAATGTGGCTGCTTATTAGGGCCACAGAAGTGAAGAGGCTGCATCTGTAATGTTTCTGTCAAAGCAAATGAGGTCATTAACAGACGAGTTCAGTGATGGAATTGTCTCTTGTAGTATTTATTATATGGTCCTTTTCCTGACACCTCCCACTGAGAGAATATTAAATATTTAATGCACACCAAGGCTCTGCTCATTTTTCATTCCCACTTCAGCATTTCAAGTTGGCTCCAATCTGCTGCTGGCTATAAAGTTGACTGGACGATGGACCATAATGAATTAACTCTTTGGAAGCCACCGTAGCATTTACAGGACTGCCAAAAGACTGGGTGCTTTATCATCTCTGACTCAAGCGTGTGCTCTAGAATTCAATCCTCAATTCATTAAAACAAAGTAGGGGGAGGATGGTGAGGGTGGAGAATTTGGGAAATAGGTTTCAGGAACCATACATAAATAAATAATGAAGGGGGAGATGGAAATGTTAGCCTGTCAAGGTGACAGGGTTTATTTACTCATTATTTCAGGAGCTGCTATCTTTGAAAATGAAGGTTGTTCCTGTGCAACAGTCTTCAAAATCCTGAATGAACCACTGATCCTGGGATAAAGTGGAAGCAAGACCTTTGAGAAACAGCTCATGGTCATTACAAATCCAAAACAGATCACCAAGAAAAGCAGAGCAGGATGTTTCCCAGTGTGTGGTGGTTGCTGCCCATCTGGGTCAAGCAAAGACAAAGTTGGTCTTGCCTGGTAGCAGAACTCTCCCAGGATGTCTATACCTTAAAATGTCTAAACTTCCAACTGTATCTCCAAAGATCCATGTTTAAAAGTTTGCTTAGGTGGTGCTTCAAGAGGAGAAGGTCTGTCTATTAAGGGCATGCTGCTCTGTGAAGTCTTCCTTTGATAGTTCTGGTAGTTACAACACCTAGAACTCTTTACCACTCCTTTTCCCAAGAAGGGAAAGTCTAAGTATAAAATTATATGGATATCATGTCTGCAGGCTGCTGGAGATTCACTTAAGTGTGGAAGGGAGCATCAAGGTGGGATCTGTCAGGGCTTCACCTGAGAGATGAGGCTTCAGCACCTTGATTGCCTCCCAGATAAAGGTATTTTTCCAGGAAAAATATTGTATTAATTTACTGCTCCTCTTCCAGCTTCCTACAGCATCAGCAGGTCTGCAGAAACTCTCATGCCTGTGGTGCGAGGACCACACTGGACAGAGAAAGATACAAAAGAACAGTCAGGCCGTTTTCATCCACAGGGTAGAAATGTCAAGGAAATCTAACCACCACACACTTTTCCTTGAAAAGAGATCCCCTGGCAAATTACTTCTGGTTTTAGACTTACAAGCTCCCATTTCCTTATCTGGTTAACACTATCTGACACTTTTACTGAGATACCAGGAAATCTGATTCCCACTCATGGTGTGAAAGCAACCTGTATGCGCTTGACCTTTCTAATGTTTTTTAATTTGATTGGGTGACTATTGCCATATTTCCTTGTCACCAGCCCTAGTAATCTGAGAGGCAGAAGTGGAAAAGACAGCCAGTAAAAGTACAAGCAAACACAAGTGGGAATTACTTGAGGCCTTAGGATGCCAGAATTACTCACAGCTACATCCTCGCTCAAAGCCAAAGCTCAGCTCAGCTCACGGCCGAGGCTCTCCATAGTGACCTTTCTGTGTCACCCCAGTTCTCATTCCAGGCTCAGATCCTGGGTTCAGGTTGGAGCTCTTTGCTAATGAGTTTTCAGAAGTGTGATTTTTAATTCTTTTTTTTTTTTACTGTTGCTCTGCCCAGTATGAGCACAGTTACACCAGTTAACGCTGTATATCTCTCATATTAGGGATTAATCCCACAGGAAAAGCTACGCTGTGTGTTGGTACCAGCCTGTTAATACAACAACCGGCCAATTGCAGAGGTGCCCTAGGTCTGGTTTCTGACCATTCTGCCTCACAACTGGGACTGCTTAAAGGAGTAAAACAAACTTGGACAGGAGCAGGTATGTCAGTAAAACCACTGCTAGGCTACTCTTGTTCTGCCTCCACGAGGGCAGTTTTACTGATGAACACACAAACAAGTGCACAGTCTTTCTGCAGAGATATTGCTCTTCTCTGTGGAGTTTCCTCACCTATGGAATAGAAACAGTGATGAGGGGAAAGTACAACTTGGTACCTGAAGGCACAAATGACAGGTTCGTAGGAGAGCAAAGTAAATTTAGGAAGTTTATTTTTAAACTTTCTTGTCAGTGCTTTCTGCTCTCAGACCCCCAAAACTCAAATTCCCTGTGTGGCTTTATGCTGAATAAATCACTTCTCCACAATTAACATTGTTTTAGTTCCTGCACCAGGAATCCCAGTGAAATGCCACACATTTTCTCCTAAGCCCTTGTGCCACACAGGCATTTCGCTTCCTACGGACACAAGCTCTGGGTCTGTGTTTAACAGCATCTCCTGCTGCCCCTGCCAAGGGAGGACACAACCAGTTGTTCCTGACAACTGAGCAGTGTCATCCCAGAAGCAGAAGCCCCATTTGTTTTTGTTTCCTTTCAGCAAACCTATCCCCGCAGATCGATTCCAGCCGGGCTCAGAGTGCTGGTAAATAAGCCTGCAGTAGCTGTAGCAGTTGGCATTTTCAAATATTCATCTTTTCATATGATAGCTTTTTCTCCCCCAGCCCCTTAGCAGAGAGCTTTGCTCTTCCCTGTACCCAAATTGTCTGCCATAGATACTCAGTTTCTGACTTAAAATATCTCATTTTCACTCCAGTGGCTGTATGCAGAGAGACAACAACACAGAACCACCCAAATTAGTGCATGTCAGGGCAGCCGTTCAGTTTTATTTATTTATGTGGATTTGGCCATTTCTTTCTCCAGTCATTAATAAAGTGCAGTGAATTTGAATGTGTGCAACTGAAAATGGCTCCTAAAGGGACCCTTCTGCTGCTGGAGAGGCTGCTGGGCTTCCAGTGCCTTTCACTCAATGCTTAGAGGGAAACAGTAGTGAAAAAACTTCTTATCTTATGGAGACAGGGTGAGAGAGTTGGGATCGTTCAGCCTGGAGAAGAGAAGGCCCCAGGGAGACCTTCGAGCCCCTTCCAGTGCCTAAAGGGGCTCCAAGAGAGCTGCAGAGGGACTTTGGACAAAGACATGGAGTGACAGGACAAGGGGCAGTGACATCAAACTGAAAGAGGGCAGGGTTAGATGAGATATTAGGAAGAAATTGTTCCCTTTGAGGGCGGTGAGCCCTGGCACAGGTTGCCCAGAGAAGCTGTGGCTGCCCCATCCCTGGAAGTGTCCAAGGCCAGGCTGGACAGGGCTTGGAGCACCCTGGGATAGTGGAAGGTGTCCCTGCCCATGGCAGGGGGTGGAACGAGATGAGCTTTGAGGTCTTTTCCAACCGTTCTACGATTCTATGAAAAATAAGTATTCTTCTTCATTTCACCCCGAAATAGCCTCCAGATCAGCCTCCTACCATTGAGGGGCAGGGAAGTGACCTGTTCTCACTCAGATCAGCAGCACATCTTTTCTCCTCTCTTCCCCCAACTCCTTTTTTGCCTTTTTTTTTTTTTCCTCTCTGTCTCTTGAGCACTGATGCAAGAATTTCAAGCAACATCAACCCTGGTGCAACTCCATATGATTTACTGGCAGCTGGAGGCTATTCTTTGCCTGCCATCATCTGAATGGCAGATGTTATGAAGGTTCTGTTCTTGCCCTGACAAATCTCAGGTTAAAATAAAGGTAGTAGAGACCTTTAGACACAGGAGCAAGCCACCAGGGAGGAAGAATCTGGAAAGCTCCCCTTGGATTTAAACAGTAGGGACACTGGGCACATTTACCATGGGCTGGATTTCGGTAAATAACAGCACTTGTTTAGTTACTAAAACTTGACATAAATTTTGACTCAAATATAAAAATCCACATTTAAGGGGGGAAAGGAACATTCTTAATTAAAGACAAGAATGTTTCCACTTAAAATACTCTGGCTTATCTTTTAGCAGACTTGCTCCTTGAAACTCACTTTCACAAGTAACCTTACTCATGATCAGCCCTTGCCAGCTCAGTGTTCATATAGCCATTTTTCAATGGTTTCTGGCAGGATCAGTGCTGAAGTAATACAGATTTGTTACTAAATATTGTTCCTGCTTTTTTTCCCATGTAAACCTGCAAAACACTTTGCGGGACTCATTTTCTTCGGGTGTCTCTAACAGAGACAACAACCAGGGGCTGTGATGCTGCAATTTTCTGTCCTGTTGCAGGAATCTCAGTATTGTCCCCACTGTAACAGTTGCATTTGGCTTCTCTTTCTGTTTCATTTGGACAACACCAGGCAGCTGGTGTTAATGGTCAGAGCTCCGCTCCAAGCCTCAGCTGGCGTTGTGCAGCCTGAGGATCTGCTCCCACATCTGCTCTCCGGTTTGCCAGCATCCTAAAGCACTGCATGGAAAGGCGGCAAAGTACAGGACTTATCACATGTGATAGAGCATTATAAAGTGATCTGTGGCTGCTGAGGAGCCCTACCAGGACTTCAGGGCTGTGGTCTGAAACCTTTGATCAGCTGTATCACTTCTCAGAAAAGAGAGACTGGTGCAGGGGTGGGGAAGGTGGCAGCTCCTGTGTTCCTAGTCCCATGGGTCCACACTGACCTCGTCTGAGTCAAACCTCAGTTGTGATGGCTGTAAAAGAGTGATAAGACTATTTACTGCAAGGTGCTTGAATATGGAAAGTGCCAAGGATCACCCTGATTAATGACAAGGTGATGTCAGAGGGGATATCACCGCATATAATAAATCAGACTTTTTTTTGTGTGGGTTCACTTCAGTTATGAGTTGCAACTTGCCCAGAGCCCTTTTGTGATTTTACGTGAATGGAAGTGCACGTTGAGCTGCTGAGCTTTATAGAACAGGTGCTCAGTCACCGCTCCATTGAAATAGAGAAAAAATATTAGGACATCAGATGTGGCAGGAGACTGCCCAGGGGTTCGCGCACCTAATCCCCTTTAGTTCTTTGTAGAGTCGGACAGACAGAGAACACCATCCAGTTGACTGAGATGAAGCTTTGGAAAACCAGGCAACCAGCTCAGCCTGGATCAGCAAATGGAGGGTGAATATGAGATGTGAATAAGGTCAAACAGCTTCTACAAAAATCAGCTGTGGTCCAGATGCAAAGCAAGCAGGGCATTACTGCTGGGAGCCCAGGCTGGCACTGGCTACAGTGCAGCTCAGCTGGGCACTTCCTCTGTAGGAAGACTTGCAGCCCTGCTCTCCCCAGCCCCACTGAGATGTGATGTTTGGGTTGACCTTGCCTTGGTTTCCCTGCTGTTCCCGCTCCCATGTGCACCTGGACCAGGTGGAGGCAGAACACCGCTGGGGTGGTGCAGCAGCATTTTGCATCATCCTTAGTGAGGATGCACAAAGAGTTTTACAATTTCACCCACCCGAACCCAAACCTGGGACTGGTCAGAGGGGATGTGGGAGCAGTACTTGGTCAAAGCTTGCTGGAAACCAGCTAAACCCTCCAAATATATTGGAAGGGAGGAACAGACCCACCCAGAGCACGAGCCTATCCAGGCTTGCAGGAGGAACGAGTATTTTTTATAAGCCCAGCTGATATTATCAGAGAAGACTTTCAGGAACACAACTGCTCCTATTGTGCATGAAGCAGAAAATACGGGGCTTTAGGCTGTGGAATCAAACCTTATCCTTAGGGCAGGATTGGGCCCCTGAGCACCCTGCTGTGCTCTGAACTGGCTGTGTGATGGTTCATTGTTTGCCTCAGAATCCCAGTAACTCAGGGAACCATTTGGCTTTGCCGACTGAGAAGGGAATCAAATAGTTGAACCCTTAGTAAACATGCAAACACAACTGGTTGTCTTTGATGATTTGTTAGCTTGGACCTGAGCCAGGAGACCTGGGGACTGCAGTCCAAGTTCCTAGAGCTCCACAGCTGACATGCAGAGCAGCAGATCACAATTGGGATGAGTGAAACGTGTTATCAGTTGGAGAGGCAGCCAGCAGGTGGAATCTTCCTAAAATATCTCCTGCTCATTTCCAATCTGGCAATCTTGGCTGAACCTGAGTCACCTACTTAATAAAAATTCCATATTCAGTCCATAGAAATGCTTCCAGCACAGTTAGATCAATTTCCTCTAAGTAGCAATAAATGTGTTTTCCTTTAAAAGGCCAACACAAGCACATTATCACAGCCTATAATCCCCATTCTCTCTATTAGCTCAAAGTACATCCTAAAGGCCAAGGGTCACAGCTAAAGACTAATCAGTCTCATTAGCCTGTCTAATTTATCTTAACTAGGGGGACACAAACACACTAAAACTGTTAGGGAGACTTTTTGATCAGGATATGGGAGTCATTCATCAGCGCCCTGCAGCTTCCAGAGACAGGAGGGAGAGAAACGACCCGGGGACAAAGCCATTCTCCAAGGAAGCTCTGCACCAAGACACACCCAAGCAGGCAGGATGGGGCAGAAACCCTCCCGGGGGCTCCTGCCATCCCACCAGGCAACATCCCAGCAGGATAGGGGGAGAGATATGGAAAAGCATCTCCTTCTTGTTCTCACCCACACACCATCCAGCAGCTCAGCGTCTCCCTTGCTCGACTCCGCTTTGGCAGTGCAGGCTTTCGCTGGCCCTGGGAAGGGTTTGAGCCCAGCTGGTTAAAGTTTAACCTCTCCCCAGCCGTGTCAGCCACCGCTGTGGCTTGGGAACACGAGCTGCCCCTCCTTCTCTCATGTGCATCACTCTCCTGACAGCTCCCAGCTCACCCCCTCCCTGCTGCCCCGCCAGCCTGGAGAAGGGTGACAAGGGACACGGTGCTCAAATCCAGCAGGAAGCAGCATGAAAAGGGAAAAAAATGAAGCAAAAAATGGACTCCTGTGGAAGTAGTTTTGTCTCTGGTTATCCAGGTAGGCGTTTTAGATGCTCCAGCCTAGCAACAGTCCTGTTCCTGAACCTCACTGTGACCATTAGTGGGCAATGCAAATGGCCTTGCAAACAGTGTCCAGAATCATTGCCCAGGCTCTGGGCTTTGGTAGCCCAAAGCAACAAAGCAATCCCTGAGGCTAATTTACAGCCCTGAGACTGCAAGCCACACTTTCATCCTGGAGGCTCCTGGCTGGGAGGAATTTCAGAATTTGTGCTGCCTGCACATCTTCATCGGATATTAAAAGACAAGAAAGTTTTCTCTTAAGAAAAGAAGGAAACATAGATTATTTAAGGACTTTCAATAGGAGGAGGCTGGCCAAGCTGTAAATCAAAGTCACCTCTTGAGACTCTCCTGGGAGAAAGGAAAAGGTTATACCTCGGATCCCTACTTCTGTCTTGGAAATATGTGCCTCCAGAATAGTTGCATTTCCAGGGACAATCAGCCACAGAAGGAAAGCATTGCTGTTCCAAACCCTCTTCCTCATGCACAGCCCTTGTTTCCATATCATATGTGTGTCCTCACCCTGCCCTTTGTGTCACTGCGACGTCACAGCACCATGGGACACAGAGCTGAGCTGATTAAACTCAACCCAAGTCCAGCTGCCCTGCAAACCTTTCATCACCCAGCCCAGGGGCTGCTGCCAAGGGCAACGGGCACGGCAGAAACTCCAGGGCACCCATGTCCCTCCCTCTACGTGGATGACCTACTGTGAACAGGTCACAAGCAGAGAGGATGAAGTGGTGGAGCTCAGGGGCTGCCAAAGGGTTCATGGCCTGGGATTTCACCTGGGGGAGGGAAGTTTGAGCTGTATAACACCATGTAAACAGGTTAAATTTTGAAGGTGAAACAACGCTAACAAGAGGATTTAGAAAGTGTCACAACAGTTGGTGTCACCCTGTCCCATTTTTTGTCGGTCACTTTCTCACTTCCAAGATACTTGAACAGGAAATATTTATTAATGGAAAACTAGCTTTGCACTGCCTTTCACTGCAGGGAGTGTGTGTGCTTTCATTTCATTCTACCCATTCAAGCTAATCTGGGCAGAAGAGGGGGGAAGAGAAGGAAAAAGGTGGTGGAGATCTCCAGTACAGCTCAGATGCTGGAGCCATCTCTAGTTTGCTGTTTCTTTAGTCGTGTTGGTGAACTGCCACAGATAGGACAAACTGCAGTTCATGTCCCTCAGCCTCTGTGGGTAATCATCCCCACAGGTACAAGAGTTCCTCATTCAAATTAGTACCTTTTCCAGACTTATTTTTGGAGAAACTGTGGCCACCACAATTCCCATGCACAGAAATTGAGTAGATATTTTTTGTACAAAAAGTCTTGAGAATGACAGTCTGTCCAGATTTTGAATAATTTTAAATCACAGATTACATTAAAGCTCCTAACACGGACTTTTTCAAACAATATTGAACAACCCAGAAGTCCTCTCCACCAGGAGAAGGACAACTCATGGATCTCAGGTACTCACACAGCTATGTACAGCTCTGAAGGTGGTAAGAAACCTTGTTGTCCATCCCAGTTCATCAAAGCAATCAAGCACATGCTTCGTTTTACTCACAAACGTGCACTTGGTTAAAGCCCAGCACTAATGAATAGTGAGACTTGAATGGTCAGTTAAATCTATGTTTCAAATGTTTATAGATGTCGTGTCTGAGTTTTCGTTCCTTTTTTGTTTCTCTTAAGACCGTTGTTTGACAGTAACCACAAGTTTTTGACAAGGAAGATTTAGGTCAGTCTTACTCACATGGCCGAGCTCCTTTGAGCAGGATCAACTCACCCCATGTAACATGTCCGGGCTGGGCACCTTGTCTAAGTTGGTAGCTCCAGTTTCTTCTGTAATCAGGATCAGAAATGGGCACCTCTGAAGGAGGATTCATCCTTTCTGTCTGGAGCAAGCATTTTAGGGCAGATGAATCAGTTTGTGGAGAATCTTGCCTTTTTCCCAGGGCAGCTAGGGAAGTCTAGACTGTAAGCTTGGATTAGTCACTTCACTTCTCAGCAGTAAAAAACATTGCACTCTCGACATTTTTCAGACTATAAGGGTAGGTGAGATGAATCCAGGTCTCACTATCAGAGCCACACAAGCCTTGCTAGGCAGTGAGTTATTAGACAGTTATTTCCCAAGGACAAGGATGGGAAATGCCCATCCTTGTTGCCAAGCTCTGCTCACAGCCATCTACACATCACTAAAGAAGACACAGCTGTGGAATTAGAAGGAATATACTGTCAGGTCCTTGTTTCCCCCACAGGCAGAAACTTGCAGGGCCAGATTTCCAGCTGAAGGTCCTATACCCCAACTCTCAGGCATATTTATTCCAGCATTAATCAGAAGGTTGGGTGGAAGCACTCACAACGTCCTGGCAATAAGGAGAAGTCGAGGAGATGGAGGGGAGGGAGGGAAATTCATTTGTAGAGATGATGGAGTGACTCCTTCAAACGAAGAATTACTAATGATTAAAACAATGCTTGAGACTGTCTGTTTACATTTTAAAGGTGCATTATCCCAACCGGAGGGGTCCAGTGCTCAGCACCTCTTCCTACTGATTACCATCTAGCTTTCCATTTTCATATAACCTTGAAATACAATAAAGTCAATGTATGCACAAGGATTCTCTTTTTCTGATGGCTCGAGTGATGCAAATGGATTTTTTTTTCTCTTTACTATCCTTTACCTAGAATCTATGTCTAAGTCCCATCCTACACTATTTCCCGTTTAGAGGAATGACAGGAGGCCGTGTGTCCACCCTGCATGCTGTGTGTATCTGGTCATCAGAGGTAAATCACAGAATTATAGAACAGTTTGGGTTGGAAGGGACATTCAAGGGTCACCCAGTCCAACCCATCTGCAGTGAACAGCAACTTCTCCCACCAGACCAGGCTGCTCAGAGCCCCATTCAACCTGACCTTGAATGTTCCCAGGCATGAGGCATCCACAGCTCTCTGGGAAGTGTGTTCCAGTGTTCCACCAAGCTCACTGTAAAACATTATTTCCTCGTATCTAGTCTATCTATTGGGATATCTTCCACCCCACCTTCTGGTTATCCTTACATCCAGACTATCCCTATTCCTAGTCTCCATCTAGTTTATCTCTAGTCTAAATCTAATGAGAACAGGAAAACATAAAAGAGATTCCTCTTTCTTTGATGTTATGTCTGACTTGGTAGACGGGAATGTGCAAAACTCTCGACTCCTTCTCTGAATGAAGATGTTTTACAGCACTGAATTCCCAGAGCAGCCACTGATGGCTCAATTCTGCCCCCTCCTCCTCCCCCTCGTGGCACCCACGCTGTTCTTTCTACAGCAGCACTGCAGCATTTCCTGTGCTGGAGATCACACTGGCCACTTATTTTGCAATGCAGATAAACCCTCTTTGCATTATTTCCAGGGGAGAGAAAGAGAATAGAAGATCTCCTTTTGGAAATCGGCTTCTTCTCTCTTTCATGCTGCTTTCCACTGTCACAAAAACATCGCACACCCTATCCTTCCATCCCAGATCTTACATCCAACAAGCTTTTGCTGACTATATAACCTTCCCTAACCTGAAATTCCTGAGTAGTCCCAGGAGCTCAATGCATCTTGGAATAAAATTTTTGTAATGTCATTTAAGGGTATTCCTAATCCAGAATTATTGAGGAGGCCTGGGTCATGGGAATTGAGTTTGACACTTGACAAATACTTGGCTTTGTGTAAATGGACAGGCCACTGAAATAACTGCCTTTGGATGTCACATGAAGAGAAATTAATTCTTTATTAACTTCCGCAATGATAATCTAATAAACTCATTTGGTCTACTAGTTTCAGCACTTAAAGAGCTCAGTCGATTGGATGCAAATAGATTTTTTTCTTCCCCTCTGGAGCAGTGCCTCTGTGGTGTGCAAAGGGACATCAGCGTGAAAAGTCAGGCCTGGCATGTCAGGGCATGGTGTACGTGTCCAGAGCCTGCTGCTGCTTAGCATGAGAGAGACAGGCACAGCAGAAGGACAAATAGCAGGGCTAGAAGAACACTCTATTAGGAAAGAAAATGGGGTTTTATTAAAAATTTATATTTCAAACAAATTTGCTATAACTTGAACTCAGATCCCTTTTCTTCTTAATCGGGTATTTTAAAATAATATACAAGGAACCAGTATATCAGCTGTTTCCTTTTAGAATTATAGCACAAATAATTAGTTTAAGCCATATTAGGACACTTTGCTGAGCGCTGTACAAACACAACGAAAACTGGAGCTCCCATCCTAAAATTTTCCTGGTAAATGCTAAAAATAAAAATGGAACTATGTGGACCAAGCAAGCCTCTAATTCTAGAAGCCAAGTGTGTCCAACAAGAAAATAAGGCTGTCATATGTGACCTAAGTATCCGATCAACCCAGCCATCGCCACTTAGAGGTTGAATTTCAAATGTCAAGCCACAAGCTGCTGCAGATGGACCAGGAGCCATGTGCAAAATAAACAAACAAAGAGGCTCTACAATACAGGGTGAAACATGACCTCACTGTGCTCGTTTCAGACCTCCCCACCGAGAGAAGTGACACAGCTGATCAGTCCAATTTCAGGGTCGTATTTCTATATGCCAGACTGTCCAAGGCTACTGCTCTGCCCGTCAATAAGTTCATGCCTCTGTGATCTTTTTCGTGTTAGTGCAGACTGGAACCACCAATAAACGTGGCTTTGATGAGAATATTTATGCCACACCACTGCTGCTTGTCCTACACCCACACAGCTCATCCCAGCAGCCATACAGCCCGATGGGAGCCAGATTAAAAAGCCAAGGCAAGGCATGTTTCCTGCCAGCAGGCATTTCTTACCCTGCCTGTTGGTGCAGCACATAAAAAATGTTTCATTTGCAAAAGCCAAATATTTATTAGCATTTGCTGACTGAGTTGCTCCATAATGACATGAAAAATGGTGATGTCTAAGTCCATCAGTTCCATGTAAATATATAATTTGCACAGGAATGTATAAATGTATGTATGCATGTTTACTTCTGATTAGTGGCAATTATCCCATGAAAGAGATGCTGGAAATAGAGCATGGGTTTTCTAGATTGCTTTAAGAATCTGTGTCCTTTCTGCTGCTCTCTTTTCAGAGGCAATGTGGGGCAGAGGACTTCAGCTCACTGTGACCTCCTCTCTGGCTTCTCTGTGGAGCTTCCAGGGACGTCAGGTCATGGTCCATCACCAAATGGGCTGATGTCTCTGAGTGCTTACACAAGTGAAGGAAAAACCAATTCAGGAAGATCCAGAGTGCCCAGGTGAGCTTCCAGCTCTGAATCAGCCTCAGTAATGTTAACATCAGCTTTCCTTCCTGAATATTTCTGACATCTAAGTAATCAGCTGCCTTTATTTTGGATATCATTCTCACAGGTAGTCAGATGCCCTGGAGGACTTGAGCCTTGCTATCTACATAGCTTCATGAGATTTTGGCTTCTTCATGGAAAAAAATCTTCTTTTCAAATCTGCGCTAGTGAGTGGCATGCTGGAGATGCTCCCCAGCCAGCATCCCTGCCCTCTGTCCTCACCCCAGGGTGCAGCTTTGCGTCTCAGGCCCTAGGCTGGTCCCTCACCACCTATTCCTCAGAGTTTGGCACTGAACCTAATTAACAGGTGCAGGCAGAATAGACTCCCAGAATCATAGAAAATAACCTGGAAAGGATCACCAATGGTCCTGCAGTCCTCTCCTCCGTGCCACACTGTCAGTTCTGCCTCTGTTGCTCTCAGTAGACATTTGTCCAGTCTAAAATCAATGCTGCATCTGTTAAAGCTCCAGAGGAATGCCCTGCAGCCCACAGCTGTGGGCTCTATCGACACCCAGAAACCAGTTTGTGCTGCTGTGACATATTCCACCGTGTGCTGAGGTCTGGCTTGTTGTAACCTCAGCCAAGTGAAGAGCAGCTGTTATTTATAGGCCACTCTCTGCTTCCTCCTGATGCTGGATCCAGAAGCAGTGAAGAGGTAGGGACCATCCCCCCGTTCATGGTATATTTTCATGTGTCTCTCCAGCAGCAGCTGATGGGGAGGGACACCTCAGACGGGAGGTGAGAATCTGCTCATCTCCCTCACAGACCTGCTGTTACTGCTCCCCAGCGCTGAGATATTCTTAACATCCTAACAGTGGGGATGTTGGATGCTGAGCTCTGCAAAGGCCATAAATATGCTGGCAGGTTTGGGGGGTTGTTTGGGTTTTTATTTCAGGTTGCAGAAGGTTTTTCCTCTTACAGAAGGAACAGAATGATGATGTCCCCCTCAGTTGTAGAGTTTACTGCTCATTTCTCCTGGATGGACACCTGGTTCCAGGGACCATCTGCTGCTTTTTCCAAAGCTGATGCCAGAAGTATCTCTCCAGCTGAGAAGTAGGTGGGTGTCTGAACTCAGGCTGCAGGTAAAGAGCCAGGACATGGGCCAGGTACAACTGCTGGCTGCAGTGACATCTTTGGCTGGTGTGCAAGAGCACGGTCCTGTCCTTTCCCAGAGAACTGGGGACACTCAACCCTTCAGGGGAGTGGAGGTATGGCCATGGGCCCTGGAGACTCTCAAAACCAAGCTGGCACTGTTGCTGTGCAGACCTCCTGCTTTTGTCCACCACCTAAAGAGGATTTCAAAGAAGAAATTCCAGGCTGGGTGATACTTTTCAGAGCTCAGTCAGTTTTGTAATCCTCTAGCAAGCAGTCTAAGTGTATGAAAACCATTTCACCAAGTGAATCAGGGCATGGGCGTAGCAACAGCTTAGCTTAACCTACGTAATGTGCCAGGAACAGTGCAGATTTACAACAAAGCAACATGAAAGCAACATTCCCTTCCATGAAAGCAGCCTGAGCTCTTTCCAGTTCAAGAGGCACCATCCCACCACCTCCCCACTGGCTGGACAGTGTGACAAACCTGCTCCATTTACCGGAACACTCTTGTTGTCACAAAGACAAATGAGAATCAGAACAGCATTAAAATCAAGAGCAAAATTCTCTTGCATTAGTAAAATAAACTGCTTCCTCCAGGCCCAGAGAACACTCATTCATTACCGGGTCTTGTTTGCAAAGAAATTTTAAGCAAATGTTGGTAATAACAGGACACAATGGAAAATGATGGTCCTGCACGGTTTTCATATTGCATTAGTTCAGATCTACTTGCAACACCTGCTTCATTTCACCTTTCTCCCACTGATATCTCCTGGAGATTTCAGGACTACCTCCCTACATCTATTTTTGGGTATAATTTGAGTGTAATTTGATACGTAATTAGGGTAGAATAGAAGACCGAGTATTTAACTACCCATACATCTCTCCCTAATTTAAATAATTCCTGATATATCTAACTAGTTTGCCTCATCCTGCACTGATGTGTATTGAACTGGGGATAATGAAATAAGAAATGTGAGGGGGAAAAAATGTTATTTCAGAGTCGGAAGATCACCAATAAATGACATGAAAAGCCTGGTGGGAATATCTGTACACTTAATGCCCCTTCTGCTTCCTATTCCGTGCGGTCACTGTGTGTGGCATGAGGGCTCTCAGAATAGTCCTTAGAACAACTTGTGTTTCTTTGAGCTGTCTCAAAGTGATCAACAGCTTTTGGACAGGACTTAAACATACAGAGGGTAAGAAATAAGATTAATTTAATTCTCAGCTAGCTTCAGCCATGCCTTAGACTTTGTGTTTCAGAGGGGAAGAAAGTCTCTTTTGCAGTCGTACCTCCCTCTTTCCCTCTCTTATGTCCAGAGAGAAATCAGATTGCTGGCTTAAAAAAGAAGCTTAAATTTGAAATGGTTGAAGATAGGTGAGTTGAGCTCTTTGGTGTGTGACTACACACCCCTGACAACTCAGTGTGCCATGTCACACTCAGGGAATTGCTTAGCTGTCAAACAGGGGTGGCTGGATGTTGTTCGGGTGAAACAGAACTGCTGGATTCTGTCCTGAAATGTGGGAAATGTTTAAGCTCATTCCTCTTTTTAATAATACAAATTATCCCACTCGTGCTTCAACAGGGAAAAGGGCTGATGGATGCACAGGCAGGGAAAAGTCAGATGTGGCTGCTTGTCTGAAATTTCAAAATATCATCCTATCTTCATCAAGGGAGGTGGGGGGAAATGGGAAATCCTGAAGTTTTTGATGGGTAAGAAAAGGTTTTATTATTATATTAGTTGGCTTCTTTCACACAATGTAAAATACAGCCACTTAAATAGCACAATTTTAGTATGTAAAATATTGAAAATACAGTACAATTTAGCCTAATACCAGCTAGTTGTTGGAAAAAAGCATGGCTGTGGAACTTGTTAACCATTCCACTGAAAATTTCAATGAAATCCACTCTTTGTGGTGAAATGCTTTAATTTAGATGGATCATTATTCTCAGCAGAAAATGATTTTTTCAGGGAATTGTCATTCCACACAGGAGTATGCAGAAAGCAGCCTGTGCACAGGATCCTGGCCAGCCTGGGCTCCTGCCTGCCGTGAGCTGGTGCAGAACCAACACCTTTCCCCATGACAAACCCTGGGACGAAAGAATATCTCAGCTGAATATTGTTGGGGGATGTTTTTATGGGTTTTTTTTCCTTATCATAATCTCTTCTGCATCTTCCAAACGATTTCTAGGGATGTCAACACCACCTTTTGCTGTGTCCTGCACCCCAGCACTGCACTTTCCACTTCTCCCCCTCCACTGCTGCCCACCCACCATGCACACCCCAGAATGTCAGGTCACCTCTCTGTCCAGCTTGAGAGCATTGCTCCACGGGCTTTCATACTTCTAGGGCAGCTAAGGGGGGGTGGTGAGATCCTCAGGGCTAATTTGCAGCATCTCCTGGGGGGCAGCTCCGAGCCTTGCTCCCATCCCTTTACCGCGTTCCCAACACGACGCGGGCATCCGGGAGCCCCCAGCTCGCCGGCTCACACGCTCCCTCCCCCTTCCTTGTCAGGGTTTCTTTCTGTGCAGAACAGATGGGCACAAGCTGTTTGGGAACCACCTCCCTTCCCTCCCCCAGCCCCATGGAAAGATGCATCACCGGAGCAGGGAGCAGTCCCCTCCCGGCTGCGGCACGGCTCCCTTTTCAGAGGGGCAGGTAAAAGTTTAACCAGGCTGTCTTTCAGCGCTGGAGGCAGAGCCGCCTTTCATAGCCATGATAAATTGCCCCTGTCAAAACTACATGAATGCTCATATTGAAAAGCTCTTCTTTCTTTCTTTTTAACTTTCCCCCCTCTCCAGTCTCACGGTGTCTCTCGGTTGTTAGCCAACATTTAATGCCCGCTTAGTCAAAGGGCACTTCCACTCCTCGTCTCTCTGCCCTGTCCCCTGGGGCTGCTGGGGCTGAGTTGTCACAGAAATACTGATGGTGAATAAAATAAAAATAAAAAAATAAAAAATAAAAAAAAAAAAAAAAAAAAAAAAGACAGGGTCAGGAAGAAACCCTTTAAAGATTTTAGGGCTTTTGATTTCAGTCAGGTCGTTCTACCAGTAGTTCCTAACCAAAGCAGTTGTAGGGTGGAGGTGGACAGACACATGCCTTTCAAGGAAGTTTCCAATTGTTGGTATGTTCTAAGTTAATAGATTAGCTATAGTTTGTAGTATTTTCCAAAGGTGAAAATGAATATATAACACAAAACAATCTACTCCACCCCTCTCCAGCAGTTGAGCAGCAAGGCCAAAACGTGCTGTAGATGTTTCAGGGAGACAGAACCTGCCCAGCTCTTAACACAGTCTGAAGACCCTTCCCCACCTGACAGAGACTGCTTTCACTTTGTGGGTGCCCCAGAGCAGGAGCCAGGGCTGGTAAAATCAGGTGCTTTGGCTGTGGAATTGCCCCTGCTTCATCCAAAATTGCCTGGTTTTGTCAGTCTCCCAGCCCTGCTGCAGGACTGCTCTGCTGGGGCTGGTCCCATGACTGCAGTGGTTGTGGAGCCCCTAAACCAGGTACACTGGTCGTAGAGGAATGGATGGGAGCATGGACTTGTCATCAAGAAAATCCTGTGAACAAATTGTCTATTCTTGGGTTTGAGATTCATGGGAAAGATGGGTTTAAGGTGCCTGATGAGGACCAAGCCAGCTCAGCCCAGCCTGGCCAGTCACTCAGGTCCCTCAGGGCTGCGCCTCCAGGAGAGGCATTGAAGTCCAATATGCGGAAAATTGATCTGAGCATCCACCCAGAGCACCATGAGCTTGTGTTGGTGCCATATTTGCACATGTTATAGTCACAAGCTCTTCATCCCCTCCCTATAAGCTCACTGCAAGGAGCTGGGCTGGCAGGACACTGTCCTGTCCCGAGCTGGGCTGCTCTGATGCCCGTCCCTGGCCAAAGCCCACAGTCTGAGGGTTCAGGGACACTCACAGCACACCCAGCTCCCTGGCTACTGTGCTTCACCCAACCTGGCTGCAGGAAATACCCAAACCTTGGAGTGCTGTTCCCATTTCAGAACATCTCTCCCTCCTCCACAGCACTACGTGGTAAAACTCCCCACAAATCAGCCGCAGGCATTCAACGCACATCTCCTACGAAGAGATTTCAGACCTGTTCCCACACTCCACTCTAATTCCTCCCTCTCCTGTTTTTACATCCATGCTGATGTCTAGCCACCACCCAGCGCTCCCAATATATCCTCCGGACTGTAAATATCAGTGCTGCTGCCCTGCTACAGCAGCCAGAGACAGCAATATCTGGCACACACACAGAGCTTCCCTGGTGCATCTTCCCAGTGACAAATATTTCTGCTGCGGTCCTCATAGCTGGTTGCAGCGTCACTGCCCTTATCACTCTCAGCCTCCCGTAGGGTTCAGCACTGTCCACATCTATATATGTATTTTGGGATGTTAATACCATCAGGACACTCTTGTTATCCCAGCTTCCTTGCTCATTAACCCTTGTTACACCTATACACACACGGCATACAGGCAAGGAAGGCTGCACAGCTCTGTTTCCCCTTACCTATATTCCCAGATATTTTAATAAAGCTTCGTAGCTGAAGAAGATTGAGATTTGCCCATATGTGCAAATCATTTTAAGGGCTGCATTTCTTCTGGCTGCAACAGAATCGCTGGAAAAGATTTACTCTCCAATGAGCAAAAGGAAAGGGATGTTTAAAGAACAAACTGAGTACTCTCCAGAGGCTCCTGCTTAAGTACCATATCAGCACAGGCTGAGAGTCAGGCCTGATCCTTCCTTCTGTCAGCTGCCCTCTCTTTCCCTGGCTCTGGAAGTGGTCTGCTGACATGTCATAAATCATTTTCTCTCTCACTGCCTCAGTTTCTCCTATCCATGTGCTGGGAAGCTTGCTGATAATCCTCCTTTGGAGAGGGTTTCCCAGTCCACCACCAGGAGTGTTGCAGGGACTAAGCACTCGTGCTACCAGCTTTGCTGATGCTGTGTGTGCTGGTCCCTGCTTGTGCAGAGCCTCTGCAGAGCTGCCTGGGGGGCCCTTGCACTGCTTCAGCTTGCAAGGGTCAAGCCCAGCAGCTTTGCTGCCGTTGGCTCCTCTCCCCTCCATGCAGCACTTCAAATCAGCCACGTTGCACCACAGTTATTAACTGGTTTTGACTGACTTCTTAAGTTAATTATAATTTCACAGTGTAATATCAAGCATGATTAAAACAATTAGGTTTTCCACCCCCTTGCAATGCCTCCCTCCCTCTGCTTTCCTTTCTTCTTTCCCCTCCTTCCCCTGCCTCCCTTCACCCTGGAAGTTTTTCGATACGCTTCTGCACCACTGCAACAAATTGTATGGTAGGATCTGAAATTATTACCCTCTTAAATGCATTAAACTGTTCATAAAGCAATTTGCAATGCCAGTTACCAAACTATGGTGAGCCTCCCAGCCTGACACCTCCCAAATGCAGGAGGATTCTTGGCAGCCGTGCCCTGCTGCAATGCCCTCTCACTCACCAGAGTCAATGCCTGAAACTTAGGAGAAATCAATGCAATTATAGATATGAAGGTCCAATTACTGCGTAATGTGATCAGTCTTTATCTCTGAGTCCCTTCAAGAAAATCAGGGAAGCCTTTTCTTTTTTCCCTCGTGAAAGGAGTTGCGATATAATGCAAAATGATCTTTAAAGAGAGGACCAAAAGCGAGGGACGTCCGTCACTCAGCACGTCAGTTCCAGTGTTGGCCCGTACTGATTTCCCCTTCATACTGGTGAGGTTATTCCTGATTTACACCTCGGTGCATCCATTGTGTCTGATGAAATCACCCCCCGTTGATGCTCCTATCAGGTTCCCGGTATCATGCATGTGGCCACTCCAGATTGCTTGGGTAATTTTGCTCGTTCAGAACTTTTTCATCGGCTGCCAGTTGTGGCCACTCCCCCCTCACTCCTCCCTGTGGGTCTGAAGGAGGGAGCAAGATGTGGAGCTGCCTGGCTGCCCCCCATCAGCATCTAGAGCTCATCCCTGCAGCTGGGCTCGTGCCCCAACATGGAGAAGTGACTGGGCTCCTGAAGGGGTTGAAACAGCCTTCCTAGGAAAATAATTTGCAACCCCTTCTGGGCAAGACTTAATCCTTGTACCTGCCCAGATGGGCTGATAAACACCTGGAGGGACCAGGCCCAAGGAATCCTCATTTTCTTGGCACATATAGGCTGGTTTCAACATCCCCAACGAGCAGAGAGGATGGGCTGCAGTCACCATGTCTGGGCTGGTGGAAGGTGTCCCTGTCCATGGCAAGGAATTAGAACCAGATGAGCTTTAAGGTCCCTCCCAACCCAAACAATTCTCTGATTCTGCAATAGGGACAGGTTCTGCTCGGTCACACACACCCCAATAAGGTGACTTTAACAGAAAAACTGTAGCTCCAAAGCACTGAGTTCTGTGCACAGGAGATCAGTGAGAGAGACTTGTGTTTCTCTGTGCTTTACTTCTTTACATTTTATCCAACAGAGCAGGATCCAGATCAAAGCCAGGACATGACTGTAATTATACAAGTAGAAATAAGTAACCATCTGCACTAATAAGGAATACAATCCTTTATCTATGTTAATTAGAAATAAATTAGAGAGAAAAAAGATATACACGTTAGCTAATAGTTAATTACTGCAAGTATATTGAGGAGTACATGCATATATAAAGTAAAAACTCTATTCCAAATTAACAAAATGTTGAGGTTTATTTCTAGAACTTCCGAACAGGAACGTGTTTGAGACCACATCTCAGTGTGAGGAAGGCCATTTATCACAAGCCTCAGAGCGCCTTGTTCAAGGATCCCAAAGTGCTCAGCAAACATTGATAAATAGACCTTGATGTATTCCCAAAGGGAACCATTATCATCATGATACAGCAGTGCCAGGCAGGAGCTCAGGAGCCTCATTCTCCATTCCTGCCTGCACAGCTCCCGTTTGATTCCCACTTCTCTTATGGAGAGCACCCAGCCACTTTCCCAAACCTCTAGTTCGCAGCCAAAATCTAGGAGCCAGGTTGTCACCAAGCTAGGATTTGGGGACAGTAGGGCTATCACAGAATCAGTAAGGTTGGAAAAGAACTCTAAGATCATCAAGTTTATCTGGGCTGGTTTCAAGCTGTTCAGCAGAGTTGACCCTCAGCACTTTGACTCACGCCTTTGCCTTCTGATATCCCCCACCATAAACACGCAGACACATCCAGGACAGCACCAGATGGAGGAGAAAACGATGGGAACGTGGTCCTTCGACGTCCGTGTGGTCCTTGGATATCTGCTGCCCTCTCCCTGCTCTGTCATTTGAAGAGAGAGGAAGATCCCCGAGTGGGCAGGGGAGGGCTGACGGCAGCGTGGAGCCGCCTCCCTGCGTTGCACTCAGGCGTTCGACCCCCTCCAGCCGCCCCGCTTTAATAGGGAATCTTAAATGGGCTCTGGCATCTTTTAAACAAAATCCCTGTTGCATCTTACCAGGGGAGAGGGCAGCGAGGAGCTGAACAGCAGGTTGAAGTGTGCTCGTGTGGGCAGGAGGCCTCTCCGTGCCGGGTGTTCTCAGGTGCTGCTGCGTCGTGGCGGGGACGGAGGCGGCCGAGCACGTGCTGCCTGTCAGCACCCGCTGCTGCTGGCCCAACACGGCTCCTCACAGCGCAAAACGTGTGAAGAAATCCCAAGAATGCTCTCCAAACACCAGGACATGGACTTCAGAGGCCTGAGAAAATAAATAGTCACAATACATCTAAAAGCGGGTTTATTTTCTTTCCATATTCTGGACCCAAGTTCACATTCCCAAGGGTTTCCAACCACTATTTCCTCCTCTTACCTTTGGTTTTCCACTTGAATTTCATACATATTTTCTTTTCTCACTGTGCCACAAGAATTACAATATGTAATTTGCTTATCTGGGGGTACAAAAGTGGTGTTACTGTACAGACTGGTTTTGCAACACAGAATGAGTGTTGCCTGCTAGGGGTGTAAACACAGAGTTAATCCTGCCTTTCATGGCTTGCACTTTCCCTGTACTTGTTTATTCCACATTTTGTGTCTGCTCCAGGATGGATCAAACTGTTTAACCTTTGACAGCCATGTCAGAAGAATGACTCACTTGGAAGCTAAAATGTAAATAAATATGTGCATTGCTAAATAAATCAACCACTAATGCTCTAATGCAAGGCTGATAAATATCCTGATTGAAATCGTACTTCAATAAATGGGGCAAATTATCAGACAGGGGGTTTAAAAGTTATAATCTCAGGGCATAACTCAGCACAGCACCAGTCATAATTAGGAAATTGTTTTAATCTCTCATTTTTCTGTGCTATATAGAGTGAAATCTTTTCTCCTACAGCTGTTAACTGAACCCTGGTATTATCACAAATGTTGCAAAAGGAGAAGGAATGTGGTTGATTTATTGATAAATTTAAAACTCTCTCCTTGCTCACATTGACTGAAAAATGCTCCAAAGCTCTTAAAACTTCCACAGCTCAGAAAAGTGGGGAGCTGGTAAGTGATCTCCCCTTTTACCTGTATTCCTGCCATAACTCGGCATGCCCGCAGAAAAAAGTTCCTCTCCCACACAGGTACCTTCCCCTTGGGCACTAAATTACCAAGCACTACCCCCAGTTACAGTCTCTAAATCCATTAGCAGTTAAGAGAAAATAATCCCTGCAATTTGTGCAGCAATAAATGTTCTGTGCGACGGAGGAACATGCAAAGAGCAGCGCGTGGATGTGCCGGGGGACACAGCTCAGGACTGCCACCTCCCTGCTCCTCACAACGCAGAGAGCTGCTGCTCCCAGGCAGTCTTTTTATTTAATTTATTTATTTTCTGGCTTCTCCCGTCTTGTCTTTACTGAACGGCCTCAGCATGGCGAGCCTGTCTGCGAGGCTCTCAGGCTAGCACACGTCATTTTTTTTGGCTCCCTGAAGGAAAAGGTAGGGTTTGCCTCCCACGTCGGATCGAGCCCTCTGAACCCGGTGTTTCCACATTCCTGATTGCCCTGCTGTGTGTGAATCGCATACCAACTAAGGAGTCCTTTCGATCACCTTCCGAGCTCAATTTTTTTTTCCCCCCACATGCTGATTGAAAAGCAAATGAAATACTTTTTCTCCCACCAATTTCCTCTCTTCATGTACCTGCCTGCACCTATTATTTCTGAAGAATCTTATCAAAGGAGCAACAGGTTGCTAAAGTGGTGGATTGGCCCCCAGATGATACAGTGGGCTGATAATTTATTAAGGGTTGTCTGTTAGAGGAAAATTGCTCCGAAGTGCTTTGAGCTGAGCACACTGGAGGGGATGGAGCAGAGAGCATCCTCGCCTGCCAGCCCGGCCCAGGGTGCCCCCAAACCAGGCATGGCTCAGAGGAGCAGGGTTTTCTGGAACCCACCAGCAAGATTTTGACCTTCTCAGATCAGATATTCAGCTGTCTTGCCTGTGAGCCTGGGATTCTCCAAAGAGCAGCCCTGGTTTATTCTCCCAGCAGTGCAGCTTCCTTGTAAAGCAGTCCCTGCGTTTTAGACATTGTCCTCACTCATCTCACACTGACCCTTCAGACTTCCAGAGATAAGGACTGAAACTGAAGCTGATAAACCAGGGTCCTAGAATTCAACCTGGATCCATCATGGAGTCATGCCAGTGATGCAAAGGACTGAAGTGAAAAAAGGAGGATCTGTAACACCCTAAAAATTGCAAGAGGAAGGCAAGCTTTCAGGCATATACTTGAATTTTATTGGAGTGGTGCAATCTTGGATCGAAATGCATTCTTAACAGGAGGCTTAAATAACTTATATTTACAGATAAACCCTTCCCTTCACTGCTCTTGTGCATGCAGGACGTGAGCAAGGCAGTCTCCAAAATTGCAAAAGGGCTTTTAGGACTAAATCCCAAACCACACTGATGTTCTTCCCAGTGAGGACACTGGGGTTTGGCAGAAGAGTTTTACTGAGTTTCCACATCCCAAATCTTGCCTTTTCAAATACACATGAGCTGATACTGACACCTGAACATACCAAGAGAGAACTTCATCTTGGAGATCTGTTTCATCTGCTGCTACCAACCCATGAAGAGAAGATGGTCCTTCAGCAGGGCAATTCCAATAGTATAAAAAAGGATTTCTTTTTGTGAGCACAGTTAGCTAGAAAGGTTTACATTCCCTATTGGAGTTATCTAGATAGAATAGATTGTGTTGCCTGTGCAATGTTATTGCCTCCCATCCAAAGCCAGTCACCCACACAGTCTCTGAAGTTGAAAAAGTTTCCCCACCCTCCTCTCAGCCTCCAAACTTTGATCACAATCCCAACAGATGCAAAATATTTGCAGTAAGAGGTGCCAGTGCCGTCAGCTCGCCACAGTAGCTCCCAGTCAAAATGTTTGCACGCACACTTCAGAGCATCGTTTATCTTGAGGGATGTCAGCTCTGAAAATGTTAGCGCGTGTCACTGTCAAAGCAAATGCCAGAAATTAGCTTTCTTTCATCTCAGAGAAGAATAATTAACTTTGCAACTGTTTCCAAAAGTGCTAATTAATGGGTTTCAACAACTTGACTTGTCAGGATACATCTTGATTGGAACAGCAGCTTGCTCTTCCCCTTGAGGATTATGGCTCTTCTTTTGGATTCTTTTCCTCATCCGCCAGTTTAGTGAGTTGTGGAAAATGGATGTCATTTATAACACAAAAATAAACATGCGAAAAAAGGAAAGCCCTGGGGACTAGTTAACATTTATTAATTATTGGTGTGCTTTGTTAGCAATAATGTAAAAACACAACCTCCCATTTAAACTGAATAATCTTTAAAAAAGATGGGATTTTGCTGGCTGTTTATGTTCTTGAAAAAACAGGACAAGTCTTCACCTTCATGTCTCTGCACGGGTATGGCTTGGACTGGGCTGAACAGTGCATCTCCCTCTCTTGTCTTGAAAGTTTCCTTCTGCACCCAATGTCCTCCACTGCCTGGAGATCCACTCTCTCTCCACTGCTTTGAGTACTTAAGTCCTTCCAGCAGTTTACACAATGCATTTTCTTCTCCCAGATTTATCTGAGGCAATAAGATGCCTGACTCTCAGTTCTGAGCCCCTTTCCTGTTACTCCACGTCACTGTTTGGATGCATTCCCTCCTTCTACCAGGATGAGGTCTGCACTTTAGCTGCCCATGTTGAGATGAAAAATAAAATGCCTGTGTTTGACAATGGGATTCAGCAATCCCCATCCCACAGCAAGTGTGTGGAAGTCGTGTCACACAGGCAAAATCCCTAAGACCCCTTGAAAACCCAAAAGCTTGGATGCATCTAACAGTTTAAAACACTCTGGCCTGAAGAACCAGTGAAGGTCATGGTCAGACTTGATATGAACGGCCTGGTGAAGTCTCAGACCCTTATGTGTGTTCCTGGAAATAGAAAGCAAATCAGGAAATCAAGTGGAAAATCCAGGAGGTCGTTATTAAAAATCCACAGCTCAATTATCGTTACAATAAACCTTACACCAGAGGTCATTTACATTCATGGTAATTAGGGAGGGAGGTTATGGTTTGAGAATAAGGGCATATCAACTAAAGAAGAGCTTTTGTGCAGGAAACCTGTCCCTAATGCTGCCACCTAAATTGGCCACGGAATTGTGCTCACTTGGGGTGCAGAGAGCTCCTGCAGACAACCTCACACCAGCTGCTCCCAGTTCTCCCAGGATGGCAGGAGGTTCCCTGCCCTTTCCAGGTGAACAAAGGATAGGGATGACAAATAAAGGAGTTAATGGAGAAGGAGGAGCTGGTTTGCCTTGGGGAGCAGCTGGAGGAAGGACAGGTCTCCAGGAGAGGTACAGTTTTTGGGGGATGCTGCACTCTGAAAGGCTGAAGGGGTGTGAGGGCTGTGTGTCCCTTCTGGCATGAGCTGCCTTCTCTTGTTGTCTGGAAGGAGGAAAAGGGGGAGGACACCTGAGCTGAGCTGTTTGCTTTCCCAGAGACTCGTGGCTGGCTTTTGGAGTCAGGGAAGGAAGTCTCTGGGTGTGTGTGCCCTCTGAGAGGTCTGGCTCAAGCAATGATCCCTGCCTTGTGTTTGTGCAGGACTTGATGGTGGCAGCTCTTCTAAAATGCCATTGTGAGAGTTGGGCAGTAAAGAATGGTGGACCTCCTTCATGGGCTGGTGGCCTCCCTAGCTTGGTTTTTGCTGAGCTGTGCCTTATATTCAGACTCTGGCAGTACAGGGTTAATCAATCACCTTAGGACATAAGGATTAAGTGGTTATCTGTGCTTAAAAGCACACCTAGGAGTAGGTGAGGTGGCTACAAACCACGTGTCAGTGCTTTAAGTTCCTAATAACTGATGGATTGGTAGGTTTTAAGCAACTTCAAGTTTTTGAGCTGTTTATAATTTCTCTGTTGCTGTGTCTGTAGCCTGAGCAGAGTTTTGCACTGTCTTCTCATGGTAGCAAATCCCAAGAAAATTTTGGCCTGGCATTTTTATTGTAGGGGGCTGAAAAGGGGAGAAGTGAGCTTTGACAGAAGAGGACAAAGAGTGTCACCTGGTGGGACTAACACCAGAAGGAAATCCATTATGATGGTTAAACTAAATCTTCCTGTCACTGGTCACAGAGCAGCCTGTAAGAGTTAAACATGAAGCAACTTCACTTTCAGGGTGTCAACATTATTTACTAGGTAGTTCTACTTAATTTGTTACTATATTTACACTTACAGTAGAGGCTAAAATCCTGTGTTGCTCCATGTTTATGTGGCATCTATTTTTATCCATGAAGGAAGGGAAGAATTTTGATATTTACTGGAAGGTGCGTGGGGTCATCATAGCTCTGGAAGAATAAATATTCTGAAAAAATAAATCTCTCACCTACTTATTGCCACTCTATGAATTTCACCTGTAGAGCCCAGGCAATTCACTTGATTAAATTTAGAGCAAGAAAAAAAATGTTAGGGCATAAATTTCTATTGGTTTTCTATTTCAAATGACCTTTTATTCTAAGAAGTTGATGGGAGCACATTTTGCTGGTTCTCCATTCACCTGGTGCTGAATATGCAAGAATTTCTACAAAAGTTGGCCAAAACACTAGTGGGAAAAATATTTGTGCATTAAAATGAGGAAGAAAAGGTCCTTTATACAGAACTCAGTACTGTGTTTAGATGCATACCAGGGCAATTCAGGTGTTAGAGTAAGGACTGGAAATGGCAGAGAGCTGGGCTTGAGTCTGCAGTGAGGTTGAAGGAGTTATTGAAGGAAAGCCTGTGGTGGTTTTCTACTTGTTTGGAAATGTGAGGGGAGTTTTGTCAAGATCTTTGAGGTCTGATGAGAAGAGTAGCACAGAATATTTCAGACCTGGATCATGCGTGGGTCTTCTAGCGGTACACAAAATTACCAGCACTGGCTCTGGCAAAAGATGCTGCCAGATGCTTTTTGTCTTCAAAAAATCCAGTGGAAGGGAGAAACCCTCAAGGTTTGAAAGGAGAAGGGTGGGTAGGAAGGGAGCGGCGTTGCACTGCATCGTTGCAGGGGAGGTGGTGCCTGTTCATGCACACGTGGATCGGGGCCCTTGGTGTGAGGCATGTGCTGCTGGCTGCCAGGGTCCTCGGGACGGGGTGGGTGAGCACCAGGGAGACTGGTGAGCAGCTGGGGCACAGGGAGGACTGGGACAACAGCTCAAAGACAGCGGGGATCTGAGTGAAGTGCAGGACTCCCTGTGGGCAGTGTCAGTCCCCACCCTGTGCGTGCACATGTTGGTACAACATGGAAACCCCTCTGCTGCAGGTGGGACAGGCTGAAAGTCCTTCAACTCCTCTTTATTCTGTTTTCAGGTCCCCTCACAAATGCTGTGGCAGAATTTAGGGAAAAATATATGCTGTCTGCATGCAGAGGCTTGGCATCTTCTCCCAGCACCAGCTGGCGAGGCTGCCCTGGGCTCCCCTCTGCATGTCCCCAGCCCTGCTGTCCCTGTGGCATCCTCCCCAGCTCCAGGGACAGGGGACACCAGCCCTGCCGGGTGCACAGTGGCTCCTGTGCAGCTGCCAAGAGCCAGGGTGGCAGCGTGGGCTGTGCCCAGGGGCTGGAGTGCAGATGATGGCTTTGTCTCTGTTTACTGGAGTGCATCTTGTACCCAGAGTCCTGCCCAGCGCATATCCCCCTTCCCACCTCCCCACTGACAACCACTCCGGATTGGGCTCCTTCACTAAAAATTGGTTGGGAATGAAGGAGGGGGGAGAAACTTTATTAGTGTTATACATTATTTTCCTTCTCTCCCTTCTCCCCCCTTGCCTTCGTGCATGATGAATTGCCTGGTACTGAGCTGGTAGCTCCAGCCCAGGCACTTAGCAATCTCCTCCTGGTCCCTTGCACAGACAGATGGGACGGCCCATGTCTTGACCGTGATTGATTAGCTGGAGAAAGCCTGTTGAGTGGAGTTCCATGAAGATTGATGCTTTCTCCTTCTAACAGCATTTCCAAAAAGTTTCTATTACATTTTGATTATGTTTATAGAATCTCACTGGTCTCCAGGAAGATTCAATCTTCTTTTTCCCCCTCTCCCCTCTGTGCAATGTGTGTAACTTCCCTCCTGTGCATATGCTGTTCATCCATCTCTTACCTTTATTCTTTTAGGGGTGCCCCCAGAGGCCTCTCAGGACAGTTCCCTTCCCGTGTCTCTCCTGTCCCTCTGCCCAGGTACCTCCATGCTAGTTAGTGCCCTCTGACTTGTTGAGGCCACAGGCAAAGCAGGATCTCCCCAGCACGAGGCCTCTCAAAGCTGCAGAGCAGGAGGAAGGAGTGTTATCTGTGACAGCTTGGTGGAGAACTGAAAAATGAAGAGCCCCTGTTTCCCAGTGCAGGAAGCTGTGGCTCCTACCTGCCCACAAATACCTGCTTTGCTCTTGATTTCCTGCAGCTGGAGGGCTCTGCCTGTCCCAACTCTGTTCATATCAACTCAGATGAAAGCCTTTAAAAGCTGTAGGAATCTTTGAACCTGGGGGTTAGTGTGTTTGGCCATGGAGGGCTTCAGAAAGATGAGCCATTTCAGCATTGCAGACTGCCCTGTTGCAGCTGGGTGTGGGGAGAGGGCAGAGCCTGTGCCAGTGCTGGCTGAACTTCAGCATCACTGCAAGAAGAGAATTTTATTTTACAAGGGAGGCTTAAGTGCTGTGCAGCGTGCTCTGGGTTTGCCCATCTAGAAAGGCTGATATCTTTTTTCAGTAGCTCCACAGCATGTGTGTGTGATTTTAAAGTAATAACTACAGTATAGTGCTGAAAGATGTGCTCACTGCTGCACAGAAGCAAAGATAACGTTGGTCCCTGACATCAGACAAGTCAATCTTAAAATGCTGGGCTCCTCCAAAGTGTTAGCAAGGAACCTTTTCGGTTGGTTCCTAATTGTAGCAAATAATTATATTACCAAATCTTATTAAGAAACTGGCTCTTCTGGTCTGTCCTTCTTATTTAATTAAACATAGAGATTTTTTTGTGGAACAAGTCACAGACAGCCACCTCGCCTTCACTCTGGTGTCCTCTCTAAGAAGCAGAGATGCTTCCCTTGGGCCACCTCAGCAAATGAGCAGGAGTGGCATGTTCTGAGCAGTGGGAACAGTCCTCCGAAGCAGCCCCAGGGCTGTGTAGGTTCAGCTGCGTGGGCTGAGCACACTGCAGCCTGGGGATGGGAAACTGCTTGTGGCTGCCTGTCTGCTGCTGTCCGTGGGGAGGAGGATGTAATCTGCTGTCTGCTGTTCTCAGTCTCCAGGGACTGTGGGTCTGTGTCCCAAAACCCGGGATTTATGGGTGAGGAAAAGAGGAGCATCTCCCAGGAGGTATCGGTGTGATGCTGTGACCGCTGTCACCTCACAGGGACCCCTCCCCAGCTGGCAGAGCACAGTCCCCTGGGGCAGGTGCACAGGCACTGGCTGTGCCCTTGCTGAGTGCTAAATACAGACGGGGAACACCAAGCCAGCGTGTGCAGGCTGAGCCCCAATGTTTGGGGTAACCTGGGAGAGAGCAGATGCTCTCCAAAGCTCTGGGAGGGATGCAGGGTTAGGGCTGCCTAAAGCTGTGTGGCTGTGTCACTAGCACAGGTGTTTATTCATGTCCTGGTGAGCGTCTCAGGGCTGGACAGGAACTGTGACCTGGTTTACATTCGAGAAATTGGGATCAAAGGAATGATAAACAGTAACTAAAGAGGCAGGTGAGAGGCAAAGACAGGATCAGTGCTATCACAGAAGAGCCTTCCTCTGCCAAATGCCTTCCCAGGGCCTCACAAGTGATGTGGCACCTTGATGGGTCAGCAAGGCACTCTGGAGGTTCTCTTCTCCTTCCAGTACTGCCTGTGTGCCAGGACACTAGTGCAGCATTCCTGTTTCCAGGCATCACCCCTTGCCCACAGTGTTTTAGCTTTCTGTTCAACTTGGTCTCTGGTTAAATGTCACCACGTTTGAGTGTCTCCCTGCATGTGTGGTGAGGTGGCAGCTCTGCTGGGCAGCCTCGTCAAGGCAATGCAGTGATTGACCTGCAGCTTGGGGGTTTTGTTCCTTGATGGGGTCAGCTTGTCCCAGCTGAGCTTCATACCCTTGAAGTGATCCCCTTCCCACAGGCTGGAGCCTGGCAAAGCTGGCTCAGGTGTTCCCCTGCTACTCAGCAGGACAGATCCAGCCTGCGTGGGTCTGCAGAGGGGATGTTGTACCCCCACCATGAGCAGAGAGGCCACAGGGCATGCAAGACATCAGCTGGGCTACCAGTCCCTGCATCACTGGGGGTGTGCGAACAGCCTGTGTGCCTGGTGGTGGGAGCTGCTGGGGTGCCATTGTTGGTGCAAGCAAGGCAAGAACTTCTGCTGTAATTTCTTGTGCCCCTTCTCCTTGTGTAAAATCTGCCTGGGCAGGCACCCCGTGATCTGTGTAGGAGAAGCCTGTGTATGCATGTGTGTGTGAATGTGTGTGTGTGTGTGTTTCCCCTCCCTGTGCAGGAGAATGTGGTGCCCTGGGACACAGCCCTCACACCCCTGAGGCCTCTCCCTCCCCATCCACTTGCCTGCCTGCCCCTGCCATACCAGGCTATTCTTTAAAATATAGCCCCCATTTTTTATTCCTGCATTTATTACGGATGCAAATTACAGATGAAAGCATCAACTACACAAACCATTACTCAGAGGAGCATCTTTCCAACTGCTGGACTTGGACTGAACAGCTTGTGGTTAATTTGCTATATAATCACTGCCTGCAACAGGAAAGCAAGTGCTTCAACTGTGCTAATATTATGAAAGGGGAAGTTAACCATAGAGATAAATTCTGAGGAGCTGCAGCTGGGATGAAAGAGGGAAATAAATGTAGCTGGAGTCCAGGCTTCAGGCTTGCAAAAGTGGCCGCTTGGATATTTAAAGGGATAAAAGATAAGAGTTCAGGTTAAACATGTGTTTTTTGAAGCTGCTTTTAGCCTGAATATATTTTCCCAGATGCAGAGGATCCCTGCAGCTCCCACTGACCCGTGATTCGAGCGGCGCCCTGGCCTGCGCACAGGCATGCCAGTGGAGTACAGGGCCTGCACTGCCCCACTGCTGGGAGGCTTCCCAGGGCAGCTGCTGGTGGGAGGCAGGCACTGGGATACAAAGGAGACGAGTACATGGCAATTTAGCTGGCAAAGATTTTTACTGGGGAGGGGGCAGTTCTTCCCCGTCGCTCTGGTCTGGTGTTGGCCTCTTGCACAGAAGCCAGGGGCACTCTGTGGGCTGGTAGACGTGTGTGCCCCCTGAGTGGTGCTGTGGAAAGGGGTTAGTGGTACCTCCAGAAACAGCCTGTAGCAGATAACAGGTCCACTTCCCCCTGGCAGAAGAGATGCTGAACTCACTGCAGCAGAGCCCTGCTGAAGAAGCAGTTCTGCCCTAGGACTGGAAGTGTTCCTGTGTTGTGGCAGTGCTCTGTGCCCTGCTTGTGCACTGGCTTCACCAGAACTGGCTTAATACCCCAAGCACGAGACTGAAATAATATCTAAACTTTCCCAAGTACCCAAACCTCCTCACCCTCTCATTCCAGTGCCTCCAAAGCAATCGCAGTACAACACTCATGCTGTTTTGCAAAGTGCTCTAGGGATTAAAAAACGTTCCTGGAGATTATCTCTAGGGACAAATCTGAAGTCTTGTCTAACTCTTTTCTCTGGAGGCTCAGAGAGGCAAGAGCTTGAGATTATCAGGGATAGGAGTGGGAGAGTGAATCATCTTCAGATGGGTGAGCTGGTTCTTATGAAGCAAGAGATCCAGCAACTCTGCAAATTTACATCCACTGCAGACACCTTTTCTGACTCTGAAATGTTTGTTTGATTGCTTTTCACTGTTTCCCAGGTCTGGAACAAAATCCTGGGGTTGGAGAGAGGACATGAAGTGTCAGGGGATGATTTGTACCTGGGACAAGCTATCTGAGGCCCCTGAGCTGAGGTTACTGCTGGGGGAGCTGCAGGGCTCCCTGCAGCAGACCCCTTGGCACAAGGATGCTGGAGGGGTGCTCAAGCCCCCATTCAGCCCCACCACTATGAATAAATTATGTTGGCAGTGCAATGCACTTGGCAGTGGCAAGAGCCTGCCTGTGCCAGAAATTTGGCTAAGCAGCACCAGTAGAAATTGCCACTTAGCTTCCCTGTGCTGGGAATTGATTTTCGTGGGATTTTCAGGCCATGAGGGCATGTTCCAAAGGTATGATGCTCGGCGTAGGTGGTGTTGGCCCCACAAACTGGAGTTTTGAATGGCCATAACAAGGCTTTTTTTTCCAGAGATGAGTTTGATTCCTGCGCCTTCTTGATCTTAGGGCAGTATCCATTGGCCTTTTGTTTTTAAATTGACAACATTTTATCCAGTCTCGAGAGATGAGCATTTCTCTTAAGCCAACGGCTAAAAGTGCTTTCCTCGCCTCCTGGTTATTTACTACAGGACAGGGGTAACTCCCACCTCTAACAACTGCAGCTCCAGGAGTTAATCATTGAACAGGCAGGGTGGAGATGCTCGGGGTGCACATGTGAAGAACAACAGAGCCAGAGGCCCTGTGTGGGCATGGGAGTGGGAAGGAGGTGCTATTTGGGGAGAGGGGGAAGAGAGAGCGCGGGTGTCTGGACAGTGGTGGGAATGTTGCGTCAGTGCTGGCCTTGCAGTTTGACTCCCCAGTCAAAACAGATGAGCCATGAAGCTTTGTGCTCAGCCAGGAGAGGATGCTAGGAGGGGATATCACAGCAGGGATCATCAAGGCTCAGTCTAGCAGAGACCATTCTGAGATGTGTGTCACGGTCCATGGTGCGCGGCGGCGTTACCTGCTTGGGGTAGGTTATGCCAGCTCAGCTTGACACAGCAAAAATCGTAGGGGAAAGGCACTCCCAGGAATGAAGCCCACTTCCCCCTGAGAGCATCACACAACGCAGAGAACAAGGATGGGGTGCGTTTCTCGAAGGTAGCATTCCTGGAATTGCTTATTAGTCTGGTACTCAAAGAGCTACAGCTGGAAAGAACAGGAATTGGACCCACCTCCCTCTGCTCAGACCCCCACAGCCTGTTCCCTTCCCTTGCCATGGCTGGAAAACCGCCTGCACTGGTGCTGCTCACTATGGGCAGCCCTGTGCAGGGGCAGCTGGTGTGCACAGGGATGTGCAACACTGCCTGGGGTGTGGTGTGACCGTGGCAAGCAGGAGCAAGAAGCCCAAAGTTTGTTCAGGCAGCTCACCCCAAGACTTGACATCCAGAGGACAGGGATAGGGGAGAGATGCTCTGAGGAAGGCATTGGAGGAGGCCGCAGGAGGCTGCTGGCTGGTGGAGCAGCCACGTGTTGTCAACTTCTGCAAAGAGCTGCCCAAAGCTGCAACCGAGGAAATTCCCAGTGCAGCTGTCAGCAAACCACAGCTTTGCACCGGCTGATCCCTGAGCATCCTGCTGCGAGGGGAAGGGAAGGAGCTTCAGACAAAGCAAAGCAGCTGAGAGAGGCTGCTGGCAATGCCAGAGCCTCCAGAGCTGTTGGTGTGACTTGGGTACGCCAAGGGTGGTGGTCTGGTCAAGGTGGTGTTTTCAGTGCTGGGTTTTGGGGCACAGATCTCCAAATGGTTTCAGAGAAACTTCAGTGCAGGGCAAAGATGCTCGAGGCTACCCTTGCAGTACCACAGCAGGAGGATACCTGCCTTCTCCAGCATGGGAAGCAAATGCAGAGGCACATGGAACACAGATCTTGTTCTTGGAGTGTGAACTGGAAGTGCTTTTAAGCTTAAAGCTTCTTTTCCTTTGGCCCTTGTGGAGCTAAAACTCTTACAACAGCCAGAGAAAGACTGCAAATGCCTCAAAGATTGGAAGAGCCAGGAAGATGTGAAGAGAGGGATTGTTTATTTAAAACTAGTCACTTCTGCAGTCCTGTAATGGGCAACTGCACAACCTGGCTGCATTGCAGATCAAGTTTTTGTTGGGTTTCATAAGTATTTGTTTTGCCCCAGCCTTTCAGAGGTACTAATCTGCTTTGTCACCAGGCCGTTTGATGAAAGCAGCTTGTTACTTTAAGGTAACCTGCCAAAACTGTCTTCCAGGAGGGGAAATGAGCCCTGGTTCGGACACAGGCTCTTCTGTGTGCAGCTCTAAGTGCTTGGGTGCAAATTCAATAGTGTTCTAGTGAATAAAGGGGAAAATACAATAAGCCATTAAATAACTTGCTAATGTTTCAAAAGAGAAGGAAAGTCCATTGTTGACAAGGTTCCTCCATCATCTTTACACATAAGGTGAATTCACAATCAAACTCCAAAAAACAGAAGGATTAATCAATGTATGCGACATGTAAGAGACAATTGCTAAAAGCAGTTCAAATTTCCTGGAATTTTTGCATGTAAAAATTGCTTTTACTGCTGTAGACAAAAGGCAGGGGTTGTTCAGACTATGAATTGCTGAAGCAAAAATTGCAGCCATGAATTGAGAAGCTGCTTTTGGTACTTTTGCCCAAAGACTAAATGCTTCAGAGCAAAATCAAAATAAGTGATTTAAAGAATAATCAATAACATCAAAATGAACTGGCAAAGAAAAGACCCTGCATTTATAATGTATTTTCTAGATATTTTTAAATAATATATCACAAGCAAACTCCTGAGTGATGAATTTGGCAGCTGTTTGCAAAAGGTGATAAACCCAAATGCTATCCAGCCTCTGCTCTCCTCCTGGAGAGGTGATTAGCTCCCCTGTGGAATGAGTCTCCTTCCTCATGGAAAATGGTGGTTAGGCAGACCCTAAAGGTGTTTTTATGTCAAAGACACATCTTTCAAATGTGACTGAGCCTTGGGGTCATGCTGGTCTGCAGGAAGACATTCTAATCAGACAGACGAGGTTTTCCTTATCTCATCTTGAAGGGCTCTGCCTGTGGAGTGTTTGGTGCCTCCTCCTCAGCCCTGCTCTGGAGGAGCTCAGCTGGATATTCGGGAGCAACAGGAGAAATCAAGGGGGCAGGAACAGTGCTCCTGGGCGTGCATGGCTGGTGTGGTGGGGCTCGGAGCCTGGCCTGGTGCTGGAGGAGCAGGATGGGGGTTTGTGGCTGCAGCAGCTCAGCCCCGTGCTTGTTCCAGTGCTCTGCTCTGCACTCGGAGCTGGGGCTTTTGATGCTACCACAGGGTGGGCTGAGACCTTCATCTCCCTGAGCACACGGACTCTGCTACATCCTCTGTCCCCTGTTTGAGTGGAATAGGAGTTTTTAAAAACTACAAGTTGTCTCCCTGACAGTGGGAGTAGTGGTACCCAGACAGGCAGAGCTCCTGTTAGTCGGTCTGCCAGGGGACAGCCTGGCAGTGAGGGGAGAAGGAAAGGCATTTGTCTGGTTATTCATTTTTATTTAGTTACACTTAACCTATCAAGAAAAGCCTTTCAATGTAAAAATTCAGCAGCGACTCACAATTTTGTGCCTTTATTTTAAAACAAAGGCAATTTTTTCTAGCCTAGGGATGTAACTGATCTTTTACCTTTGGTTGGGCTGTTTGTTAAAGGGAAGATAAAACATGCTGTCCATTGATCTGTCCTCACCCTGAATTGCAGAGTTAGTGAGCAGGGCAGGATTAACTGCTGGAGAGCAGCGCTTCCAATCCCAGCGAGTGGAATGTTCTTTCCAGGCACCACACTGCTGTTGCAAAGCAATTCCTGTGCTAGACCTGGCAGCTCTGGCACCCTCTTAGCCTGCAGTAAGTGAGCTGAAGGTTCCAGCCATGTCCCCAGCCCCAGCATGCTGGGGGGATGACATGTGGGGTGCTGCCTCCCTGCAGGGACTGAGCTGGGGCTGGTGGAGCTCATCCCAGCTCCATAACCACAGTGGCCACTTAGGAAGCTTCCAAATGCAATTAGACAAATGCATGGGAGAAATAGCCAGCCATGTCCATTAAACAAAATGATCCTTTCTGGCTCAGGGAGGAGTCGCTGAGCTGCAGAGCTGGAGTCTGGAAGGATTGCTAACTTTGTATTCTATAAACAACTTCTGCTAGCTACAGTTGTGGAAGGAGCACTGGTGAGATGTAACGGGTTTGAATCGTGTTTGTGTCCTTACAGCAGACTTTGGAGCACTGGTGTTTGTAACCAATAATCAAAAGGTACAAGGCTCTGTAAATTGTCATAAACCAGCTCTACTCTGATAGACTCAAAGACGTGATTCTGATTTTGAGTGAGCTGCACTAACAGAGTGTAGTTTGGTTTTGGTAGATGCTTGTGTGGTTGAAATCTGGTTGACAAGTTTGCTCAAATTTAACTGCGAGTGCTCTTTGCAGTTCAGCCTCCCTTTCCAGCACACCTGGAGAGGAGTCAGCAAAATAGAGATGCTGGCAGAGGTGGGATCAAAGCCAGGCTGTTTTAAAGGAAAGAAGAATTGCAAATAAAGAGGGGAAGCTACATACCGACTTCCTTCCTTTTAACAAAGGAAAGCACATGACTGTCCTGATGGGCTGTCAGGGTCCAGCCACTGCTGTTCTGTTGAGAAATTATTGTATCTGCCCTTGAGACCAGACATATTTGAAATAACCACCAAATGATACATGATAGCATCAGTGTCTCATGTGAATAATGGTTGATCACTGTTTCAACTGTTCTTGCCTGAAATGTCCTGGATATACAGGCAGCAGGAAAAGCCCAAGACCCATTTCAGTTTCTGTACTTGAGGGTACCTTGGATAATTTAGTACCACCATCTTTTTTATGCTTAGAAACTGTGCAGTTATGTCGCTGGACCCCTAAATTTTAAGGTTTTGCTGTTCATTTTAGCAACTTTTTGCTACTTTCTTTCAGTTTTCAATTTCTTGGCCTTTAGCAGTAGAATCTGACTCCAACGGGACTCCACAGGAATGACAAATTCAGGTGATGGGTAAAGTATGACTCACTTGCTTCACACGTGTTTCTGCACAAGGACAGCATCACCCAGAGCTTCATGTAGAACTGTCACTGCAACACCTAAGGATGCTTTCTGGAGTGGGTTGGTTGGAGTTATTTCTCATACAAGAGTAAAGGATACACTTCAGCCGGATGTGACCCTTAATAAAATAAAAAGGTGTCTTAACACTCCTGAAGGGGACCATGGGCTATGCTGGCACTTCCCGTTAGGTGCTGCATGGGTTACTCGGAGCAGCTCCTTGGGTACAGACAGGAAAGATGGGAAAAGAGCACGGTTTAGAGAATGTTCCTCTTCTCCAGGAACATAATCACAGCTGTGGTCTGCAAACCAAAGCACTGCAGGCACCTCTCCTGCATGCACTCTCCTAGGTTTAGCTGGTGGCTGCAGAGGGAGCAGAGCTGGCTGGTGGGTGCATCACTCCGAGCAGGCTCTGTGCCCAGACCCCACGCACCAATCTGACAGATCCTGCACGGAGAATAGACCTAATCTCTCTCCTCAAGGTACTCATGGAACAGAAGCTGAAGTGCTCCTCAGTGTGGTCACTCCAGCCTGTGCATTGCACAGCCTCATGGTTTACACTGGAGGCTTGGTGTTCAGCTCTGCAATAAATTTGTGGGTAGAGACACACTGGACACTCTGGGAACTGGTGTCAAGTTTTATATCACACCAGAACCTCCCCTGGCTTACAGGAAAGGAATGACAATTGGCGGCTGTAGGTTCAGGACTTGCTAACAACAGAAGTGCTCTCTCCTGTGCTGGGACCATCCTGAAAGCTGCTTCTTGTGTGGTCACCTTGGTTTTCTAATATTTCACAGAGAAACATGGTTAAGTGGTAGCAGCAGCTGCCGAGGGAGCAGATGGTGCCACCTGCATCATCAGATGTTTTATCACATTCTCTGTTTTATCCCACAAACAGTGGCTGGAAAGTAGAGGAGAGCGTGGGAGCTGGTGTAGGTTGTGAAGGTGTGAAAAATCACAGGTAGCAGCACTGCTTCCCTGCCAGGCTGCTGTTTCCCTCAGTGCTGGGTTAAGAAAATGCTTGTGCTTATGAAAGGTCTGTGCCCACCTGTGCTCGAGTCTGCAAGGCTGCATTTGGGAAGCACAAGGCTTTGGAGCAAGCTGGCTATCCCTGCTGCCAGGCAGGGATCAGGATCCAAAGCAAAGCTCCAGGCAGCTTTGGATCACAGGCAACTTGTACATTCACCTCTGCCATGACCAGCCTGGATGCCACTTCCTAATCAGCTCCCAAAGAAGGTTGAGACCTGTGATTAAATTTGCTAAGGAGTCCAACCTGTGAGCAGCACAAGGGCTGGGTCTTGGGTCTAAAGGAGACAGAGGATTTATTCTCTTGGCATGTGCACTGCACAAAGCCAAAGAGCAAACTAGTCCAACAGAGCAGCTTTTAATGTCCTTTCTGTAGAAGACCTGCACCAGAGCCCAGCAGTAGCAGTTGTGAGTAGACTAAATATTAAAGTATAATAACCCCTAACTGATGTACTCAAGGGAGCACAGCTGGGGTTGGGGGGCAGTAGTTTGCAGGGACACAGGAAGGGGAGCCAATAATGATATTTCATCCAGCAAAAATGACGGGGCAGTAACTGCAGTGCAGGGTGGGCTGCTGGAGACAGGCTACCCATGGCCATTTCCTCCCCTCAGCTTTGCTTCAGCTCCTGTTCTCAATTTTGCTCCTCTTCCTTGGCAGCTCTGTCTGTCCATTTCCCTGCTGTCCCAGCGATCTCTGAGGGGGGGGATGACATTCAGATGTAAACAGGGCTGGTGCTGTTTAGCACACTGCACTTGTTTATGTGTCAGTCAGCAAAGCCATTCACCACCCCGAGTTAATTTTTCAACAGCGTGGATGGATGGGAGGGTGGGATGGCAGGAGAGCGGGTGAGGAGGCTGGAAGTCACCAAGCCCAGGAGGAAGAGGAGCGTGTGTGACTACAAAAGGGGAGGAAGCCCATTGTGTGGGAAACAAGATGGAAGATGCCGCCCAACGACGCCGGGTAACTGGTGATTAATTAGAGGCACGCTTTGAATTCTGAGCCTAGTTTAGCATTAACAGCGTTTCCGTGTCATGCAGTGAGTTGTCCTGCTTGGTGATTTCATTGTCTGGGACCATGTGGGGCAGGGAGTGGTTTTCTCCAAAAAAACCTTTGGGAATTGAGAGAACACATGCAAGTATCAGCTTCCATCTGAGGCAAGAAAATAAAGGGAAAATCCCAAAAAGCAGAACAAGTTCCTGAATTTCACAGATGAAAAGGAGACGAATAGAAAATAAGCTTGACTTTGTTTGAGGTATGGAGGAGACTCATAGTTTTGAATGCTATAGTAGTTGTGTTGCATTAGTCTGGACTTTGTGAGCCCAGCCCAGCCCCTGGCAGTGTCTGTGAGGTGTGGGTTGTATTCCAGGCATGTCTGCAGTTCTGTGTCTCTGTATTAGTGTTTATAGGAAGTCAATGAGATGGAACTCAATAGAGAAAAGGAAGACTTAAGAGTCACTGGAAGACAAATGTGAAGGCCTGGCACTCAATAACTTTACTGAATCATATCGTTTGTTGCTGTATGTTTCTGGGCAGCAGCAATACAAGAAAGGAGAGCAGGGCTGTGTGTTTCAATAGGCTGTTCACCTTCCCCTTTGGAGAGAGGTTTATTTCTCTTGATAAAGAGATATCCATCCTCTGCTTGATATGAAGTCAAGCAGCACCATGAATCAGGAGGAAGGGGCCAATGGAGATGAAGACTGGAATGCTGGAGGCAGAGGAGGGAAAATGGGACAACACAAATAAACTGTGTGAGCAGAAGTGTGTGTGTGCAGCTCCAGCTGGGATGCTGGAGCAGAGTCTGAACAGTTGGTCCAGGCTGACTCAACTTGCAGCTGTGATCTAAGGGGGAAAAGATGTTTTATCTGAATGAACAGTTTATCTGTCTGAACATCCTCATGAGTGTGTCCTCAGCAGATGCAGGCCACGCAGGGCTTGGGCAGATCCTGCAGGGAAGGCACAGTGCAGGCTGAGCTTCCAACTGCAGCTGTGAAACCTTTCCCACCCCTTCTGCCTTGTGAAAAGGCTGATTAGATGGACATGCCTGTGGTGACAAGTATGGGATTCAGTAGCCAAAGACTTTGTCACACCAGAGGTGGATGGGGCCTATTCAGCTGCAAAGTTGTGCAAAATTCTGGTAGCTTCATTTTTTTTAAATAGGAAAGCACTTTTCAAGTGGCTTCAGTTGCCAAAATAAGCTTGAATTTATAAGTGCAAATGTAACAAAAGTGCAAAACAAAAAGCTTGGGGATAGCTATCCAGCCTGGGATGGATTCCTGAAAGTGGCAGGAGTGCTTGAGCACAGGTGCCTTTCTGAACTTTCAAAGAATTTCATTGAAACTTGTCACCAGCTAAATGTATGAAAGCATGGGAAATGGCAATACTAGAAAGCCGCTTTGTTAATTGATAAATATAATTAAGGGCACCACATTAGTATGAATTTATATGGCTAATTAACTGAAGCAATTTATACTAATGCATAGTTTTGTTATAACCCTGGTAGCTCTGCTTCCTGGACAGTACATTTTTGGATACTAACCCTCTGTAGATTAAGCAAACGCTTTTGAACAACTAAGTACCAAGACTCTTGGAACTGCAAGACAGGTCAGCAAAGGTGCTTTGGGGACATTTGGGTGTCACAGCTGTGTGGGCAGGACAACGTGGCTCCCACCTGAGGGTCTGGGCTGTTCCCTTGCTGAGGGGGGAGGATGGATGGCCGCTCTCCTCCAAACCCAGCAGCCTAATCCAGGAGGATGTGTGAGTGCTCTGACCTCTTGGAGACGCTTTGAACAACAAGAGCCCTGTGCTTGGGAAAGCCCAGATTGCAGCGAGTGCTCACCCAACAACTTCCTCCCACACAGGCTGTGGCAGTGGCACTTTGCCACTGAATTCCCAGACCAAGCAAACCTCGGCTGGTTTCCCTCCTGCCGGAGGAAACACAAGCTGCGGTGCTTCCGGCTGCAGCCTGGCTCTGCCCCAGCTCCAGAGCCCTCCTCTGCCCTGGCTCACTTGTGGGCTTGTAGACACAAGAGGATCAGCCCCTCAGGGAGTGGGGTTTTGCTGAATCCTATATTTCATACAGAACCTGGCCGTAGCCACAGTGCAGGTTTGAACACTGTCACCTTCACACGGATGTGGCCGAAGTCCCAGGGCAGGAGACTCATCCCATGTCCCCACAGAGGCCGTAGCACCAGCCCAAAGCCCCTGCTACAAACCCCAGACCTGCATCCCAATGGTCCAAAGGGACCCTCTCTGTGCACACCCCTGCTGGTAGGTGCTGAGCTGGCACTAATTACAATTTTGCTAATTGCTCCGAGCTCCATTGCCTTGCTGCTTTCCACAGGCAATGTTTGGCCACAGCTTTTGCTGAAGTGGGGGCTCTGCTTGGAAGCTTGATAAAATCTGCAGGGAGACACCTGCCAATCTTCACACACAACATCTTTATTTTAATTTATTGGCAGCATTTAGAGAAATTGGCTTCTATGCAGCATCAGTTGAACTTCATTAAAATAATAAGAGAGCTAAGTTAGTAAAAACAAACTTGGCCAGCTGGCAACCTCAGACTTTTGTCAGGACTGATCTATGCTGGAAGATATAGATTTGGTCCATCTACAGTAATAAAGTCCCACGATCCCATGGTTAAAATGTCTTTTTCCCTGATAGCTGATGCAATTCATTAATTATATGACATTTCCACAATGATTTCTCCAGAAGACAGCCCTGGATGCCAAGGTTTACATTACATTTTCAGTTACAGAGATATCCATATGGTGACTTTGCAGTATGTACAACTGCTTAACATGCATCCAAGCCCTGCTGCAATGCTAGAAGGGCTTGTGATCTGCTGGAAAATCCCTTTTGGGATATGGGGCTCTTGCTGGGTTCCCACACTGACTGAGGGGTAGGGGTGGCATTTGGGTGTTCCCCACAGGAAAACTCCTGGAAATTGAAACACAAATCCTTGTTGGTTTTTTTAGGCCAGCAGACTTTTTAAATAACCTCTTGAGCTGTGAGGATGAGTTTAAATCAGCATTACAGACCAGCAGTGACATGGGCAAGACTTTAGACTAAGCCAAAAGGGCTCAGCCCAGGTGTGGATTTCCCAGCCAGGCTCCGAGGAGCTGGTGAAGGGTCAGAGCCCATCTCCTCCTCCCTGGTGGGATGTGTGTGTTGCCACTGTGACGTCTTTTACCCCACACAGCAGGAGCAGGCACACACCCAAACGAGGGGCAAAGCTGCAGGGTGAGGTGCTGCCATGGGCACACAGGAAGGGGATCCAGTGTTGCATTGGTATTTTTCATGCCAGGGCTGGTCCTGCCCGCACAGGACCAGCTGGTGCTGTAGAAGCTGCTTTACTTAACCCCTAGCTTGAAAGGTGCAAGTTGTAATTCAAGTACTACGTGGTCTGAGGAAATGTACTGATTTTCTCCAAGGGACAGAGCCCTTGGAGGAAACCTCACCCACCGTTCTCAGGTGGTTGGCAGAGGTTTGATGTTCAGCCAGCACCAAGCTCCTGCCTGCCTCAAACATTGTGGTAACACAGCGGGGCCCAGAAAGGAAAGCACAGGTTTTCCTTTGACAGAACTGGTGTGTGGACTGTCAAACAGCAGAATTTCAGCTTTACTTTTCCCAGCTCTGGACAGGGGATGTGTCCATGGCTTGTGCTTTGCTTCTCCCTGCTCTGAGGATGCTCCCTGTAGCACTGGAGTCAGGAGTCAATGCTGTTTGCACAGTTCACTCTGATTATCTCTGCAGCGCCTGTAACCTCAGAGCAGTAAACCAGTGGCATATATATAGTTGAACAATTATATGTATTGTGACTAAATTTCCCCCAAAGATCTCATTCAGGATGTTAGAGTGAAAGGATCATAAAATGAATTAATAGCTGATTCACTGTATAATTTCCTAGTTCAATATACTTTAGTGTACCAGCTAAATGAGCCATACACAGCATTCAGCTCAGCCAGTTAACAGCTTTATCATTGAGATCTCAGGCTTAGAAATAAAAGCAATTCTTCTGAAGTAATTGCGTCTAATTAAAAGAAACATTTAAAAAGTGTAACCAAAAGGAATTCATTTCAAATGGAAAATTAATGCTGAAAAATAGCCCTGAGCTCTCTTGCCTTTGCTAATAGCTAAGCATTCTCAGAATAATTAAAGTGTTTTGAGATGTTGATACCTTTCCCTGTTCAAAATTATAGCCATGGCCTGGCACAGAGCGAACCCTGAGCGTGGCCCTGGCTGGGGTTGGGGTGGGCAGGGGAGGAGGATTCCCACCCTGGTGCTGCTTCTCCTTGCCATGAAGCAGGGTCTTTGCAGATTCCTTTGAAAAAGCAGGATTGCCCAGCCAGAGGAGCTGAACTCAGCACAGCACAGGGCTGGGAGGCTCTGCCAGATGCTGGGACTCCCCATAAAAGCAGAGGAATTAACTGAAAAAAAACTCTCTAAAGTGTGAGGATTTTGTTAAGATATTTGCTCATCTCTGCAGCACCCAGTCAGCTGAAGGGTCAGGGTGCATTCCCAGGTGAAACCTGTCCACTGCTTTTGTGTCACATTTTTTCCGTGAGCAGAAAGCGCAGCATTTTAACTGCACCCAGAAAGGTCCCACAGTAAATATCCAGAATTAGTGATCCTGGCTGGTGTCTGTGCTGCGTGTGTGCCAGCCTGGCTGCTCTTGACAGAGATGATCCTAACTCCTGCAGGTTCCTCACCTGCTTCTTCACCACTGGGCTCATTTTGGCAGGGCACATTTCAGAGCTGGGTGTGCAGTGAAACCCCCTCTTAGGTTCACCTGCAGCTGCCCCTTCCCATCCCCCCAGCCGAGGATTTGTTGGTGTTGGAACAATAAATGTGCCTCCTGTGAAACTCTGAGGATGAGCACAAATCCCCCACTTTGAGCTGGAGCTGTTTTCAGTCCCCTGTGCTGCTCTGATTAACAGACCGTGTCTGGGTGCACCAGGAGACCCAAAGGGTGGCTGTCGGGGTGACAAGGATGTTTGGGGCCTGAAAGAGTCGTTATAATGTCTCATTTGCACGGATTGAATGGCCACCAGCATAAGGGACCTGCTGGAGCTAGTGCTGCCAGAACAGCCATGCTCCACAGTGGGCAAGAAACTGCCAGCATTGCTATAGGGCCCAGAGCACTGGGGAGGGACCTCGAAAGCTGCTGCTTTGTCAGGAAATACAGATTCTCCAGATAAGCATCTTTTTCTTGATTTTTTTTTTTTTTTCTTGAGGAGTGAATGTGAAGGCAGGAAAAAGTTTCAAGAATGTCAGTGTTTGGTTTCAGCATCTTTGTTAGTGTTTAACTCTCATATCGAAGCAACTTCTCGCTGGGAAGCAAATACTGACAGAACTGATTTGTTTAAAGTGCTGAAAAGGTCAAACCCAAACTCTTCTGACCCCAGTGACTTTTTTTGCTGGGTAACCAGGACATAAGTGCTTTTGAGACTTCAACTTTGTACTAGTTGAGGGAGGGAATTTGTTCTCTTAAAATCCTTGTGGGATGGGAATGTAGTTTCTCATGCTGCTGCAAGTGGGAAGCTCAGGGAATCTTTGGGGGCTGTTGCTCATTACAGCCAGTACCTACTGAATTTGCTTTCATTATGTTTTTTGGTAACTATAACAGAACCAAGCATTTTCCATCTGAGACTTGTTTAAAATATTCCCAGCAAATTCTGTGAATGTACAATAATGTGCTATGTAAATACACAGTTATAGCATTGACCCTACAAAATAACCTTTGTCTCTGCTGCCTTGTTTCCCTTTCCACAACGCTGTGCTGTTTCATGTGTTTCCTTGATGTTTCTCTTCAAACTGTAGAAAATCAAAGTTTTCTTCCTTTTATTCCAGAGGCAGAGCAGAAGAGTAACATCTGAAGACAGGATTCTGTGACACATATTGCCACATGTTTTTCTTTTACAAATAATGCTGAGAACATCACAGTTTCTCAGGGAATAGGTAAAACTGGTCCCTGGTCTTGGCACCAGGTCGATGAAGGCCCTGCCCGGGTCCACTTGCTCAAAATTTTGCCTCTATTTTCTGGATGATCCAGAACTTTCTTTTTTTTAGTTTTTCCTTTTTTTTTTTTTTTTTTAAATTCCTGAGTGTTTCTAATTGAGCTAACATTATTAGAAGGGTTTTTTTTTTAAAAAAAAAGCCCTTTCCCAAATTCCCTTTGCGTTTCAGTAGCTCTTTAATATGCAAGGCAGCAAGAGATGAACTGGGTCTAATTACGAGTCCCTGGAGTAGCCAGTCAGAAAATGAATTGATGCCTTTTTCCTTATGAACAATGCATGTACCACAAATTAGAGGCGCCATCACCAGAGATTTAATTACAAAATATCATTACTTTCACACATCATTTCAGATTTGGCCTGATCAAATCAAAGTTGGGGGAGAGAGAGAGACACGGGGGGAGGCGGGCGCGGGGAAAAACTGCACCACTAGCAGGGTCATTCGTTCAGGGGTACTTGAATGCAGGAGGGAATTGGTGTTATTGAAGCTTCCCAAAAGGCAATTCTGCAGAGAAGTGGTGGCCGGGAGGAAATTCATTTCCTTTTCCAAGGAAGGCTCCAGGCAGTTCAGCTGTCCAGGGACAGCATGGCATGAGCACGGCAGCCAGGGCAGGGTGGGCTTCACTGGGAGGTGCTGCCTGAACACCACGGGCATGCCCAGCTCCAGGGAGAGTCTGACCCTGCTTGTGGAGAGGGGAGTCGTTTGTCAGGTAGGAAAAATGTGATGAAAACAGCATTTAAACTGCTATCACTTAGCTTTAGCTGGGCTGCCTTGGGCAGCAAAAGCTGTGTATGGAAAAATAAGGGATTTAATACCACGATGTATCTAAGTGTACTCCAGGCATATACAGGGTGCATTATCCAGTGTCATTCCTGACAAGCCTCCCCAAAACCAAATGCTGGAACTAGCTGTTCAGGCCAAAGTGCATGATGGATTTTGTCGAGGGGAATGGCTGCCAAGGGAGGCCTGGAAACTCATTTGCTGCAGCGTCCAGCCCACAATTGTGGTTTAAAGGTCACAGTGGCTACCAGAAAAAATGGGTCTGGTGTGAGTTGGGAGGGGGAGTTGGCTGCTTTTGCTTCCCTGGTCTCTATTCAGTCCTGAACAAGACCAAAGTGAACAGATCACCTGCTTAATTTTAATAAGTCCTTTCCTGTGGTTGGGCATCTCTACAGTTTGTGATGCTTCCCACACAGAGCTGCTAAAATGGTCAGTGGTCTCTGTTCTGTGAGCAAATTCAAGTCTCCTTCGAGCTGAGCATCCCAAGTAAGAGTCCTCCCTTTTGGTCCCTGCCCCCTGAAAAGGTCAGTTTGCAGCTTGGAGTGTGACTCTTGGGTGCAGGAAGGTCTCTGGGCTCCATGGGCCCATGACAAAATGGAAAATCTCGTGAGTATTCAGAAACTGAGTGGTTCCAGTGCTGTGTACTCACCACTGCGGAAGGGGAAGCGTCAGAAATAACCCAGTAAAATAAAAAGTAATAGGCTGTAGTGTCTAATGTGTGCCTGAGTGCTGGCTGCTGTTAGTGGATCAATGCTGCAGCATCAGGAATCTTCTTTTTCCATCCCAAGGAAAAGGTGAGGCTCTTCTCCACATGGAGTGACACCTGTCTGGTGCTGATTTAAGGGCTGGCAGTCGAGCAGGGTCACTCGTGCTGAGCTGATGCCATAAAGCCAATCAGCAGTGCTTGGGAGGGGAGGGCAGGACAGGACGGCTGCTCAGCCCTGGGATGATTTACAGCCCCTGCAGCCAGCCCAGGCCACGGGCTGTGATTATTTCCCGGCCGGACGCACAAGCCAATCATTTCAAGAAGGTAAAATGCTCCTCAAAATTTATGAGGAAAATGATGGCTTGTTGAATACATGATGTAGCGAGATGTAGTTTCACATTAACTTAAGAGGCATTTATGGGGCAATATTCATCTTCCCTGTATTATGGCAAGTATAATATGAGAGGATGCTATGTCATGGGGATATGAGACCTGACAGATACGACGTACACAGAGGGGAGACCACGATGAAACAGAAAGAGGCAGGAAGAGCCAGAGCCAGAGCCAGGCTGAACGTGGATAGGGCAGGAGAAGAGGCTTCTGTGAGAGCGGGAGCTGCCATCCCTCTCCACCACCTGTGGAAGCTGAAGTTGCTCCATCACTCCCAGGGAGCCATGTAGATACCCACCAGCTGAGGACATGAGGTAGTGATTACAGCCCTGAAGATCCACTTGTGACCCAAAGTCAAGCCCCACTCCCCACAAGCTCCATTTTCAGAGGTGCTCAGCTTCAGTTTCTGTTCAGTGGACAAGTGAAATCCAGGGCATTAATGTGCTTGGTAATTCTAGTGGAATTGTTGTACATATGGAATCAAGGGCTTCAACCACCACAAATGAGCTGTGAATGTATGGCCATGTTGCAAGAAGAAAAATGATTGCTCCCAATAATATCCAATAATATCCTGCCTATTAGCTGGACTGTGCCATGCAAGCACATGGGCTATAAAAGGTGGTGTGGTCTCATGGAGGAAGTAGCACACTCCCTTGGGAGCAGGGCAGAAAGGCACATATTTCACTGCTGGCTAAATATAGCTGGGTCCTTGCAGAGCTCTCTCCAGCTGGCAAAGCACACAGCTCCTGTCTGCTGCACATCTGACTCCTCGGAACTGGCAGCACAGGCCAAGCTCTCAGCCTGCTCCAAGTAAGCTTCCCTGTTTTAGTCTGGCAAAACTGTAGCTGAAAGTAATTCCTGAGCACTTTTTTCCCACGTCTGCATTGAGCTGCAGGCAGAATTCTGCACTAGAAGCTGCTTGACTTGGTGAAGGATATCAAACCACTGGCTATTTGGAGCTGTAGGTTAAAGCAGCATCCCTGGTGCAAGCCCCGTCCCTGCGGTGTCTGACCCCAGGCACTCAGGGAAGGTCTCCGGGCTGCCTCCTGTTCCCCCCTTACTTTGTACGAGCACAGGCTGTAGCAACAGGAGACACTGGTGTGGCCAAATCCTACAGTAAGTGATGCAGGAGAAAGCCCTTTCCCTGATGCCAGGGATGCAACAGCTGCAGAGGGGTCTCGATCTCTGTAGATAATCCTCCCTGGCCATTATGTGCAGGAAAAGGGGTCAAATTCTGGGTTTTCTCCTTTGGTATATTGAAAACACCAAGCGGAGCTGTGAGCCCTGCCTTAAGGAAATAACAATTGACTTTTTAAAGCGGTGGCTAATCACGAAGAGACCAAAAAAGCTTGTGCAAAGCCAAAGGTTTCACTGCATCTCTGGTTCAGCCCCTTCCTCTGAGAGCTGCAGTGCTTCACCCCTAGGCCTGACCTGTCTGTTCCTTGGGAGGAAGGGATGTTGCCCCGTTATTGCCAGTTTCTCATCTTATTACATAAAATAGGTCAAAGCTGCTAGACTTTGATTCAGCCTGGGGTGAACACCTGGATGGATGGCAGGACCCAACGTAACCTGTTACCATCGCTTCTCCCCAGCCTCTGCCTTTTGAAGTTTTACCCAACCTTTACTAGTGAGGCTCGTAGCTCTGACAGAGTGATGTTATTAGCAAAAGTAAAACCAGAGGGTTGTATGGTGGCTGTGATGGCCTTTTCTTATATCAGGTGGGGCCAGAGCCCAAAAAACCAAGAGCAATGCAGGGTTAGTTGAAGGCTGAAAGGCTTTGCAGGAGCTGCAACAGCCAGGCACAGGAGATGGGCTGAGGCTGGAGGAGAGTCCTGGAGAGGTGTCTGAGTGTGGAGAAAAGGTTGCAAAAGCCATGGTGAAGAGGCAGGAGAGCAGGATGATGTATAACACCCATTACATTGGAGAGAAATTAAAAGGATTGATTGATATCAATTATCAGGTGCAATTTGTTGCTGCACAATTGACACGTTAATCACCTCCCTGCTGCATTTCAGCATTGCAAGATTTTTGACCAATTTGAAAGGTTTACAGCAACAATATGATGCTGATTTATCTCTCCTTAATAAAAAAGTGATCAACTGAAACCTGCATCCATCATTCTGTTTATCACTCATGGTGATTTATTAACTAATTATACTTACAGTGGGTCTTTTTCTATAAGTATGGATAACAGAGTGATGCGGTGTCAGTGCAAGTCATAAATAATGCCACAGTACAGTATGTTTAATACTCACTCCTAGGACCAGCCCATAACAAGATGCCTTGATTAAGGTAAGCAGATGGCTTAGTTTGTCAGGAATGGTCCTGAAATTGCACGTCGAGGAAACAAGTCCATTTCTCACGTTTTCAGCACTGGACGTCACACAAATGTCTCAACCATGTAATCCGGATCAGGAGAAACGCTCCCAGACTGGCTGTTTTTCCACAGGCATCCAGACCTCACAGCACCCTGACACTGAGCAGCAGTGTGGTGTTCAGAGTTGAGCTCTGCAGAGTAAGAAGCAACCACAAATGCAAGAAAAGGGGCTCCCCTGTGATTTTAAAACCAAGGTGGGGAGCTGACAAAAATCAGAACTTCTCCAGCCATCATACAAGGGAAATTTTTTGTTTGTTTGTTTTGAAGTGACAAGTTATCAGGCCCCTAAATCAGTTTCATCCATCAAAAGTACAACACTTGTAGGTTATGGTAATTGGCTAATCTAGACTCCTAGGATTTCTGCCTCGACAAAGAGATGTGGTCAGTTCCCTTGCCTCGCACAAGAGGACGATGATGTGACTCTATTAAACAATTACAGCCAGTAATTGGGTAATCTCAAGGAGAAAGCAGAGTCTCGAATGACACATCGGACAGCTCGGTGCTGCCTTGCCAGGCTGTGCAGCTGGGAAGGTCTGTACAGTCCCCTCTCCCTGCACAGAACAGGCGCTATGAAAGTGTCACCGAGGTGATGGCACTGCCAAAGCAGCTCTGCAGAGACTGGACTGGCTGTGTATTTTGGGGTCTTTCCCTAAGAAATCCTACAGAACCAACTGGCATTTTCACACTTGCTTTAAAGAGCAATGCAAGACACCCTGGGGCTGCTCAGCTTCAATGTCATTTTTCTTCTCCTAAAATCAGCTGGGAAGTACTCTGCAAATCCCAGCCTAAACTTCTAAGACTCCTTTCTGCTTGGAAAGCAACTTCAAAATAGGCAGAGATTCTCCAAAGCCCCGTGGCTGGGCCTGATGCTGTCTGTGCTGGATCACAAGGCTGCAGCAGGAATCCTTATTTTCTCTTTATTCTCTTGCACATCCTTATTCTCCTGCTGAGGTGCAGGTGCTGGGGCATCAAGTCTGCTCTGGCAGACTGCAGCTCTACTCAGCTTCAATTCAGGCAGAGGCAGTCCCAGCTTTTTCCTTCAGTATCTGAGGATGAGGTGAAGTGCCAGTTGCATCCCGCAGCAGGAAGGTTGAGGGCACCAGAGGATAACCTGGGCAAAGCCCAGGGTGGCTCTGGGTACAGGGGTGTCCCTCACCCTGTCACTGTGCAGTAAACTCAAATATACTCAATCCAGTTTCCAGCCTTCTGAGCTTGGACCAGAACCATCCTCAACTTCTTCATCTTGATGTCTGCCCACAAATGCTTTTAGAGTCCATTCTTTCTCGTGATCTTTTGCTAAAAATATGATTTATCTTAGCAAGAACAATATTCCATTACCTTAAAGAAGCTTTTTTCATCTTCTTTATCCATCACTGGCCTAAGTCCATGGTGGATATTCTGGGTCTGGACTCCCTTGTCTCTTGGTTTTACATGGCTATAGATCATATGAGTTTTATTTTTGTATTGATTGATATCTGTAATTAAGAACCCCATGTAAATGCAGTACATAATGGCTATTTTCCCATCATGCTGGTACTTTGCTCCCAGCCCTGTTATTGACTTTGCTGACTTATCCAGATCTCATTGCTCTACTACTCTGAAAATATTAGATGGAGCACAAATGTTCTTTGGGAGAGTATCTTATTCTCTGTTTGGGCATGGTCTGTAAAATCCCAAATTAAACCTCTCTTTTTCCACCCCAGTTATATGTCTCTGCTTTTTGACTACAGCACTTCTGGCACAGAGCAGCAGTGGCTGAGCACCATCCTGGAGTAGAGACCAAACCATAACACCAACCCAGATTACAGGAGTGGAGGGAACTGGGGGGCTGTAGGTGTGATTGGTATATTAACAGGATCCATGACCAAGAGGGAACACTCAAACCAGCGGCAAATAATTGTTAAATTATTACACAATTAATAGTTGTTTAAAAGAAAATCAGGAAAATATGCAAAACAAAAAAAAATAAAAATAAAAATAAAAAATCCCTTTTTGAGAATTCTTTTGCAGGGCTGATGGGCCCAGGCATGATTGCAGCTGCAGAGGCACTGCAAAAATTATCCAGCACCTCCTGCGGGAACAACACACAGTGACAGATCCATAATTTATAGGGGGCAGTCAGTGCTCAATAATTAGGACATAATTTACACTGAGTGGGTTTGGGTGGTGGGAGGAGAGAGGCAGTTTTGTTTGTTCTCCTGTTCCTTCCCTGGGTGTCTGTCCCAGAGCTGGAAGGGAGGATGCTCCTGCAGGCAGAGCTGGCCTGGCCCAGCCTGGCCGGGCTGGGTACATCCCTGCCAGCTCACCCTCAGGGGTGTGAGCTCACAATGACTGTTTTGCTGCTTTTTCAGATGGAGAGGTCAAATTTTTGTGCTCTGATCCTTGGAACAGCTCTTCCCCTCTTGGCGTTTAATCCACATCATCCCTCCTGCACCAGAGGCTCGGGGTGTCCCCACAAGCCTGTACCTCAACTCATGCATGGTAACAGGCTGTCCCGGTGGCTTGAGCACATCTGTGCCCTGTGAGGGGCTTGGCACCTCGAACCCGTCACCATCCTCAAGGCCTGGAGCAGTGGGAAATACAATGCACTGCTTGTTCTGCCTTTTGGCCACGGAGCTGCCTTGCAACCAGGCTGCAGGTCAGGTCACCTGTCCTTGCGGCTGCCCACCTCCCCTGCCCTGCCAGGGCGTGCAGGGTTTAGGATGAGCCACCTCTGCCTGTTTACAGGCACATCTGGTCCTCAGGGACACTTTCCCTGCCAGGACAAGACTGTTCAGAGCCAAGCTAACTCGCTCCCACTGAGGGACTCGGCTCTGTAGGACCCAAGCGAGCTCTCAGGAGGAAAAGGCTTAATGTAACACAGCAGAAGCTAAAGAAGTCCTGGGAGTTTTGGGGTAGGTGCTTCCTGATGTGTGTGAGGAGGGAGATCACTCTGTAGACCTCTCAGTAAATCCGTGCCCAAGCTGTCAGCGTGAGGAATGGCAGGAGCCCAGTATTTATGCTTAAACTTAAAGCTAAAGTGTGTCTCTAGAGCTGATGTGTAAATGAGACTAAGGACCTGCAGATCTAAAATTGAGGGGGAGGGGGATGGTAATCACCTCTTCCTTCCTAAATTAGCCCTGTCCTGATCACTGAATCATTAAGGCTGGAAAAGTCCTCTAAGATCATCAAGTCGAGGCATTAACCCAGCACTGCCAAGCCCATCACTAACCCGTGTCCCCAGACACCCCATCTACACCCTTTTGGAACATTTCCGGGGGCAGCAATTCCACCACTTCTCTGGGCAGCCTGTTCCAACGTTGACCACTCTTGCAGTGTAGAATTTTTTCCTAATATCCCATGTAAATGACGACAAGGGATGGAAACTTTGCTTCCTGCCCCACCCTGTGGCTGCAGCATCCAGCTCTGCCCTGTGGGTGGCAGTGAGGACGGGGAAGGTGCCCCAACAGTGTGACAGCCACCACATGCAGTGACAGGACAGGGGGGAAAGGCCACCTGGACGCTGCTGGGGGCAGCCGCAAAGGAGTTAAATTCGATTTCCTCATGGGGAAGAGGTTTGCAAGGGAAGAAGGTAAAAAATGGCTTGGCTTCATCTTTCTCCCATTTTAGAAAAATTAATTTTTGAGAAACCTCCACAGTTTCACTATTTCTGGTGCTTAAATCAGGCCGCCTGACAGCCTGTCCAGGGCTATTTATGGGTTCCCTCGCCATAGCCATCTTCAGAGAGTGCGGCTCCATCTGCAGACCACGAGTGCCATCTTCTGGGACCCTGCAGCCGCATCCCATTCCTCTTCCCCGCAGCATCCCCGAGCTGTGCCATAAATTTAGATTCCAGAGCAAAAAGTTTCAGTACACTGAGCCTCACCCTTGGGTTTCCCACCGCTGGGTACCAAGGCATCACCAGCTGCAGGGCACCTCGCTGTCCTGTGGGGAAACTGAGGCAGAGACACAGTTGCTGTGCACGCCTTTAGATGCACAGAGGGGTCTGGGATGTTCCGTGGTCTCTGACACACCCAAGAGGCTCAGGATCAGGAGGTGCTGTTGTACCACAGGTTCGCTCTCAGTTTGGGGCTCTTCACTAGCACGAAGTAACAAGCTGAAACCTCCCTTCTTTTTTCTCTGTTAATATTCTATTAAGGAGAGATCATTTTCTTTGTGCACCAAGATTTGACTCCAGAATTGTGCACTGTAAGATATTATTGGCGTATCACCAGCACCTAGCCAAATCCCAGGGAAGAGCAACACTGGAATGAAACTTTTGCTTAAAACAAAGGAATTGCCTGAGCTGGAGCACAAGGCAGTGAGGCTACAGAGAGAGGGTGGTCAAAGCACTCCAGGAAAGGAGACAGAGGCCATAATGTGGGGGCAGTGCCCCTCTTCCAGAGCCTTACAAAGGCTTCAGTCACTTTCTCTGTAAAACTCACCAGAGCATTTTGCTTAAGTCTGATTTATGGCAATGGAAGTGACCAGGCCACATGAGCCAGCAGTGGTGGCGGCACAGAGGGTGCTGCCAGACTGGCCCAGAACAACCATGCCCATGAGAAGCCAAAGAACTGGCCTTTTCAGTGAGCATGGATCTATTTGACTCTTGTGCACTGATTCCCATGGTTAAAGGTGGGGCAAGCACTCCCCTGGTGCTTGGCACTAGTGTGTGGACAAGTGGATGTGTGCGGGTGATAGGATGTCAAAAAACACTGCTGCTGGTTATTGCAGCCCCTATAGCAGGGCACGGTTCAGCCTGTGCGGCAGCCTGCAGCCCATACAGCAGCTCTGAGTGTGCAGTCCATCAGCAGTGGGATGTACAGAGGTGTGGGAGGTGCAGTGTGGGATGTGCAGCAGTGTGGGATGTGCAGCAGTGACAGATGTGCAGCAGTGTGGGATGTGCAGTGTGTGAGGTGCAGTGTGTGATGTGCAGCAGTGACAGATGAGCAGTGTGGGATGTGCAGCAGTGTGGGATGTGCAGCAGTGTGGGATGTGCAGTGTGTGAGGTGCAGTGTGTGATATTCAGCAGTGTGGGATGTGCAGCAGTGTGGGATGTGCAGTGTGTGATGTGCAGCAGTGGGAAGTACAGCAGAGTGCTGAGAGCACACGCCAGCACAGTCCGTGCCACACGATGGTGCTCAGAGCTCTCACTCCTGCTTTCCCCACAAACCAGCGCTGCCGGGGCTCTCTCTGTCTGCTCAGGGACTTCTCCCGTGTCCGTCCTCCCCCAGCACAGAGACCAGCAAGTGGAGAGTCCTGGCCATGGCATGGCTTCTCTCTTGCTCTGTGGTACTCCCTGTTGCTGGCTTTCACTGTGGCCCAGGGAAGGGTGGAACCTGCCGCGTGGCAATGTCTGTGGCACGGGAGTGTCCTGGCACGTAAGGCGATAGCCTCTGCTGTAACCCACTACATAATGACGCCCATCCAGTACATCCCAGCTGTGTATTTTGGACAAACATACGCGTAATGATGGGGCTGATGGCTGCAGGGGCTGGGGGATTTGGTTAATGCTGGAACAGAGCAGGGATGGCTTGAGCACGGTGATGGTTTTCAAAGGAAAAAGCGAGTGTCAGGTGTTCAGAGCTCCTCCTATCAGATTTCAATATCTGATTCATTAAACTCTTCAAATATCCTCTTATGTGATGAAAATTCATTATTTTTAAAGCTAAATCTCACTCTCTCTTAACACTCAGCACTCAGCTCTTTGCTGGGGTGGGGAGAGAAGCACATGAAAAAAATCCTGCTAAATACGCCTGTGTCCATGCTGACTTTTGATCCCTACAGCTGAACTTCAGGTGGGTTTGGAGTAAAACTGGAGTCCCGCCCAATCTCTGCTGGAGAAAAGGGGAAAGAGCATCAGCCCAGCTCAGTCCACTTGTGGCCCAAACCCCAATTCACCAAACACTGTGGGGAAGCTGGCAGTGCCCTCTGTGAAAGGGTGATTCCAGGGATGTCTGCAAGGGACTTTGGGTAAACTTCGTGAGAGTTTCGTAATAATAATCACTGCCAATAACACTACAGGCAAGATTTCAGAACAAAGCCTTTTTCTCATGAGTTAGCAGAAGCAATGCTGGCTATCTGCGATTTCTTCCTCTCTCATAAATTACATTTTAAGACTAGGATTCTGTGTCATCAGAAAAGATACATTTTATTTTTATATAGCATATTTAGCACACACTTAAGGGGAATGATGGTGTTGTCGGGGGCCTGGGGTGATAGAGAGGGTATTTTTGTGCCCTTTTTTTTTTAACTCAGAAGGGTTTTAGCCTGTGCAGGAGAGTTATGGAAGAGTCACCAGCTGGCAGATTTAGGGGAGGAGGCAAAGATCAAAGCAGGGGGCACAGTGCACAACGCGTGTGGGAAGAGGCTCCCATGGGAAAGCCATGGCAGATCCGGCCCTTGGAGATGTCAGGTCTCACAGACAGACTCAAAGAGCCCTTTCCGTGGTGGCCACACTCTCCTCTGCTCCCTGCCCAGCCCCTCACCCAGCTGGACTTGCAAAGTGCTCCAGAGTTCATTTGGGTACCCATGGCTGTATTATTTCCATGGGACTGTCACATTGGCACTGACAGGTTCTGCCTTGATGCAGGAAATGATCATTACATTTATCACTGTGATTGCTCAAATCTGACCTGGCTCATCCAGGAATTTGGTCCATTTCTGTAGCGACTCTCAGGGTCCCTGGGTTGTGTAAGAGCTGCAGCTTATGTGGGTTTAGGGGTTCTTCCTAAAACTTTTATCAGTGACAGGGTGCATCCACCAGAAATTGGGAAGCAATAGGCCGGTCAGTTACGTTTAAAAAAGAGAGTTCTCTCACACTGCAATTCCAGCTGCACATTGCAATCACTGGGAATCTGTGCTAGTGTAGTCCAAGCCTTTTTTCTTCCCCAAAGTTTCCAAGGTGACTTGAAAAAGTGAAGAATCCATTGAGTAAAGGTCCAACAGCCATATTTTTCTCTCATTCCTCTCATGTTTTGTCCCTGTGAGCTAGCACATGGCCTATCCTAGCCATGAGCAGAGTTGGTCGCTAGTTATCAGCCCCTCAGCAGATGCAGCCATGACTTTTGCATAATGTTTTCTCCCAAGGCTGGAGTAGCAAGCCCTCCAGGATCATTCCCTTTCACTCAAGAGCCTTCAGGGAAGCAGCTGGGCAGGCAGCAACATCATGCAGGTGTAAACATGGGTGTGGGTCACCCCATGACTTCCCTGGGTCACCTCAGGGCTCAGACGGGTGTTCCCCCTCCTTTGATCTTTCCCTTCCTTCGGAGGGGCTGAACTCCCTGCTGGGCACTGCTTTCCTCCCCCGGGGTGAAGCAGAGGGTGGCCCTGCTGCAGCTCGAGTCCCCACATCTCCCTTCCCAAAAGAACTTTTGCAAGCTGGATGTTCAGAGATTTGGTTTTAACAAACTTTCCCTGCCTGTGGTTAAAGAACTCTGGAAGAGAAGGAGGATTGGGTCATCTCCATGGGAACATCGTGGGAAGATTGATATGTGTCCCGAGAGGCGGGTGCAGTTATTAGCGTGTTCCAGATCCTTTCCTGCAGCCCTTTTGGTTTGTTTTTTTTTTTTTTCCCTGCTGAGGAGGAAGAGCTGGAGTGTTTTCTAGGAGGAAAGATTGTGAACGTCTGAAATAAAAGCACCACTGCAGATCCCAGCCCCTTCCGGCAGCGGGTCTCTGTTGCTTGTCACAGCACAGCTGAGAGAGTTCCGGCGGCACCAAAGCCTGAGGGAGCCAAGTAGGTTTGCCCAGGAGAGGACAACCCTGCCGGCAGGGTGACGCAGATGGTACCAGCCACCACCAGCTGGATGCAGAGCGATGGCACTTGGCGAGGCCTGGGCAAGGAGAGTGGAGAGAGCAGCTCCTGGTCTGGTGCTCACAACCACGGAGAACCACGGGTTCTTGTCCTCTTGCTGCCTCGCCAACACAAGTCCTCCACATCATAGCATCACCTGAGACAGCGAGATGGAGTCCAGCTCAGCTTGCTGAGCCGAGCATAGATCTGAGCACCCAACTATTTCTGATGTAACCAGGAGGGTCAGAGGAGGCCAGCTCACCTCAGTTTTCCCAAAGCCCTGTTCTCCCTGGCTAGCACTGGGGACTGCCAAGAGCCCTCACATATGCTAACCATTTCCAGGAGTGATGGTGGGCTGGGACAAGCCCTTCAGTCTTGCTGGAGCCAAGAATGAGAGACCAGATGGTGCATGACCTGATAAAGCCCCCTGTGATCTTCTGTTTGTTATTCTCCTACAAGCACATTGTGCTGGGAAAAAATCCAAGGGTTCATTTCCAGGACCCAGACTCCTTTCATGTGTAATAACAACTGCACCTACTCTGGCCACACGCGTTGCTCACATGAGACTCTCTTGCTGCTGCAATAAGGGTTTTGGGTGCAGGGGGTCTGGTGAGGTCTCCTAGAAAAAAAAAGGATTTAGCTCCACATTCAGCTCCTCTGAGGTACAGCTGCAATACAGCTCCTGTCCCACGTTTGTAGAGCACCTAAAGAGAGAGGGTCCCAGCCATGGCAGCCCTCCCACGGTGTTACTCCAAAATTACTAGCAACAAGAATATCTTTAAAATGGAAACTTCTGCTCTGGGCTATGTAGGAATTAATCACAAATAGATCACAACACTTAAGGAGGAATTTTATGGTTGCCACGCTGATTTTATCAGTTTGCCAAAGTGGACGGGAGTGCAGAAGCAGATCTGTAACACGCTCCTAGGTGAAGAGTGTCTGCTTCTCTCCCACCCCATTTAATTTCTGCTTACCTCCCACTCCAATAAATTTCTGCCTGGCAGTGAAATTTGGATGGCTGGTCTCTGCAGACCAGGAGATCAGTCCCAGTATCCATGTGTGCAGCACGGTCAAGACTGGAAAAATCAAGGCATGCATTTGCAGTAACAATAATAATGAAGTCCCCAGAGTGACATTTCAAATGCAAATGAAAAGAATAAAAATATCAGTTCCTGTTATAATTTTGTTGCTGCTGTACCAAATCCAAATGAAGGCTTGAAGCCATCCCCTCTGCCTGACTGGCAGCAGAGCTGCGAGTGTCTGTTTATTTTCATTTCCCCAGCCCAAGTGGATGAGGACTCAGCCACGAGATGAGGAGCAGGGTGAGGAGCTGGGGCTGACCAGACAGTCTCGTTGTGGCACTTGCCAGGTGTTAATCCCATCTCAGGCATGCAAAGTGAAGGGTGACAGCAGCTCTGTATGGTGTGACTAATAACTAACCCAGCACCCTGAGAGCTCGGCAGAGCTCTGCAGTGAGCCCCTGAGCCTGCCCCGGCTGGGCACCAGGGGCTTTGGCTTTCCAGGCGTAATGCACTTCAGCCCTGGGATGGGAAGTGTGTGTGGAGTAGGCCCAGCAAGAAAGATTTCTTGCAGTTTGGATTTGGATGTTCACCTCCCATATCCAACGGCATCCCTTCACTCTTCCTGCATTAACAGACACAGCTCCCTTCCCTTCCCTTCCCTTCCCTTCCCTTCCCTTCCCTTCCCACATCACAGTGCTGAGTTTGCTGCTGTGTTTTGTGGCCTTTGCACAAATGTACACGGATATATACATTTTAATCTGAAATCACAGTATCATTCAGTTTTCATTTTCAGTTAGATAGTTTGTGCAGTTTGTGTGTGTCCTGGGAAGACGAGGAGGGACTGGGGTGCAGTGGTTTGGGCTGGTGTGAGCCCAGAGCCACAGGGCTGCCTTCATCCCGTGCACAAGGTAACCCCCCACGTGCACAGCCCCATGCCCTGGTCCTGTGGTGAGTTTTCTGGAAATTCAGAACCACAACCACTAATCCATTTCCGAATTGTAAAAGTAAGCCCTTTGATACTGATCACTCAGGATCAGTTTGGCTACCTGTGGGAGAATCTGGCAGCCAGGGAGCATAGGCAGGATTTATGGTCACAGAGCACATGGAGGTGGCACTTATTTGGGCTGTTCTACCAGTAGCTTTCAAACCAAGACAAATCTCTTAATCTGAAGACACATTTATTTTATTTTTTTTTTTTTGCAGCAAAGAGATTCTCTGAGAATGAAACTGATGATTTAAAAAACAAAGAAGAACAAAAAAAGGATCTGAAACTGCTCAGGCTATTTTCAGTCCCCAAGATGAATGAAACGTAAAAAAATTAAATGGGCTGCAACTTTTGAATTCTAAAAACGACCAGTCTGAAAACATGAAAATCCAAGCAGGTGCTGTCAGCTGCAAGCACTGACAAGGCAGGCTCCTCTGCTGGCAGAGTGGAAGATTTTCAGCAGGCACACATGGGACAACACAAACCCACTCATCTGCAGGGCTCTTTAATTATCAGGGGAGACCTGAGACACGTTAGTGCTTTGCTGTTGCTCCTTATTCCTGGTTCCCAAGGCTGGAGGCTGCTGATGGAGCTGCTAACAGGGCAGATCAGACCTGCAACCCTGCCACAGAAGGATGCAGCAGAGACCAGCAGAAAAGGAGTTAATGCATCAAGGGAGAGAAGATGATGCAGCTCAGCCTTGTGCCCCCAGCCACAGGCCCATCCACACAATCTTCCAGCCTCTCTCTCATCCTGGGATTTTTCCTATCAGGGAGAGATGGTCAGGGCAGCTGGGGCTATTAGGACAGACAGGTAATAAAACCTTGAGATTTCTACTCTCCAGAACCACTGCCCCCCTCCCATAGCCCCCCACCCCAGTTCAAGAGAGGAAGCCGTGAACAGTAATTAGGAAACAAATCTGAGCTGCCCATTTCAAGATGTTGCCCTGAAAATTCACTGTCTAGTGCCACCACGGGATATGCACAGGTGGGTGGAGGATGGAGGGCAGGACCCGTGAGCGCACACCACTCGTGGCTGAGCCATCCATGGCAAGAAGGAGCTGCTCCAGCACCGATGGAAGGGCAGCACTTACCCCATGGCAGGGGGAGACAGCCAAGCTCAGGGCTCGGGGGCATCCACTGGCAGCAGCACTAGGACCCAGCAAAGCCCCTCGCGGCACAAAGCCCATGCTAATCGGAGACTGGAGGCCCCAAAGGTCATGGAACTGAGGGCTGAGGAGATTTCCAACCCGCTGCACTTGTATTTGGGGCATCTCCTGCCTTTGTCGGTGACTGTGACTGTCAGCTGTTCCCAGGGCCACGTCCCCATCCCTGCCTAAGGACAGGGGTGTGATGGGACACAGTCACGCTGACGCTGGTACATGAAACAGGAGTAGACTGAACAGAAAGGGCAAAAGCACCTTCTCACCCTCAGATGTGGATTCATGCTCAGAGGCCAGCAGTAATTCTTCTCTGGCTGAAGCAGAAAACTCTTCCCAGAGCCCTTCCCCTCTGGTCCCTTGGTCACAGCAATTTGGGTTGGTGCTGATCAACTTTATTATATTTAAGTTACCTGTCAAGCAGTTGCAGTGCACGGTCTTAAGCACTATGATCATGTCTGACTGCCCCGGGGGTGCCTGTATGGGCCTGGATGTGCTGACAGCTCTAATGCTTCCTGCCCTGGTGACCATACAGACACACAAACAGAGCAATGGGGCTTCCAGAGGCTTTGCTGAAGTTTATTAGTTTTTATAACGGCCATGAAAATAATTGGATCTCAGACACGCACCAGCAATTTGGTACGAAGGAGAAAAAAAATGAGGCCAGATGAGGTGTAAATCAGGAGTAACTCCAGAGCTGCTGGAGCGGAGTGAGCAGAGCAGGGTGAGACAGAGCACAATGGTGATGTGGTGGGGTTTGGGGAGATCCTGGAGTCCATCCTTGGTGCAGTGACACAGTTACCTGCCCCATCTCAGTGAGGAATGGGATGGTGCTGGAATGCCTGGGCCAGGTGCTGCACCCAGGAGCCATACAGGCCCCAGTGACTCCACTCACACCTTGCAGGTGTCACAGCACCGTGTGTGATGTGGATTAGATCCTTGGAGGCACTATGGGCACTGCCTGATGGCCGTGGGCACTGGCAGCACTTGCCCCACTGCCTGCCCATCTCCCATACACACCCACGAGCTGCTGCCAAGCTCAGGGCTGCCTCTCTCTACCAGCTGGGACCCTCTCACCTTGCTCAGCACCCATCCCTGCCCTCCCCCAGGGCCAGCAATGCTGATGGCAGCTCCTGTCCTTGCCAGCTTTTCCTGCAGGATTTTCCCTCTGAAGCACTTCGAGGAAATAGCATCACCCTTTCTATTTTGCAGCAGGGGAAACTGAGGCCCTGAGGAGCAACCTCAAGCAAGAGAGCAGCCAGAAGAGCCTGCAGTCTCTGGGGCTTGTCCTGTGTGCTGACATAAGGGGGTTTTCCCAACACCATTCCCTGCTGTGAGCTCTCCTGCCAGGCCTGCTCTGGGAGGAACAGGGCGGAGGTTGGGATGTGCTGACCCCAGGCAGGGGCTCAGGGTGCTGCTGGGAGCCACAGATGGGCTGAGCCATGCCATGAGCAGTGCAAGCAGCAGCTGACCATGAGCTTTCAACCACAAAGCCACCGATCCTCTTCCCCCAGCTCCATCCATGCACACATGCTCTCCATGCCAGCTCCATCCCAACAAAGCAGTGCCTGTTCCCTGCTCCATTCCCAGCTCCTCCCCTAAGCCCCATCCCGGCCAGTGCTGGATTTATGAATGAGTGCCCTGCTCTGGTGACAGTGGGCCCTGCCAGCCCGGGGTGTCTCACTCCAGGGAGGAGGCACAGCGGGACGTCGCTGACATCAGGAGCAGCACAGGATGAGGATGGCAGAGCTTTGGGGTGCACAGCCCACACTCCACAGAGGGCACAGTGCCATGCTCCCCTCCCAGCCCCAGCCTGGCCCCGTGCCCGTTTGCTGGGTACTATTTTGGATTATAACTCGTGAGCTGCCTGTGCCAGGTTGCCAGCTGGCACCGCTGCACGGGAAACAGCTCCTGAGTCCTCACGTCCTGGTGCAGCAGCACAGGCTGTGTTGGTGCTGCTTCCCTCTGCTACGCTGGGCTGGAAACTCCAGCCATCCGAGGGCTTTCCTGGGAGAGAGGCATCCCCACTGCAACACTGGGACCTCGGGCAGGCGAGCAATTCAGGCAGCTGGCCTGCAGCCCTCCAGCATTGCCACGCTCAGCGCTTTGTGTTTTTACCACCAGCTAACACAACACAGATGAAGGATGGCTGATTTCAACACACTTCATGCAAAACGAAGACATGGAGCTGGCAAAGCACTCGGCAGCATCGCACGCTCAAGGCACATCATGTAAACCTGTCAGTGACAGCTTGTTCGCTTGCCCAACACCTCGTGTGCCCGAGAGCTCTACCCATACTCCTGGGAAAACCCTTCCAGCACCTCTCTGAGCCAGGTCAAGCCTCATCAGGATCCAGTCACTCAGGCACTGAGCTCTCTTATACCTCAAACATTTTCTGCTGGTGCTGATGCTCAGCACCCACAGCTTTCCAGGAGCCTGGATTTCACCCTGTGCTTCCAGACCACACTGGAATGAGTAGCTGCTCTGGTGTTATGTGTCTCCTCCCCTCTACATGCCTGGCTTGGGACCCTTCCTGGACTTCTGTGAACCATAACAAACCTTTCTTGCTGCTTTCAGAGTGGGTTTGGCTCAGCGTTGTGCCAGCAGCTGGCCCAGTGTATTTGCATTTATTTCTTCTGCATCTTCATTGCTCTAAGTATGATCATCTAAAAACAGTTCCCAGCACTGCAGGGGCTGTGGTCTTCATGGGCAGAATGAATGGAAATTGCTGCTCTGTGGCATTTCATGGCTGTACAGCTCCATCTCCGACTCCTCCTTCTGCATCTGGGAGGTCTTGGAAAAGGAAAGGGGGGCTGGCAGCAACCAGAGCTGAGGCTCATCTTGGAGGTGAGGAAGCAGCTGGTCCCACCTAGGTGGGTTCTCACTTGGTGCCTGGAAGCAGACAGCAGTTGCATCTCCATCCTCTCCAGAACCTTTCTTCCTGCTATCTCCCCCACAGTGTCCCTGCTGGCTGCTCCCCTCGGAGCCACAGAGCCTGGCTGCAGCAGCTGCAAAGGGCTCGTGGAGCCTCTCCCGTGTGCCTGGAGGGAAAGATGAACCCCAGTCCATGGTAGCAGGAACTCAGGGAGACCACAAGCTGCACAAAACCACTATTGCTGTCTTCCCACTCCAACTCCAGGCTCTGAAGTGACACTTTCCCATGGGTTCCTTGTTACTTTTATTTCTTTTTTAAGGCTTCTTCACATCCACGTGACTGGGCTGTGATATGAGCTACGCTTTGCTTTGCCACCAGGCTGCTTTCCTACAAACACACTGCTTATACCAACCCTACAGAAAGATATTTAAGCCTGTATTTCAAACCACCTCCTTAGGGCTGGCTAAGCCTCTCCTTATAACTGCATCTGCACACCCTTACTTTACTACCTAGAGTTAATACTCACACATCTCCATGGTGAATTCAGAGGTGCACAACCCTGATAAAAGCCTTAGGAAGTCATCTGCTCTCTGTGTCACAGCCTGCTGCCAGGTCTTGGGGCTGCATGCAAGAAACCCTCAGACACTCTACGAAAAGCTCCCTGTCTTGAGCAGGGCTGATCCTGCTGCCAGCTGCCTGTGTGTGTGCCCAGACCAGCTCTACCCCCTTTTCCAAGCAGACACCAGGGGCTGCTTACACAGAGCTCCTCTTGTTCTGGGAACAGTAGCAAAAGATAAGCATCCTCATCAGCATCGGACAGAAGCCTTAGATTAGGTTAAATACTATTTTAGATAGCTGGTTATCCACATCTCTGTGCTGTCTCCACAGCATCTGAGCTCTCTAAAGCAGTGATGATTTTTGCCTGTTTCTCCCTCTCTGTTGACACAAATGTTGGTTCAGACACAGATGGTACGGACCCAGGACTAGATCTGCTGGACAATCCTTTTGCTAGTTATGGTTTGTGTGTTTTGCCTTGCTCCATCTTGCCCAACCAGACCAGATGTTGTTGAACAGGGGTTAGAGGTTACCACCATAAGAAGTTTATCCAGCCACCTTGACACACGGGGTGATTGCAACTTCTCGCCTCACCACTTACCTGCCCCATTCTCTGGCTTCATCAAGAAAAAAAAATCTGTATTAAAGGAAAAACATTGTTGTTGTTGTCGTCATCGTTGTTATTATTATTGTTGTTATCATTATTATCAAGCCAGCAGTTTGTTTCTCTGACCCAAAGATGTAATTCACCAGCAGTGTAAGCTTCCCTTAGCATGGAGGAGTGTTCACATAAGGTCTAATCACTGATCTAATTAAACTGATTTGCTGCTGTGTTAAATCAGTGCAGCTATATTGAGCAGAGCAGATCTATGTTTCTATTCCACCTCATCTTAAAAAATGATAATAAAAAGCACCTTCAAGACATCAGTGCAACGAATTTAAACAGAAAGTTACATTTATTATTTTAAATCTAGTCTCATTATTTCTAGGATAGAGCTTTTTGAAAGGAGGTATGAAATCCTTGGCCTTGGTAATATTCATCTCACATTTTATCAAGAGCTCTATAGGACATGGAAATATTTCTTAATGTTCCAGAAGGGTTTAGAGAGTTTAAAAATCTAAATTCCAATGAAGATAACAACCCTCTTTTAAAAATAAAGGGAAACAGGCATGCCTCGTTATTTTAAAAATCAGTTTCATCATTATTTTCATTCATTATTTGAGATTGATTATGAAGTATCTTCATTACTTCCTCCTTGACAAAATTACATTAAAGTAGTTATTTCCACTTGAGGTTTTGGTGGATTTCCTGATCAAGGGTTCATGCTTTGGCTTTTGTAGTTCTGTTACAATACTAACATTGCAAGTTATTTAAGGAAAGATTTATGTTCCACCAAAAACCATGATAAATATATTTAAAACCAGTGATATGGACATTTTTAAGCAGGGCTATCTAATGTATAGATTTGATCACTGTCTTTTCAGAACCAGCAGCCTTAGCCTGACAGCAGGACAGCACCAGGCTCAGACACCATCATCCCTCCAAAACCTCTCCAGCCTGTTGTGGTGCTGCCTGTGGACATTGCATCCAGCTGTGACATGGCATTCGTGGTTAGCACCCAGGGGTGCAGGTGCTGCTGGCTCGTGGGTTTGCTCTGTGGGGTGAGCCATGGCAGTCCTGCCCTGAATGAACAGCCCTGACATGTTCTGCACTTGCCTCTGACAATGGTTCACTGCATCCTGATATTAAGCCAAGGATTTGAACCCAGGCTGGACCCAGGCACGGTTTGATGGCCTGGGAGGGGGTGCTAAGAGCTAATCCACCTCCAGGGAGAGGAGGGTCCTTAACAGACCCCACCTCGAGCTACATCTGTGCAGAAATGGCACTATTAATCAGGCTGAGCAGCTCAGACCTGAAAATGTCCCCACTCCTTCAGATCGCTCTCACCTGATCAGCAGAGGATCCCACACCTGCATTTCTCACCCCATCACCTGCACTGGAAGGGAGGAACCATGAGCCTCATCTGCCAGATGATGAATTGAAGGACAGTGAGCCTAAAAACAGGGTAACCTCCAGCAGACCCTCCTCAGAGTAGGGGTTTTGCAGCCCGAAAAGCAGGGCTGGTCTCCATCTCACCTTTACCAAGTGTTAACTCGCAAAAGACCTTCTGGTTTATTTTCTTTTTGTGCTAAGACGGGACCAGGTCTATCCAGAGCCTGAGAAGAGCAGCAGAAGAGAGCTGAGGCAGTGGGGAAGAGCTGCCGGTGCCTTTCTGGCTGTCCAAGGACTGTGCTGGAAGGGGTGCAGGATGGGATCCCCCAGACAGCCGGGTGCACCAAGCAGGGCACAGCACTCCTGGGGCCGTCCCTGCCGTGTGAAAACAGCAGCTCAGTGAGCACGGACACCAAGAGAAAGCTGTGCCAGAGCAGGAACCCAGCAGCCCTTGAAGCCCTGCGAGCATAGGGCTCTCCTTCCCGCTGGGAAGTGCCGCCCAATTGCATGGGGCCACCAAAGCTAATAAAGCCATTAATGGGGCCACATGTCACCTCCTGACTAAGGCGTGAGCAATTCACACCTCATTCGAGCTTTCAAGTCGGAATGCACCCACGTGGGGCTAGATTCCTCTCCAGCCTGCAGGGCAAGCCAGTTTAAGGTCAGTTCCCCACATTTTGGGGGCTCTCTTTCACTGAGTTTTCCAGGCTAGGCTGAGCTTAGGCTGGCTGAAAGCCCTCCAGCTAAAAGCAGGTTTTCGGCATGGGGCAGGAGGGCGATGGCACACTGGTACGTCACAGGGAAGCTGTGCCAAGAGTCTCTGCTGAATTTTCGGTGCTTGCCACTGACTCGAGCAAAGTCTTTAAAAGCTCCTTTTCTAAAGTGTTCCCGAGTTCAGCAGGGCCATTCTCTGGGATACGTCTGGACTGGCACTGTGACGGGTATCAGAGCTCCTGTAGATTTTGGATGGGTTTAGGCTGCTTGGCTCTCCTGGAGTTGGGCCCAGCATTCTCCACGTGGCGCAACTCCAGAAATGGAAACACTCCAAGTGAGCAGTTTCTTTCCCAAAATGGGGATTCTTCTCTCCTTTGGACGGAAAACACTAGACGGGGGAAATATTATCTCATTGTACTGCGAAGGAGAGCCATTTATTAACTGTGGGTACCAAATTTAACTCTGGGTATTTTTTAATAGCAGTTCTGATGTGAATAGAAATGCTTGGACACTTTCCTTGCAATGTCAGGAATCTGCATCACAGAATTATGTCATGTTGTGAGAAACAGCCACGGAAATCAACGACAGGAGATAGAAGTGAAACCAGCTAGCCTAAATTAATGAGAAATTCATTCCAGGGGCACAGATTTTATGAAATGGCTCCTTATCTCAGCTATATTTGCAACATGTGAATGCTCTAAAGGAGCCATCCTATTGCCTCCCACGCCTGCCACGTTATGCAAGGGTGGCTTTTCTCACGTGCTCTGGGGCTCCCAAAGCGCCCACACGCTGCTGCCGGGAGCCCCGGCGTGGGGTAATCTCCAAATACTGGGCACCGACTGCTCTGCACAGCAAAATCAGGAGGCCAGGCCGAAGCAAGGCGTTGTTTATGGGCTTCTCATTGTTTCCTCAAGCAGGAGAGTCACTTTTATTCGCTAGGAGCAGGAAGGCAATGAGGCACAGAGGGATATATGTGCCTGACTGCATTTGGTGTTACGCACTGGCCATGCAGCAGCCACAAACCATCACAGCAGATGTGTGTGTATGTGCTTGGCAATGTTAGCTGAAAACCCAGGTACATGCTCCTTGGATTATGATCCGAATGTTCTCCTCTTCATTACACCAACCTCTCCACCACTGCTGGCTCCCTGAACCAAGGCAAATGAGGACATAATAAAGTTCAAGTGATATCAGCTATTGTTTTCTAACTAGTAATTTCCCAGGACTTCTGCAAGCTTCTTCCATCCCAGGTGAAACTCGGTAATTAAGACTGACCTTTGAAAGCTCCCTCTCACAATCGTATCTGCTGGTTCTGCTTGATTTGCTCCCTTGTCTTACATATAAAACTGTGAATAATTGCTGCAGTTTATTAAAGTGGATTTCTTTCAGAGCACTGAGATCATTTAGTTTCAATGCATCTGACAGTACATAATAAGTATGAGTGTTTTGAGCAGGTCATGCTAATGAAAAATGAGTGGGGAGTCGTGTATCTGACTGTTCCTATTTTGTACCAGTGTCACTTGGTTCTAGAGACAGCAGGTTTACAGGATGACGCCAGTTGGGAATCCTGCATATCAGGCAGGTCTCTGGCTGTGAAAAAAATGTAGAGTAGTGATAGAAGTATCCAAACCATAGCTCTTACAAATGAGCTGAGACTAAAAAAAAATTATTACAGGCTTTTAAAAATTAGATTTTTGGGTTTAAATATGTTTTGTAACTGGTTCTTTGTTACCTCTTCACAAGCAGAATGCACTTGTTTCATATTCAGATGGAGGGGTTTTGTTGCTTTTTATTTCTCCTAAAACATAAATACTAGAAACTCGCTGCTGCCTCTGACAAAAGTAGAGATTTTTACAAAATTATATAAAGGAAAACTAAAGACGTGAACTTGGATCTGTGGGACTGCTAATAAAATTGAATGAGTTGGCAACGTTGTGCTCTTCCTTCTGCAAAATAAGCTCTAAGGTCTGAACTTTTGATATTGTAACCAAAAATACCAAGATATGAGCGTATTTAATTACCAATTCTGTTTCACTTTCAAACTTGAAATGCATCATATAATCAAGGTAAATATAAAGGAGAATTAACTGAAGGAACACAATGTAGATGGCTTCACCTGAGGCTAAAAGCAAGGCTCGGAAAGAGGGCTATGGAGGGTTTAGGGGTTTGGATGTCAAGGTTTCTTGTCTTGTGTTGGTTCGTGCACAAGAGTGGGAACTCAGGCTGGAGCACGGTGCAGGATCCCATTCCGACACACAGCTGCAAAGCTGGCCAGGAAAACAGCACCCACCTCCCTCTCCCAAAACGTGCACCCTGAGCACAGCATGAAGCCCTGAGTGCACCAGATAAATCAGATCTCACAATTCACCAGGATCAAGAACTGGAGGCTTTTCTACTGGTTTTGTTTCCTGGATGATTTATGATTTAATTTAAACACATAGTTTCCAGCTGTTTCTTTTTGCAGGCAATCACCTAGGCTACATTAACCCGATGGTGATGTACTGGTCCCAGGGAGCCCTGGAGAGAGACCACAGCACTCAGAGGTGTGAACTTCCCCCATCTATCTTGACGGGGTGTGCACAGCCTCGCCAGGGAAAGCAGGTCCAAGCACGTTAACCCCTTCACTGCCAGCCTCCACCGTGGAACGGGCTGGTTAGAATCACAGAATCTCCCGAGCTGGAAGGGACTCACAAGGATCACCGAGTCCAACTCCCACGTAGGACAACCCCAAGAATCTCACGTGCTTGAGAGCATTGTCCAAATGCTTCTCTGACTCTGGCAGGCTTGGGGCCATGACCACTTCCCTGGGCTGTACAGTGGTGTGTCCTGTACGAGCCTTCCTCTTCTTTGGCAGAACCTCCCGTGTCCCAAGGGATGCAAGAGTGGAAGGGGGTGAGGGAGGTTCAGCCTCCTGGACGGTGGTGCTGCAGGTTATAGGTTTGGAGATCAGAAGGTTTTTTCATCATACAGCTTATTGCAACAGATGGGGCCGCACAGGTGTTACAGTTTAATGTGTTTTGAACAAGCTGTATATTTCCCTGCCTGTTGGGTTCTAACAGCAGAGCAGGGGCTCCCTGCGGGCTCCAGGATAACCCTAGGGAAGACTCGGGACAAAACAGATCACACAGAATGGCTGGGTTTGGGAGGGGCCTCTGGAGAACACCTAGGCCAGCCCCCTGCTAAGGCAGGCTCAGCTACAGCAGGTTGCACAGGTTTGTGTCCGGGTGGGTTTCGAATAGCTCCAGAGAAGGAGACTCCGCGCAGCAGATGGGAACCGATTCCTGGGAGACAGCTCGCTCTGTCTGAGCACGGCTGCCTCAGCTGCAGGTTTCCTCCACGGAACGAGCGGTGTTTGACAGCACAGCACAAGGTTTTGCTTGTCACTAACGGCTCCGGCACTGCTGCCGTGGGAGTGGTCCTCGTCAGGACCTGAGATACCAAACTGGGAAAGCTCCCTGTGCCTTCGGAGCTCTCCTACCCGGCTGTCAGCAGGCTCCTGCAAGCAGCACAGCACCGAGCCTCTCGTGTGCCGGTTTCGGGGGCTCTGCTTTGCAACCAGGCGTGCTTGCAAACGCCTGCGAAGGTGGCAGCTGCTGGAAGGGGCCGTGCTGCCTTCCCCTGCGCAGGGCTGGCTGCAGCTGCAGCGTGCCGGGGGTGGTGGCAGGTCCCTTTCTTGGGGCAGGCACAGCCGCCTGAGCAGGGTTTCTTGGGGAGACAAAGATGTGAGATTTAAAGTGAGATTGCTGCTCCAAAGGAAGAGCTTTTAGGAATTGCTAACGTTGGAAGCAGGAGGTGCCAGCCCGCTCCCAGGCTGTCCCAAAAGACGCAGCCCTGCAGCCCTGGATGGCAGCAAGGAGGGGCTCAAACCCAGAGCAAAGCCCGCTTTCACCTCATTCTTGTGAGCCAGGGGCACACACCTCGTCCCGGTGTCTGAAACAGCCCTTTCATTACGTTTATATTTAAAAATCTAACAGTGACTAAAGCAGTTTGCATAATAAACAGCTCCAGAGCCAGAAATATTTGCCTGCTGTCGGTAAAAAAAGGAAGTCCTCAGATCCTCTTCTGAAGACGGTAAGAAAGTGACAGAGTTTTCCCTTTGCAGGATATAAATATGCAGTGCAAATAGGTGGCTGCTGTCACTGCTTACATTTTGATGTATCTCTTCAGATAGCCTGGCAGCGCCAGGTTATTTTAGTGTCAAATCAAAGCTCTGGTTGTGTAAAGAAGCTGAGGAAAGGTACAGTCTGTGTTGCAGCAGAGGATGGAAGCTCCAAGAAGACTGGAGGCAGTCCTGTGAGACACGTACCAGCCATGCATACTAAACCTGCCATTTAGTACAGCGACAAGAAAACCCGTTTATAAGAGCTGCTGCGGAACAGAAATAAACGTCTTCAGGTTTGGGTTGGGGAAGCAGGGGTGTTTTTCTAGGCAGGCACGTGCTTCATTATCACATTAGCTAAAAGAAAATAAAGCTTTGGCCCCCTTTCACCCCCTATTTCCTTGTAGAAGAAAGAAATTAAAGAGCTTGCTTATGCCAGAAGAAAACGCTTGCGGGCTGATCCCTTTTTAATGTTCTTGTATGCAGTGCACCAGTGCTGTCCTTGACTTCAACGAGTCCAGTGAGCCCAAACCTGCCTGATCTGCATCCCCCCCTCAGCATCTCCCCGTGGTTCCTGCGGCCTCTGCTCTCCAGCCTGGTGCGGTGGCGCACGGACACCGATACCGAGGGGTCAGCCACACAGATAACACAGACTGACAGCGAGGGGTCAGCCACACAGATAACACAGACTGATAGCGAGGGGTCTGTGGGACAGGTGCGCTCACCCCGCTCGCCCCCTCTCACTTGGAAATGCTCAAATTGCCCGTGAGCTGGTGCCTACGGGGGAGTCGGGCGCGGCGAGACTTCAGGGGAAGCCTCGAGGGCCGCTGAGCCCGTGGTGCCCAGGGGCTGCGGGGCCCGGCGGGGTGCGGGGCTGTTACTGCGGGGTGATCGCGGCGAGGCGGCGGAAACGCGTCCCCTCAGCGCCGCCTGCCCGCCCGCCCGCCATGCGGCCGCGAAGGCGGGGCCTGCGGGGCAGGGGCGGGGCTTGTATGCAAATACAGCATGCGGAGAGGAGAGGCAGCGCATGCGCGCTGCGCGCACGGAGCAGCACGGGTTCTTACACAATGCACCGGGCCCGGCAGCCGGGGGAAGGGGGAGGGGCATAGCATGTAAATGAGGGCCGGGTTTTGCCGCGCCATTGGAGGAGGGAGAGGAAGGGGCGGGACCGGATATATAAAGCAGCGAGCCGGCATAATGTGCGGTGGGAGGGGTGGCGGGTCGGAGCGGTCACGCCGACGGGGCGTGGCCCACATGCAAATCATGCCGGCCCCGGAGGGCGCGGCTCGGATGCAAATACGCGCGCGGCCGCTTCCCGCCCCCTGCCCGTCAGGCCTCTCCGCCGCTTTAAAAGGCGCCGCGCCTGCGCAGAGCGCCGAAACCGGGACTTAGTCTGTTACACAACCGCGCTGCGCTCCCCGCGTCCCGTTCCGCCCGGCGCTCCTCTGCCCGCCGCTCCTCCCGCTCCGCCCGGCCGCCCGCGCCTCCGGCATGAGCGGGGACCAGCTGCACAACGATTCCCAGGTGAGCGTCCCTTGCCCGCCCGCGGGGCGCGCTCCCGGGGGACCCCCGCCGCGGTGCTCGCATCCCCCCGTGCCGGCCCTGGGCTGGCCGCCTCGCCACCCCCGGTAACCCCAGCGAGGGGACCGTGCCCTGAGGTCGCCCCCGCGCGTCTGGGCAGAGCTCTGTCAGCCCGGGTGTCCCCCCGCGGCAGGATGGGGGGCGGTGGGAGCGGGGACCCGCGTGTGACCCCCTGACTGGGCGGAGAAGGGGAGGGGGCGGCTGCCGCGCTCCCCCGGCTCGCTCCCCTTTGGGGGGCTCGGGGGGGGGTGTCCCCCTGTGAGCTGTGCGGGGGCCGGGGTGCGCTTCACCCGCTCCCCCATCACCTTCCGCATCGCGCTGGGCTTTTCTCGTTTGGTATTTAATTCCCCTAAAAACGAGGGTGAGGGCGGGGGTGGGGGCCCCTCCGGAATGCCGCGGACCCGGGCGTGCTGACGGTGTGTCCCTGTGTGCTCTCCCCGCAGATCGAGGCGGATTTCCGAGCGAACGGTGAGTGCGGCCCCGGCGCGCCCCTCGCACAGACATGGCGTCCCAGAGACTAAGTCCCGGCTCCGCGCTCACCGGCCCCATTGTTCCCATCGAGCTGCCAAAAGCGCCCCTTTCCCGCCGGGATCGGCCCCCCCCGACCCCCGCCGCCCCGAGTGGGGGCACCGCAGGCCCCCGATCCGAGCGCAGCGGCTCTGCCGGGGTCGCCTTTGGGCCCCGATTCCTCCCTGGAAAGTCGCCTTGTCGACGGTCGGGACTTAGTCTCTGCGCCATTTTCTTTTTCTCTCTCTCTGTGGCTTTTCTCTCCTTCTCCTCCTCCCCGAGCTGCCGCCGAGCCGCCTCTGCAGAGGCACCGGGCCGCCATCCCCAGCACCAGCCCCTTGTAACCGAGGGGAAAGCAAAGTTTTTAGCTAAAAAAAAAAAAAAAATAAAAATCCCAAGCCGCCCTT